>VZTG01001991.1:2739209-2777237 GCA_013397845.1 Melanocharis versteri | reverse complement strand
CGGGGGGCCGCCCCGGCTCCGGGGAACCGGGGAAGCGGCACCTCGGGGGGAAGCGGTACCTCGGCTGCCTGCGCCCTGCGGGGGAACCGGGAACCAGCTCCTCCCAGGGGAACCTACGCTCCCATGCCACAAAGGGAACCAGCACCCCTGAGGGGGTCGGGCACCCCGGCTGCCTGTGCTGCGAGGGGAGCTGGGAACCAGCTCCTCCGAGAGGAACCGGCGCTCCCATGTCGCAAAGGGAACAGGCATCCCTGAGGGGATCAGGCACCTCTGAAGGGAACCCGCAATCCTGTGCTGCAAAGGGAAGCAGCATGCCTCGGGGCATCAGGCACCCCGGCTGCCTGTGCCTTGAAGAGAACCGGCACCTCTGAGGGCATCGGGCATCCCCTGAAGGGAAGCGGCACCCCGGCTGCCCGTGCGCTGAGTGGGACTGGCTCCTCTGAGGTGACTCAACTCCTCAGAGGGGAACAGACACCCCTGAGGGGAACCAGCACCCCTGGCTGCCGGTGCTCTGAGAGAAACTGGCTCCTCTTGAGAGGATCAGACACTCTGAGGGGACTCAGCACCCCTTTTCTCCCCATCCCAAATCTGCCTGCTCTCCCTAGTGATGCCCATGGGTTAGGGGCAGCCTTGTCCCCTCTTGCCCATCCTGTCTTCCTTCACCCCCACATAGTGATACCTTTCTGGAGGATACACCAGTGCCCACCTCACATGGCAGGGAGCCGGCAGCCTGTTTCCTGTGTAGGCTGTCTCTGACTTGTGTTTAATTAAGGCTCTGCTTCGGTTTAATTAAGGCCACAGTATCACGTATGGGATGTGCAAGGCAGCACTGATTACTTAAAGCATTGCTCCAGCCTTGACTCTTGAATAAATCCCCCAAACCCCTGCGTGAACCCACGGCTAGCAGCTTCTCTCTGCTGGAGACAGGCAGGGCTTCCCTGGCCCCGGCAGTGACAGGGACCTAAACCTTGCTGTTCTCCCTCCACATCTGTCCTGCAGTGCACGGCCTGGATTTGGCTGTGCTTTGGTAACTGGGGCTTCACCCTCCCTTCTGCAAAGTGTGTCCTGGCCTAAGGAGCCCCATGCCTCCCGGGCAATGCTGCGACCTCGGAGAAGTATTCCTGCTGCCACCGACCACAGAACTCTGCAGCCTTCCTGCTAATTAATTCAAACGAGCCACTCACATTCTCAGGCAAGGAGACAGCATCCGAGGCTGATGAGATACAGGTCCCTGCTTGAGCAAGCAGCTCTTCCGCACAGAACAAAGAGCTCAGAGGCGCTGGCTGGGCTCTCACTCTGCCCCTGCTTTTGCAGGGGAGAGAGGAGACAGGAGAGCAGCACAGCTGAACAGCAGGACAGGGCTGAGGCGTGGGAGAACTGGTGGCAGCACGCAGCCTGCGGGCAGGGAACATGTGGCAGCAGGTCCCATGGGTCCCGTGGGTGCCTGCAGCCCCACCAGCATGGGCAGAGAGCATGGACTCTCCTCCTCGCCTCCTGTCTGGGGCTGAGGGACAGAGCAGATGGCACAGTGCGGGGACATGCTGCTCCAAAAAGATGTGATGGTGAATCATCCTCCTGCCAGGGCTTCTCCCCTGTGATGGGCTCCATGGTTTCCTATTGAGGCTTTCACCAACAAGTGAGCGGGATCCTCATGGGGTGCTGCAGGGTGAAGTCCTCCAGCTGTGACTGCACTGCCCCTTCTCACAGGAAAGCTGAAAATCCCTGACTGAGCTCTCATGAGGACGTGCGACAGCTTTACTGGTTGCTGCTCTCCCAAAGGGTAAATGTCTTTCTGCAGCTCCTTCACCTGCACAAAGGCCAAAGCTGGGCTGGCTGGGATGTTGAAATAGAGAGCTGGGCGTGCAGATCCCCAGGCAGCTTGGAAACACCAGCCCTTAGGCTATTATTAAAGCACATTAATTACCAAGTGCTTATTGATCCTGGCTTTCCGACCCTCTCTAGCTCCCGGTTGCACCTCTAATCAGGCCAGGCTTGGTGATAGGAGCACCAGTCCTGGCTGTTTTGCAGCTGAAGCTCAAGGGCTGATGTTTGGCAGATCCTTGGTGCACACCTGGACACAGACCTGCCTGTCAGCCTTTGCTCATGAGGGCTTTGCAACACATCCTCTTCCTCTTCCTGACTCTCTCCTTCACCAGCTCTTTTCTTCCTGCCTTTCCTTTGCTCACCCCTCACCAGTGCTTCCCCTCTGCTTGTTTCCCTCCCAGCTACACGGACCAGAGGCAGATCCCAGACTCATCCTCCCTTGCTCCAAAGGCAGGCACAGCAGCCTCTTTCCCACCCTGAATCCTGCAGGACCTGGGGCTGAACACTGCTGGGTGCTGAGCACCCTGCAGCTGCATGGGCTGCCAGCCAGGCACGGCGCCTGCAATCAGCTGGAGTGTCCCTGTCGTCCCGGTCACTCACACTCCAGATAATTACTAATCTGACTAAAATAGCTGCTGTCACTGCAGCCATCAGTTGCTTCTCTGACCAAAGGGAAGTGGTGTATAAATCACAGCCCATGGGCTGTTTCTGGACACCATGGGGATGGATGAGAAATAAAGGCCAAATAGCTCAGGTCCAGGATCTGACTAGATGGTAGGGAATTCTCCTGACTCACCAAAAAGTACTTGATCCCAAAGGTAGATTAGTCCCCACCTGTATTGTTTCAGTCTATTAAATCATGAGCTGTAAAATGTGCCCATCTCTGGGTGCACGCACTGACAGTGCCAGGGAAAACACCCCAAAGTATTCTGTTGCTCCCCTCACCCCTCCTTGCCCTCACAGGACTTGCTTGTGCCAGCAGGAGTTTTTCTGTGCATCTTGAGGTCCCCACACCAGGGCCCTTCCCTGCAGAGGCTGGCGGATTGGCTTTGCAGGGGAAAATGAACTACATCACAGCCAGACCCAATACGCCCAGTCAGAGCTTTGTTGTCCTGGCACACGTCCCACTTCCAGCCCTGTGAGCTCCCATTCTGCCAGTCCCACATGGCTTAAGGGCACAGAGAGGAGAACATCCCACCCGCAGGATCGCTCTGCCACACGTCAAAAACCTCATCTGACCCCAGTGCCCAGAGGCTGCCAGCTGCCAGACTCAGCATGTGGGGTCTCCATTAGCCCCAGGGATGGACACACAGGGAGGTGACCCCTGTTAGAAGCAGCAGATGAGCTGTGGGCCCGGCCAGCTCTCTCCCAAGCTCACCAGTTGGTGCTGCCACAGGGGGTTCCCACATTTCCATGTCTGGCTACAGCCACCACCAGGAGCCCCAAGTCCAAAAGATGAAGGTGCTAGTTAGACCACCCAAGCTGGGCACCTCAAGTCACTTCTCAACAACCACATCTGCCCAGTGGCAGACTAGATTAGATCCCCACTGGGCAAGCAGACTCAGAAAAATCCAACTCTCCTTAAACAAACACCCCGAAGGCCATGGCATGGCAGTGACCACCCTGTCACTTCAGTGGGTTTCAGTGCTCTGTGCCCAAACCTCACAGCACCCCTGCCACCACTCCTCTGTGCCTGCCCAGTGCCCCATCCATCGTGCCAGCAGCTTCCTGCAAAAGGGCCGCTCTCCTCCAGAGCCAGGCGCCTCACTAATGAATTTCTGGCCAGACATGAAGAGTCCTCAGGAATGTTAATAGTTTGCTGGAGGATAAGCAAAAGATTTGGAGAGATTTACACCAACTTTCATGTGACAGCCACGAAAGTGGCTCAAACCCTTCCGTTTCTTTACGTGGGGGTGGAGGGAGGAGGCTGCGTCTGTGGGCGTTCGCAAGTATCTGGGAACATGAAATGCAAGCAGCTCCTGTGGGAACAGCACTGGGGGGACCATGCAGGGTTTGTGTCTCCTCTGTCTTCCCTGGCCTTGCCAGAAATATCTTCCAGGGTCAAAGAGAGAGCCCAGAGGGGAGGAGGGATGCAGAACTGAGTACCCTGCTGGTGTAAGACCTGGACAGTCCCAGGGCCACCATCCCCTCTCCACCCCTGGCACCCAGCTGGGACACGCTGTGATCACGCCCCATGTCTTACCTTCACGTATTCACTGCCGGACTCCAGGCCATCGTGGTGGCTAAAAGGAAGAGGAACAATAAAAATACGTAAGTAAAGGGCAGTAAGTTGTGACATTCCGGTCAAAGGCAGTGGTGGCACAGCTGGGGGAGCCGGGGTCTGTGCCCCTTGTCTTGCCACGGTGCCAAGAGCATGGCCATGGTTTTGGGAGAGGTTTCCAGGGCCCCAGCACTGTTCCTGCCTGCTCTGTGCCCGCTCTCAGCACAGGGCTTATCCTCTCTAATGCGATCAGGGGAGAATGAGGCCTTTTTAGAGGATCTCACCCCAAATCGGCTTGGGACTGTGTGAGCTGAACCAGAGAGACCCAGCAGCCAGGCTGGGGTCCCTGCAGGTCACAGTGCTGGGGGATACACATCAAGGTGGGGGGCCCTGTGTCCTGTTCCCTGGCAGAGCTGCATTCCCAGTAGGCAGCTGTTGGGACACGCCACCCAGACAAGCATTTTTGACTTCATCTATGGCTTTATGCGACCCTACAGAATTCAAACTCCCACCAAAGCTAGGCCCGAACTGTGATGTCCTGACTGGGACTGCTTTTCATGCTCTTATAGGTCCAGGTATGTGTCCATGTGGAGGCATCCCAGGGGAACAACAGAGAGTTCAAAAGGAGAGAGGCTGTAACAGCCTGAGCTGGGATGTGCTACCTTGAGGTCTCACCTTTCAGAATAAAATACAAAAATCCAGATGTCTTTAAACAGAATCCAGAACCTGTTGCCTCCCCAGTGCCAAGCTTCAGTATGGACATCCTGCTGTTTGCCAAGGTTGCTTGCCTGAGCACAAGGCAGCAGCAGGGGCCTGGGGATGGCAGGCTACCACACCAGGACAGGCAGCTGCAACTAAGGAATAACCAAATCCAAGGGCATCATAGACCTGGGATGCCTCTTCCCTGCCAGGAGCCACCTCGTCAGACACATACTGGGAACTGCTGAGGGTCCTGCACACAACTTCCCCCTGGGACCCGCACCGGTAGCAACCCTGGGGAGCCAAATTCCTCCTTTGTGGGCTCTCTCCAGGTTGAGGGCGGTGCCTGGTGGCCTACCCAAAGGGAAGCAGGGATAGCAGAGGCAACCACTGCCAGACACTTTTCCACTGGACATCCCCCATGGCATTACAGTGGGTTGTGACAGGGTCTACATGAGCCCCTTGTAGTGTCCAGCCCTCCAGAAGACAATTCCCACTTCTGGAACCCTTGAAAGTCTTTAAAAAACGTGTGGATGTGGCATTTAAGGACACGGTTTAGTGGTGAACATAACAGGGCCGGGTTGACGTTTGGACTCAATCTTAGCAGTATTTTCCAACCTTAGCGATTCTGTGATTCTCCCAAGCCCACGCTGCAGAAACCGCATCCCCTGCTGTCCAGCTTGGGAGGGGAAAAAGGGGCTGGAAATCAAGCCCATACTTTTCTGGAGGTGAAGAAAATAGCGGAGCATTTGGAAGCGGGGATGGATGCAGACTCCCCTGGGCAGCTGTGGGCTGCCTGCCCGCCCCGGCGCTGCCTCTCCAGCCTGTTTGCCCTTCACACGCCGCAGAGCTGCCTGGTGCTGTGAGAGCCGTGAGAAAAACCGGCAGGAGGACGGGGGGCCTCCGGGCAGGAAGTCGGGAGCATGGGAGCAGCTGGGAGACGCTGCGAGGGCCCAGGCAGGAGAGGCCCCTGTGCTGGGGAAGGGCAGCAGCTGGGACCACAGCCCCCCTGGTTCTGCACATTCCTGGAGGAAACAGCATTTTTGGGGGCAGACGAGCGCCTGGGAGAAATTCCAGGGCTGCCTTTGGAGTGCGGCCGTGGCTGAGCTGCTGGGACCCAGAGCTACGGCAGTGGTACTGGGGAGTGGGGGGTTGGTGGGGTGGCTGTTCCCTTTGGGCTTGGGAAGGCATCGCCATGACTTGCAAATGTGCCAAGCTCCAGGCTGGCTGCTGGGAACAGTCCAGCAGGATCCTGTGGGTCCAGCCCTGGTTTGAAGCCCAGGCTCTGCTCTCCTTGAGACACTGGTGCAGGCTGTACCCCGCGGGAATCAAATTTGGGCACCTCGTGCCTCAGTTTCCCGCTCTGTAGAGCTGCCTCCAGGGAGGTTTTGGCTGGCAGTGCTGCCAGAGGGGTCTGCAGGGAGTGTCTGGCAGTGCCTGCGGGAAGCAGCGTTTCCCGTGCCTCACGCACGGCCGCATGCACAGGGAAACCGAGTCACGTCCGCCCTGCGACCTGCCAGCGGTCATCTCCCGTTAGTCAGCATGTCCCTGCTGGAGTCACAGCCACCGCCTTGCTCTGAGCAGCTCCACAGGCTGGGTGCCACTCCCTGTCCCACGGCAGCACAATTTCCCCCTCACAGGCCTGATTCTGGCAAAGCCCTTCTGCATATCAGCATCCTCAGCCCACCCTGTCTTGGGGACTGTCCTTACCAGAAATACTCCAGGGGGTGCAGGTGAAAACGTGCCCCAGGGCCGTATCTGTCTCCCCCACCAGGGAACATGCTGCTGCCATGGCCTGGCAGGAACAGACTGTCCCCATCCCCAGGGATGTGCCTGCACAGGAGGAAGGGCTGGGGCGCAGCATTATCCCGGTCCCACTTCCTCCCACCCGCCCCGCAGCAGGGCCTGGCCTTGGGATGGCTCTGGCAGACACTGCTCCCTGAGCCAGGGGCTGTGGCAGGGGCTTCAGGTTAGAGTGTGGAGGGGCAGAAATAACCCTGATGCCAAGACCTGCTCTGGTCACTCTCGTGCCTCAGTTTCCCTGGCAAGCAGCAAGGCTACACCCATCATCAGCGAAGCCCCACAGGATGCAAAAAAGCATTTGGTCCCCAATTTTTGGGAACCCAAGTCCCCATTCCCCAGATTCAAGACACCCACGTGACCCACCCATGTCCCACTGCTGCTTGGCTCCCAGCCACGCTGGCCTGGGATCTAAGTAATTTCTGGGAGACGGAGGGTCTGGGTGAGCCCTCTGCACCCTCCTCGGGGACTCTCTGCCACTGCTGGGGCTCTGTGCTCACCGCAGGATGTGGCAGTGCCACCAGCCCCCCAAACCTCCGAGCCCCTGGCCCCCCGAGCTGGCCTGAGCCCCTGGCGCCGGGTCTGCTGTGATTTCAGCAACTCTTTCCTTGAGGAAAACACCACCGCGGGCTGGGGGCCTCGGCACCCGAGCAGCGCCTCGGCTCCGGCATCTGCGTCGAAGTTTTGTGCCCGCCCCAAGCAAAGCCCCTTCCCAGCCTCTCCCTCCCCATCCCCTCCGCTGTGCCGGGGTGCGAGGGGCGGCCGGGGGGGCCGGGACCCCTTACCTGCCCTGCCCCAGGGTGGGAAACCTCCTGCCCAGCGCTGTCATCGGCCCTGCGGGATGCAGCAAGCGCCTCCGCTCCGGGATGGGGAGAAGCTCTCCCGCGCTGTCCCGCCTCGCACTGAGCGTCCGGACTTCGGGGCGCGCAAGGCGGTGGCGGACCCTCCTCCTTCCCGTCCCAGCCCTCCTCCGGCCCACCCTTCGCGGCCGGCAGGAATGTGTGGCCGGCACAGCCCGGCTCCCACCGCCGGCACGAATTTCTCCTCCTCACCCCGCTCCCGGGACCACCCGGACTTCTCGAACGCTCAGTGTCAGGAAAAGGAGCCCCCGGCTCCGGGGCGGTGCAGGGGGAACAGGGACATCGGGGCCACTTGAGTGCAGAGAGAGGAGAGTCAGGCCAGGGAAAGGGAGAGAAACGTTTTCGGGAGAAATTTGGAGTCGCCTTTGCCTGCGTCCCCAGTCCCGCACACCCTGCTGGGCTGGGGTCGCATTTGGCCCCTTATGCCCAGATGCCGTGCGGCTGAGGGATAAAAATCCCTCTGGTTGATTCTGCGGTCAAAACCCTCCAAAAAAATCCACCCGTCATCTCAGAGGGCTGAACCTCCAAATTCCCCCGGAGGGAGAGATTGTGCCCGGAGTGGGGGGGTTTGTGCCCAGAGTGGGGGTTTACTGGCAGGTGATGAAATGGGGACAGAGTGTCTGGTTTCAGGATTTGCCCCTGTGCCTTGGGAGAGGCAGTGCTGCTCGGGAGAGGGGGAAAGGATAGAGGGGTTGGAAAAGAGGAGAGTGAAAGGCGGAGGAGGCTGTAACAGCGCTGGTGTGAGCTCTCCGCAGCAGCACATCCTGGTGCTGGAACGCAGCCGCCGCAGGACAAAGAGATGCCGGGGCAGAGCGGGACTGCGAGATGTTTCCACCCCGTCCGGAAACAGGAGGGAGCAGAAATCCCACAGGAAACCTCGTTCCCATGGAGCCGCTGACCTGACCGTGCTCCAGCTGTGCTGTCCCACCGGCCAGGTGCATCCCGCTGGCACTGTGGACACGGGGGGACATTGCAGTGACCCTGGTTTGTCCCAGCCCCCTCCTCTTGCCCTGGAGGGGCAAAAGGGGGATCTTAGCAGAAGGCAGAGCAACCCTCAAAGGGCTATACCTGTCTGGGGAGATCTCATCAGGATGCTCTTGTCCCTTTTCCAGCAGATCCCCGGCAGTGGTCTCTGCTCCAGCTGCTGCGTCAGGGCTTGTGGTTTGGCTGGGGTTTGGAGCCAGGCTGGAGCTCGGTGCCTCTGTCCTAGGGCAGGAGACATTTCCCACAGGCTCCTGGTCTGTCCTGGCCATCGCTGCCTCCAGGGTGTCCCCAGGCTCAGCTTCTTCCTCCTTCTGCTCCGCTTGTCCAGCAGCCGAGGGTGAGTCTGTGCCTGGGCCAGGGGTGCTGGACATCTCAGGGCACTTGGGGCTGAGGAGCAGGGCTGTCTGGGGGGTTTTGTTGTTGGGAGTCCCTTTCTCCCGGCAGTTCTGGCTACTCTTGTCTTTGCCCAGGCTCTTCCCTGCCTTGCCCAGATTCACCCTGGGCATGGTGCCCATGTGGGTGTACATGTTCGAGGACTGGGCGTAGGGGCCAGGGCTCTTGGGCATGATGTTGAGATCATCCTGGGTGCTGTCAAAGGCCTCTCCCAGGAAGCTGTTGGGAGGTGTAAAATGTGGCCCGAGACTCTCGGGAGCACTGGGGGCCACAGACGTGCGCCGGAAGGTGAAGGAGCGGGGGATGCTGCTCAGGCTCCCAAAGCTTTTGAACTTGAAAAATTCTGGCAAGGAGAGAAGAGTGATGAGTGTGGGATTACTGCTGGCTCAGTGTGATGATGGGGGGTCCCAGAGCCCCTGGTCCTGGGTTGGGGTGGGCATGGGGCACTATGCAGCCTGGTTACACCCATATCTGCAGTCCCAGCTTGGCATGACATCCCTGTGGGCTGGGGTGTATGTGATGCTGCTTGAGGCATCTCTGCTGGGTACCTGGGAACTCTGCCCTGGTCTCTCGGGGAGCAGAAGTCTCCTGTGCCCTGGCAAATCTAACGGCTGCATTTTCCCACCACAGCTGAGGGGCGGAGGAAACACCCAGCCCTGGCGAGCAGGCTACTCTAGAAATGCTTTCAAATCTTTTCCTCCCGCCCTCCGCCTGCCTACTTCCCCCGGGGGACTCTGGGCAGGGCTGTGCCCATCCCCACAGCCTCAGGGCAGCCCTGCAGGATGCAAGACTGGGACACACGGCATCTCCCCAGGGAATGGGGGTCCTAGACGCACTCCCCAGTGCTGTCATCTTCTCCCGGCCCCGCTGCTGTCCCTGCCCGCCCTCACGCTGTCCCCACAGCTCCTGCAGTCCCCGTGGCTGCTTGCACCTGCCTGGCTGTTTAAGAGCCACCTTTGCACCGCGTTTTAGGGATGTCTGGCAGATGTGGACACCCAAAGACCTGCCAACATGTGCATGTCTTGCCAGCACGGTGGAGCAGGAACCAGCCACGGGCGCTGCTGCGGGCAGGAGATAACCTCCCCACTTCCTCGCCCGGCCCCTCACCAGCTCCAGCTGCCACCTGCAAGTGCTGAGCACGAACATGTTCGCCTGAGAAGTATTTATAACTCCGGCGGGCGGCTTTGCGTTTCACACCTCAGCCCCAGCTCAGCTCTGTGTGCTGCTGCAGCGCAGCCTTGGATGGTGCTGGTGCCGGTGCCGGTGCCGGTGTCAGGGCACAGGGTGAGCGAGCCTGTGGCTGTTGAGCAGTGCTGTTCCCTACCAGCCCTGAGTGCTGTGGGTGCCACCGGGGGTTTTGCAATGTTGATGCCGCCCTGGGGCTCTGCAAAGCACGGCAGATTTGCCGGGGCAGGAAGTGACACGATGCAGAGGTGCTGAGCAAGGACCCGGGTGTCTGGGGCTGCTTGGCCCTTGGATTCCCACCTCCAGCCGCCATCCATGGGCTCTGCGGGGCATCCCTGCAGCTGGACAGGGCGAAGGTGCTGCATCCCAAAAGCCCCACTGCAAGGCAGAAACCTCGAGGCCTGAGTGCAGTTAGAGGCAAAACTACTTTGTGCTAAACATCCCCTTGGAGTCCAAGCATCTTCTGCTGCCTGCTGCTCCTGGGGGTGCTGTGAGGTGGGAAAGGCAGCACTGGGGATTTTCCCCATCTCCCCACCACTTCACCACAAAGCAAAATCCCAGCTGGGATGTGGCCGCGGGTTTGGCCAGTGGAGGGGTCCCGGGAGAGCAGAGGGACTGGCCCCCGTCTGGCGCCGGCCCTGCGGCAGGAATGCAAGAGAGCACAGCCCAGCGCTGGGAATGGGGTGAAGGCCACTGCAGCCTCCCCCCGGGGCTCCAGGGGAAAGCCGAGGTCTGTGAGAAAGTGCAGAGCTTGCTCCCGGTGGGTATCGAGCACTTCCTCCCAGAAGAGCTAGTGGGAATCCATTCCCAGGCTCCCACCCCAGCTCCTCTGTGTCATCCCCGTCCCTGTGCTGCAGGAGCACCCTGGGGTGGGGGTCCTTGCCACCCCCAGCCCCCAGCACCAGCTGGTACCCCAGCCCTGCATGCTGAAGAGTGTGATTTAAGGAGTGAAGACCCCTAAACTCTGCTGTGCATCCCTCTGGTCACATCCCAGCATCCAGCACAGGGCTGGGCTGCAGCAGACTGGTCCCAGTCCCAGCACCCAGCTCCTGAGCCAGCACTCAGCCCTTTGGATGGAAACCCCCAAAGCCCCTCACCCCCATGAGTTTCCTAACAAGAGCAGAGCCTGTCACTGCTCCAAACATCCCTGGATGGGATGACCCGTGGAGCGTTTGAGCACACACACACTCACACTCACACTAACTCTCACACATCCTCCTACCCACCAAGATGTCCAGGTGAGCACCCTATTGCCCACCCACCCTGTCCCATGGCCACTTACTGAATTTCTTGAAGCCGCCTCGTTTCTGGCCCTCGGCCATGGCCGTGCCGGTCGGAGGCCGCGGGGACCGAGAGGGACAAGTATATAACTGTGAAAGCCCTTCCCTGCCCGCTCCTCCCTTCCTGCCCTCCCTCCACCCTGCAGTCACTCATCGCTCGCTCAGCGTTTCCTCCCCAGTGCTGTCATCTGGTCCCGGCCCCGCTGCTGTCCCTGCCCGCCCTCACACTGTCCCCACAGTTCCTGCAGTCCCCGTGGCTGCTTGCACCTGCCTGGCTGCTCAAAAGCCACCTCTGCACCCCGGTTCGGGGATGTCTGGCAGATGTGGACACCCAAAAACCTCTGGGTGCCAGCTCTAGAGGAAAGTGCCAGCCCTAGAAGATGGTGCCAGCCCTATGGAAGAAGGTGCCAGCCCTAGAGGAGTGTGCCAGCCCTACGGATGAGGTTGCCAGCTCTGTGGATGGGGCTCCAGCCCTATGGATGAGGCTCCAGCCCTGCAGACAGGACTCTGCCATGCATGTCTGGTGCTCAGCCTCTGTGGGGTGAGAGCTGGATGGCAGCACTGCCAGCAGGAGCACTCCCCACCAGCCGTTCTCTCGTGCTGGGGACACTGACGTGCTCCGTAAGCGTCTCCATGCAGGACAAGGTGGCCTGGGCCCAGCAGGGACCCGGTGTCCGAGTTTCCCATTCCCAGGGAGCTGGGGGTTCCCATGACCAGGATGCTGGCAGCCACTTCTGCCAGAGCTCTGTCCTTGGCTCCCTGCGCTCTCCACTTTGGAGACCAGTTTCGAACAGCCCCAGATCGAGCCCTTCGTACTGCACCTGAACACAGCCATGGCCGGGGGAGGAACTCGGGCTCCCCTGAACCAGACCCTGGAGTCCTCCTGCCTGGCCATGGCCTCCCTACGTCACAGCCACGTCTGCAGGAGCAGAACTTTTGTTTAACTCCCGGCGTGTTTAAGCACACACGGGGCACACGGCAAGGCGCTTTAGGGCCACCGGCACCGGGGACCGCTCGGTGCTGCTGGGCCACGAGCAGGGACACCCGGGGACAACATGGCGGTGGGCCCACGGACTGCAACGCCCACAAGGCCCCGCGCGGCGGTCGGAGGTCACGTGACGGCCCCGCCGGGTCACGTGGCGGAACGGGCGGGACGCGGTGCTGTGGCAACGGCGCGGCCGCCATGGCCAAGCAGTACGACATGGTCGAGTGCCCCTTCTGCGACGAGGTCTCCAAGTACGAGAAGCTCGCCAAGATCGGGCAGGGCACCTTCGGGTGAGTGCCGCGCCGGCCCCGGCCCTCCCTGTCCCGGCCCGGTCCCGGCCTTCCCCGGCGTCGGGCCTGCAGCCGGGGCCCAGCCCCGTGGCCTGTCCGCGCCAGCCCCGGGTGCTCCTTGCTCGCGTGTCCTTTCCCTGGTCACCCCTCTGGCTTCAGAGAACCAGTCTGGCTCCTGGGCCCTCTTTTCCCCATCCTGAGACCCCGCTCTGTCCCAGCTCTGGCGGAGCAGAGTTAACCTTGAAAACAGTTAGGGTGGGGACCTGTAACTTGGCTCCAAATGTGCAATTTTTTGCTCAAAATGTGCAACATTACTGAAAATCCTTGTAAGGCTGCAAGAGCTCTGGGCTCTCTGTTGGTTCAGTGGGCCCTGAGGGCCTTTGGCCCGGGGGAATGTGGCTATGTTGGCTCAGCACAGAGTTCTCTGTACGGTGCTTTAGTGTGTCTTGTTTTTGGGCTTGTTCCTTGTCAGGAGCACCTGGCTTCTTTCTCCTTTCGCTACTCACGGGTATTTTTCTGTTTTTTTACAGGGAAGTTTTCAAAGCCAAACATCGCCAGACAGGCAAGAAAGTAGCACTGAAGAAGGTGTTGATGGAAAATGAGAAGGAAGGGGTAAGTGTGGGGCATGGCTGGATTGGGCCCCTTTGTCACCTGGGCTGCAAAGGCACGTGGCAGCAGTGAGGGGACTGGGCTGCACGGGATGGCTGCTGGGAAGTGACACTTCCCATGTGTTTCTTCTCCTCTGGGACCCCCAGCACAGGGCTCCACACTGGCTGTGTTTGTGGAAGAACTGGCTGATTCGTGAAGCACATGCTTGGGGGTTGGGGAGAGAGCTAACAGCTTGAATAGCAAAGGCAGCAGCCAGAGAGGCTGTTCTGCAGCTCAGGCTGGGCTGTACCATGTCCTGGTACGAATGTGGAAGGTGAGGAGAGGAGGGCAGGACCTGCCAAGCTGCATGGTCACACCTCTCCTGTTCTCTAGGCAGGGATGGCCTGGCCTCCTGCACCTCCAATCTCCATTCTCTCTTTCTCTTTTCCAGTTTCCCATCACAGCCTTGCGAGAGATTAAAATCCTCCAGCTGCTCAAACATGAGAATGTGGTGAACCTCATAGAAATCTGCAGGACCAAAGGTACTTTGCAGGGTCTCCCTTGTGTTAATGATGGCTTTTCTGAGCCCTGCTGAGCAGGCTGGTGTCTTGTGCTGGGAGTGGGGTGGTCTAGCTGAGCACAGGCCTCTGTTCCTGCCTATGACGTGGAATGACAGGTCACTTACCTTGGAAAAGAGTTTCTAAATGAGTCAGGACGTTGCTGAAGCTCAGCTGGAAAAAGCTGTTGTAGTCCTGCCAGGATATGCCTGTGCCATAGCAGTGAACGCTGGCTATGCTGGGAAACTCCCTTCTGAGAGGCTTTAAATGAACCAGCACTGGAGAGACTTTGGAGCAGAGGCTCCTCAGCCTGGAGCTGCCTCTCTCGGTTGGCTTGTGATGGTTTCTGGCAGCTCTGAGCTGATGACACAGCTCCAGCTGACGCTCACTCAGCATCTCTTTCTGTGGGTGATGTAACTGCTCGTGCTGGGGGGGCTGGGACTCCACATGGGCAGTTCTGAGCTGCACTTCCACCTCTTCACTCCCACCTGATGCCGTGTGCTCCCACTGCTTCTGAGGCTCAGCACGCCTGGCCTGGCTCTGTTTTCAGTGAAACTGCTATATAACATTTGCTAGAGTTTATATATCATTCTCTTACATGGATCTGTACTGGAAAAATACTTTGGAAAGTGACAGTTGATGGTACAGCCTGCTCTTCCCTAGCCGGTCATTTCAGTGAAATAAAAAAGCTGACTAGTATCTGGTGTTTTTTAAAAAGTCCAGTCACTGAATGGGCAGAAATCTCTGGCCTAGGGCTGGGAAATCCAAGTTACTCCAGTACTCAGTTGTGTGTAGATTACTGTCTGAATAGGTATGAGTAAAAACACCAATGACAACTTAATCTTTAACTCACTGTGTGATTAAAGGAGCTATGACGATTGGGTGTCTGGCATACCAAAAGTAAATATTTTTGTAGACATGTCATTTGTTCCCTTTTTGCTTATGTTTTGTTTGTATTCCAGTTTTCATCCAAATCTACCTTGACCTCAGTTTACAATAAAGTAGAAATGTTTCATTTACTGTTCTCAAACATGAGGCTTTTCTCTTTTTGCGTTGTAAAGGTGTGTTTGGGGCTGTGTCTGTGTGAGGAACTGCAAAGCCAGTGTAGCAGGCACCCTTCTGGCTGGAGAGGAGAGCAGTGTGCTTCTGTGGGGGCTAAGCTTTTCCGGTTGGAGATGCTGATCAGCAGGTTTTGCTGATAACAGCTGATGAAAATCAGCCTTTCTTTTTAATAACGTTTTGCGTGGGTGCTCTAGGAACAAGATTGAAATCGATTGCTTCACTTAAGCTCTGCTGTCATTGACTTCAAATTGCGGTTGGAGTTTTAGATCCCTTTGATCGAGATCAGTCCGTTTTCGCAGATGCTGTTTGAGGTTGTAGGAAATCTCACTTTTTAGTTTGAGATTAGACAGATTTTCCGTGTTTCTGCGTTTTTCCTGGGGCTGTCTGTGGGTGCCTCCTCTATCACTGGTGCTTGGCTGGCAGCCACGGCTTGCAGGGAGGAAGCCCCACAGCCATTATGTGCCCAGAGTAGCACGAAGTGAAGCTTTCAAAGGCTGCCATGCCCTTTCCTTGCCTGTCTGATGCCGTTGGCTGCACCAATCCTCATCTCCTGTTCTTGTGTTGCTAGTTTTGCTCGGTTCTTCTTTAGGAAGGACCTTGAGGCCTGCAGGCTGTCTGGTTTTCTGTGTTCCCGTGCCCTGAGATTCTGTGTAGGGGGTGTTGTATGAGCTGCAGGGTGGTGGGAGGTAGGAGGAGCTGTGACCTGGTGAAGGGTCCCTCACTGACAGCCCCTCTGTGCCTCTCCTGCAGCCTCTCCGTACAACCGCTGCAAGGGCAGCATCTACCTTGTGTTTGACTTCTGTGAGCATGACCTGGCTGGCCTTCTCAGCAACGCCCACGTCAAGTTCACACTGTCAGAGATCAAGAAAGTTATGCAGATGCTCCTGAATGGACTTTACTACATCCACAGGAACAAGGTAATGGGACAGACTCCTGCTGTGCTCAGAGGCTGGCTTTCCAAGGAGCAGGTGTCTTAACACAGGCTGGAGGGAAATCCTTGTTTTCCACCTCTGCAGCCGGAGCATCGTGCTGGCCCCAGGCACCCAAGGAGGGCACTTTATTCACTTATCTCTTCAATGCCTGTCCTTGTACAGATCTTGCACCGAGACATGAAAGCAGCGAACGTCCTGATCACGCGGGATGGAGTCCTGAAGCTGGCAGACTTTGGGCTGGCTCGAGCTTTCAGCCTGGCTAAGAACAGCCAGCCAAACCGCTACACCAACCGTGTGGTGACGCTGTGGTATCGGCCCCCTGAGCTGCTCCTAGGTAGGAGGAGCCCTAGGTGGGCTCTGCTGGCTTCTCGGCCCTTCTCGGCCCTCTGGGAGACTAACTCGGCATCTCCGTTTAGGGGAGCGGGACTACGGCCCCCCCATTGACCTCTGGGGCGCAGGCTGCATCATGGCAGAGATGTGGACCCGCAGCCCCATCATGCAGGGGAACACGGAGCAGCACCAGCTCACCCTCATCAGCCAGCTCTGTGGATCCATCACGCCCGAGGTGAGGGTGGGAGCGGGGATGAGCTGTGGAGAGCAGGAGTGTGGGCAGAGTCAGTGGCCAGGCACTTGGGCCTCTTCCCTGCCCTGTGTGCTGGCTGCTGTATGCTCCCAGCAGTGGAGTGTGCCTGCTGCTGGCAGGGAGGCTGGAGAATCTTCTTGCCTGTGTTTTGGGGTTGTCTCTCAGACAAACACCCTCAATTTCTGCTTAAAGAAGGGTGAGGGTTTTTATTCTCAAGTGTTTTGCACTGGTCACCTTGAAAAGCCTCTTGAATTCTGTCTTGTGATTTGCGGCATCAGCTCAGCTCTGGTGTGAGCACCCGGCCCCTTCTCAGCTCCTCCTTTATCAGCAGCTCGTCCTGCCCTCTTGTGGGGAGCAAGCTGAGGGATCTCAGTCCGGATCTGTGGGATGTTGTGCTGGCAGCTGCAGAGTCCTCATCCTGCTGTCACATTCATTATGTAAATACACTGGAGGTGCTTTATTTGGCATGTAGATACCTGCTGTGGTCTCTCCCAGATCGATGTAAGTGCTGGTGATTGCAGCAGGCTTTGCTTTCTAAGGATAAAAGGTGCCACATCCAGGTGATTATTTAGCAATCAGTTTTGTCACTTTATCTTTCTGGATGTGGTAGGTGGCCTGAACCGTGCTCCCTAGTAGTTCTTTCGTGGGGGAACCGGAAATCCCTGAGCATCGTTTCCACACCAGGAAGACTGTCCTGACTTGTCCACATGTCCCCAGGCATTATTAGTGCAGCCTTTAGTGCCTCTTTGTTGCTGTGAGAACAAGGTCTGCCAGCTTGGAGGTCATAAAATGGAATTGTTATTTCGGCAGTCCTCACCCTGGTTTGCCTGAGGGTGTTTGGATCAAAAATGGCTTGTCCTTTCCTTAACTATTTCTTGCTAACCCCTTTTCCCGCCCCCTCCCAGGTTTGGCCGAACGTGGATAAATACGAGCTGTACGAGAAGCTGGATCTGCCCAAGGGGCAGAAGCGGAAGGTGAAGGATCGCCTCAAGGCCTACGTCAAAGACCCCTACGCGCTCGACCTCATCGACAAGCTGCTGGTGCTGGATCCCGCCCAGCGCATCGACAGCGACGACGCCCTGAACCACGACTTCTTCTGGTCAGACCCCATGCCCTCAGACCTCAAAAACATGCTGTCCACCCACAACCAGTCCATGTTTGAGTACCTGGCCCCACCACGCAGGAGGGGTGGGCACATGCCCCAGCAGCCGACGAACCAAGGCAGGAACCCGGCTGCCACCAACCAGACTGAATTCGACAGAGTGTTTTGACATCCGGCGGGGTCCTGGCTGGGCTTCCCCACATTAAGCGGAGATGTCCTGGTGAGGTCTTTTTGTCTAGGAAAGGACTTTTTTCAAGGTGAAGTGACTGCTGGTGTTAACAGAGCGTGGCCATCTCCTCTCAGCCACCGCAGAGCTGCGTGACTTGGGGAGGTGACACCTGTGAGCTTGACATTGTTTCCCTGCAGTTTTGTCTCAGAACCTGTTTTTGCCCCCCAAAAGCCTGTATTGGTTACATTAAACTTGCAGATCAGTTGTTATGGATCTGGTGATGGACAAAGTGTCTCCATCCATGCTGGGGCTCTTGGCAAATGGTGTGGAGACTGGCAGCACTGGGAGTAGCTGCCCTGGACCAAACTGGGCCCTGCTTGGAGATGTCTCAGCTCTCTTGGTCTGACATAGCTCCTGCATGGAGTATCCTCTGAGCAGCTGATGTAGGACGAGGCAGGTACTTCTGAGTCATCAGATGCGTCTTGGGGAAGGCAGAGTCACTCTAGACAGCATGACTAGCTCTCCCTGGAGACTGGGATCTAGCTTAAAATAGGGCTTATTGGGCAAACCAGAGAGGTGGCTGGCAGAGCTGGATGCTCCATGTAGCCAGGATTTACAGTGGGAATCGCTGGTCTCTGTGACAGTACATGGCATCCATGCTTTCTTCATTGCAAACCATGACCGGGAGTCATATTGGATACAGCCGACCCTGTGGGCAAGCACTGCCCTGTGCCTGAGGTGAGACCTGCCCTCCTGCTGTCTGCAGGGATTTCAGGGTAGTGTGGCAGCTCTGGGCACACTCATGTGTCCCCTGCTCTCTCCTGGAGCTCTTTGCATGACAGACTAGAAAAAGACCACTGCCTTCTTTGGGTACAGTGACTGGCCTGACACACTGGGATCGCCTGTGCACACCTTAGGCCAGAACTTGTCGGGATCAATTCACAGAGAGCAAGTGGTCTTCGACAGCTGCTCTCTGCACAGTTTCCCATGGCTATCAGCTGTAGCCAGCCATCTTCTCCCTGAGCCCCATGGGTGCCAGGATCCCAGGATTTAACATGTGCAGCTGGTGGTAGCATTTGGCAGTTGGTAACTTGTCTATTAACAATTACTGACGGAAGCCGTGTCGTTGGTAGCATAAGGTCTCGTGAGGAAGCGATGGTGCATGGGGCTGTTTTCAGGATAAAAAATGCGCTTGATAAAAGATATGTACAAGGTAACTGTGTCTTGGTTTGGGACTCTGAAACAGTGTCTGTTTGGGGGGGGACGACACTTCATTTCTTTGGAAAAATAGTCGGTTATGAGCAATAAGCTAGTTGACTTGTGCCACTGTGGATAAACATGGTCCTGTCCCAAACAGCTGGTGTGAACCTCCCGTCGCTGTGCTGCCTAAACGGAGACAGCAGCAGGAGCCTGCACGACACCACCTGACCTTCCCGAGGGCACTTTGGGTTTGGGCGCCCTGAGACCCCTGCCCTGTTCCTGGGGAGCTGAGGGGGATCAGCACAATCAGCGCTGCCGTCGATTAACACATCAGTACCGCTGCCACGAGCAGAAGAAGGGCTCCGCTGGCAGCGGGCGGGGGCGATGCTGCCGGGCGGGGGCTGCGGAGGTCCGGGGGTCCCTGTGCCCCAGCTTGGGCGGTGGGGGCTGTAGGGCCACGTCCCTGTGCTGTCGGACGGAGCGACCTCCAGGCGGGTTGTGCCTGATGCTACGTCCTCGTGCTCTCCGGGCCCCGAGCGGGGCGGCCGGGACCCCCGTGCTCCCCCCGCGGTGTCCGGATGCTCGCGGCGGCGGCCGCCTCGCTGCCCCTCGCAAAGATGGCGCCGCCCCCTTCCTCATGCGACGTGGCGCGCGCTGCCAGTTGCAAAGATGGCGGCGGCGTCCGGTGGCGGCGGGGGCGCGGCGGGACGGCCCCGCCCCCTCCCCCTCCCNCGCCCCCGCCACGGACTACCAGGTACCGCGCGGGGCCGCGCACCGGGCGGGGCGCGGGGCCGCGACAGCGATGGGGCTCCGCTTCCGCGCGGGGCGGCAGACACGCCTTCCTTCCCGACCCCCTCTGCCGCCTCCCGCAGCCCCGGGCCGTGCCGGCTGCCGCGCGCCATGTGTCCCCGCTTTCTGCTGGGGCCGTCCCGCAAAGCGCCGCACCCCGTGGCGGCAGCGGGTGAGCCCGGCCTGCAGCGGCAGCCGCTCCGGTAGCCACGGCGTGTCCCGGCCGCACGCGGCTGCGCCAGGTGTCGTGGGGGTGATGGTGGTTCCTGGCGTGGAGCCGCCCCCGGGCGGGCGGGAGCGGTCCCGCTCTGCAGAGTTGGACGCGCTGTCAGTGCCACTATCTGGTGGGACAGGGTCCAGCTGCCTGGGTGGAGTGTCCCCACACTGGGGACATGGATTGGTGCCATGCCAGGTCCCCCCTGCAGCACACGGCGGTGCAGCGCCACGCTCGCGTCCCCTTGGCGTGGGTTTGTGCGGCTCGGTGATAATGGCGTCCCAGGTGCGCCGTGCAGGTGCAGCGTTGCTGCTTCATTAGCGCCACTCATTAAACGCTGGCAGGACGGGTGCGCGCTGGAGCGCTGCCCGCTTCCGCCAGCGGTGACCTTGTCCCACTGGGCAGCGGTGGGTGCCGGCGCTGGGCTGTCCCGTGCCCCACCCCGGGGACCAAGGGGCACCTGGGGAGGGGCGGGTAATCCCTGCCCATAACTAGCCTGTCCCCGTGACAGCATCTGGCGCTGCCGGCGCGTCCCCGCGGCACCATGGCGGAGATGCCGCCGGCATGGGTGACCGGTGACACCGGCGAGGGGACTGAGCCCGAACGGGTGGGTGAGGGTGCAGCGGGCTCTGGGTAAACTGGCCCCTGGGACTGTGGCGCTTGGCACACCCCCAAGGCTTCTGTGATGGGCACTATCCCCACTACCCTGGGTGTCTTTCCAGGATGCAATCCGGATGCTCAACACCCTGCAGACCAATGCCAGCTACCTGGAGCAGGTGAAGCGGGAGCGCGGTGACCCCCAGGCCCAGCTGGAAGCCATGCGGGGCTTTTTGGAGAGGAGCGGATTGAAGGTGAAGGGCTGATCCCCGTCCCTGTTCCCCCTGTCCTGTCAGCAGTGCCACCATGCTTGGCACGGGCTGCCACGGGGGTCTCACAGGGTGGTTGAACTCTCACAGGTCGAGGACCTGGATCAACTGAACATCATCCACGTCACGGGGACGAAGGGCAAGGTGAGGCGGGTGGGCGGTGCTGTGGGGGATTGGGGGGCTGAGAGGGGGCTGTTGGTGCCTGTGGCTCTGTTTGCCCCTGCTCTGGAACAAAGGAGTTTAACACAGCTGTCTCCTCAGGGCTCAGCATGCGCCTTCACTGAGTGCATCCTCCGCAGCTACGGGCTGAAGACGGGCTTTTACAGGTGGGCAAGGGGGTCAGGAGGGTTTTGAAGGGCCAGTGGAGCTGTGCCTGACTCTTCCCCCTGCTCTGCACCCCCAGCTCCCCTCACCTCGTGCAGGTGCGCGAGCGGATCCGCATCAATGGGCAGCCCATCAGCAAGGACCTCTTCAGCAAGTACTTCTGGCTGGTCTACAACCGCCTGGAGGAGACCAAGGTGGGGCCAGTAGTGTTTGTGGGGGTGCTCCTTCCTTTGGGTCCCCCACTCCCAGGGTCGTGTGCTCACCCTCACCCTGCTCTGCCTGGCAGGACCCAGAACATGGGAGCATGCCGGCGTATTTCCGCTTCCTCACCATCATGGCCTTCCACGTCTTCCTGCAGGAGAAGGTCAGTGGTGGTGGCCTTCAGCTTGTGACAGAGATGTCAGGTTGGTGGGGACCTCAGGGAGGGGGGACTTGGTGCAGAATCTGCGTGGATCAGGCTGTCGTGGCTGTAAACGGGATGCTGTGCCAGGTGGATGATCCTCCCACAAATAGGGGGTGTGCTCAGGTATGGGTTTGGAAGGGCTGGTGGCAGGGACCTGTCTCCACCCACATCCCTGAATCCGTGCGGGCATATGCTACTGGTGGCTGTGATGGCTCCATTGTCCCCGTGTCCTCAGGTGGACCTGGCAGTGGTGGAAGTTGGCATTGGTGGCACCTATGACTGCACCAACATCATCAGGTAGGAGCTGGCAGGGCCGAGCCTGTCCCCAGGGCTGCCAGGGCCTGATGTCCCCACAGTGGAGGGGGGAACAGCAGGGACACTGCCATGCTGCATCCCCAGGGCGCCGGTGGTGTGTGGGGTCTCCTCCCTGGGCATCGACCACACCAGCATCCTGGGGGACACCATGGAGAAGATTGCCTGGCAGAAGGGGGGCATTTTTAAGGTAGGGAGACCTGGTCTTCTCTCTCGTGTTTTCGGGATGTGTTCCCCATGTCCCTGAGCAGCCCCATGTTGCTAAGCACCCCCATCCTTCCCAGCCCGGTGTGCCGGCGTTCACCGTGGCGCAGCCGGAGCGGCCGCTGGAGGTGCTGAGGGAGCGAGCCCAGGAGCGGAAGGTGAGTTGGTGGCGGGGGTGTGGATGGGGGGTACCCCATGGCAGGGGGCTCAGCCTCCTCTCCCCGCAGTGTCCCCTGTACCTCTGCCCGGAGCTGGATGACTTCGAGGAGGGCTGCCAGGCGCTGAAGCTGGGGCTGGCAGGTGCCCACCAGCGCTCCAACGCCGCCCTGGCCTTGCAGCTGGCGCAGACGTGGCTGCAGCGCCGCGGCTGCCAGGGTAAGGCAGGGGGACGGGGACAGGGGGCCAGACCCTACCAGGGCCCCTGAGGTTTCAGTGGGATGCCTGTCCTGCCTAGGTCTTGGGGAGCTGAAGGAGGTGCCACCAAGCACCGAGCTGGTGGGGAGGCCAGTGCCGCTGGCGCCAGCCTTCCAGCTGACCGATGCCATGATCCAAGGTGCAGTATGGCCATGCCAGGACCCCCCCTTGCCATGTCACAGGGCTTAGCGGGGCCGTGCTGGACCCCAGCCAGTGCCGTGTGCGCTGGAGGGCACCATGTCCCACACTGGATCCCCATGGGGGTACTGGTGTCGGGGAGGGTATGGGGGTCCCAGCCATGCCCTGTGTCCCCCCAGGCCTGCGGGACACAGAGTGGCTGGGCCGGACTCAGGTGCTCTCGCACGGCCCTGTGACGTGGTACCTGGACGGAGCTCACACCACCAGCAGCATCCAGGCCTGTGTCCGCTGGTTCCGCCAGGCCGCCCTCAACCAGGACAAGCCCCACGAGTAAGGAGAGGACGCAAAGGGGGACGCACATTGCTGGGTGTGGTGGTGGTGCTGGAGGTCCCCTGGGAGCACGGGCCACCTGCCCTTTCTCCCTGCAGTGGTTCTGAGGTGCGTGTGCTGCTCTTCAATGCCACGGGCGACCGGGACACGGCGGCGCTGCTCAAGCTGCTGGTGGTGAGGTTTAGGGGGCACGGGAGGGTCACTGTGCCCGGATGCCTGGGTTCTCTGCCTGTCCTGGGACTCTGCTTTGCTGTGGGTGCAGGGAGCCACGAGGTGGAGCTGGCACCCTGTCTGTCTGTCTGTCTGCCCACCCTGCTGTCCCAGGGTGTATCCCACCTCAACTGCCCCCTGCAGGGGTTTCACAGTCCTGGGTGCGGGCAAGGGACTTGGATCGTCCCCTGCCCCATCCCCTGTAACCCTGCTGGTGTGGGACTGGCCCCAGTGGAAATCCCATGGGTGGGTCCTGAAGGTTCCCACAGTGCTGATTCCTCCTGTCTCCGCAGCCCTGTCACTTTGACTACGCGGTCTTCTGCCCCAACTTCACGGAGGTGTCGGTGGCCAACAACGCAGGTGAGTGCTGGGGAGACAGGGTCTCCCCCAGCCCCCCATCCTGATCCTTCCCCAGCTCCCCCTGCAATCCCTGACTGCTGCCCCCATCTGTCCCAGACCAGCAAAACTTCAATGTGACGCTGGAGAATGCCCTGACCCGCTGCCTGGAGAACCAGCGGACGTGGACAAGGCTCCTGGAGGAGAAAGTGGGGCAGGACCCCTGGCTGCCATCTCCCCTGCGGGTGGGGGGGCTGCTGCAGCCGGCCCCCGCCCGAGGCTCCCTGCTCCTGGTACCCCCAGCCCCACGACCCCTCAATTCCCCAGCCCTCGTGTTCCCGTGCCTGGCCCAGGCCCTGCAGTGGATAGCACAGGGCCGGGACCCCCATCTGGCAGCCCCCGTGGCCTCGGGGGCTCACCCCCACCCTGCGGCCAGCAGCGGGGCCGTGCTGCTGCGGGAGGCGGCCGCTGTCCGTGTCCTGGTCACCGGCAGCCTGCACTTGGTGGGGGGGGCCCTCCGGCTGCTCGACCCTGCACTGTCCCAGTAACGGGGGGGACGGGACGGGGCTTTGCACCTCTGTTTACTTGAAGCAACAGTTTTGCCCCCAGTGATGCTTGGAGGCATCTGGAGGAGGATGTGGGACCCCCCCACCCCATCCTGGCTTGGCTGTTTTCACCCCAGTGCCTTTTGCCTGTGCCCTTCCCGGGACACTGTCCATGGGGGGATGCTCCTGGTCTCCATCCCCTCCCTAGTCAGACTGACTGGGGGGACCCCCAGGGTTTGGGGGGCTGCCCCAGGCTGTGATGTGGTCCCAGTGCCTGGTAGGTGGGAGCCTTAAGCTGTGGCAAGGCTCAGCATCAGGGCACAATTAATTTAACATAGGGAACATTTTTATTATTATTGATAAGAGTTTGTAACTTGGACGGGGAGCTGGGGGGGGTGGTGGGTTCTGCCCATCGTCCTGTGGGAGGGCAGCAGCCTTGCACCATCCTCCGCAAATAAACCTCTTGCTGCTCCCACTGGTGCCTGCTGCCTCCTTGGGGGGATGCAGGAGGGGCACGGGGGTCACCCCAAGAGCTGGGGCATGTCCAGGGGGCACCCACTTCTTCTTCCCCCCCCATTTGATGGGGAGCCTTGTGGGAGGTTTTGGCAATAGCTGCTCTTTCTGCCTCCCCACTGCAGCGGGGGACCCCAGGGGGGTTGCAGGGTGCCCCCCCCCCGGCGTGGGCTGCCCTCAGGGGGCCAAAGCATTCACTGAATGAGTAATGGAGGCCCCCTCTGGGCTCGGCCTGAGATTTGGGGCAAAAAATCAGCTTAATAGTACTGGGGTGGGTCCCCAAGTCCGTTGGCCGGGGGCTGCGCGGGCTCGGGGGGGCCCGGGGGCGTCAGGCCATGCTGCTGGTGGAGCAGGGGGTGCTCTGGGTGCTGCCGATGCTGTGGTTGGTGCTGCTGCTCTCCGAGGCTGGCGCCGTGCTGGAAACCGGCTGCAGTTTGGAGATGGGACCTGGCTCACACCGCCCGCCACGGGGAAACACCAAGGGGAAACCAGACTCAGGGCGAGCAGTGGTGGCCTTGGCTCACTCCCCTGGGACCTTGCAGCCCTCATGCACAAACCCTCTCGGCTCACTCCCCAGCTGGCCCCTGAGCCCCTGGGATGGAGATGAGCATGGGGCACCAGGAGGGAGGGCAGATGGCAGAGAGGACCCCAGACAAGTAGGAGGGACCCTGAGGAGCTGTAGACACCTGGAGCAGGGTTATTCCCCTATAGCATTGCCAGGACTGTACAGATGAAGGCAATGGAGCAGCCTGGTCTCTGGCTCACCTGGGGACTTTGGCCAGAGGGAAAAATGGGCGACCCAGTAAGGGACTCGCATGTGGCCCCCCCCATCCCACCCCGGGGGTCCCCAGGGCTGGTGGATACTCACGGGTGTGCGAGTAGATGTACCAGAGCCCGGCAGTGAGGAGTGCCCCGATGAGGAAGGCGCCGAAGGTGATGCCCAGGACAGCGGCCAGCCCCAGCCCACGGTCTGTGGGAGGATGAAGCTGTCAGCACTGCCACACTGGGAGGGTCCCTTTCCCACTCCCATTCCCATCCTGACCCCCTCCCTTGCCCTGAACTCACAGTTGAGCGGCCGCCCGGCGTCCTTCACTGTCACCTCCAGGACCTTCTCAAAGATGGTGTCGTTCTGTGGAGGCAGAGGTTGGGGTCAGAGGGGGAGGATGTGCATCCCTGCAGGGTGACAAAGCTGGGGACCCCCACGCTCTTTGCGGACCAGGGAATGCTGCTCCTGGATGGGCTCTGTCACCCAACGGTGTGGGACAAACCCATCAGGCTGCTACCACCAATGGGGACCAGCACGGTGGCATGACAGGGTGGGGAGGGGGTTACACTGACCTGCAAGCCGGCCTTGCACTTGAGGATGGCAGAGAAGGGGATGTGTCCACCCTCAGGAACGGTGTAGGTGAAGCGGAAGCGCCAGACCTTCCTCCCGTGGCTGCTGGGGGGCCCCTCCAGCACAGCCACCCCCGCGCCACGCGCCTCCCCGCCCTGCACCAGCAGCACTGGCTCCCGCCCTGAGGCCACCAGCCAGCACTCCTTCAGCTGCAGGTCGGCTGGGTGATCCATCCACCGCATGGACGCCTGCGTGGGGCGGGAACGGGGCACACCGTCAGGGTCACTGGCCCAGGGATGGCTGGACCGCCCCAGCCTGGGCACCGGGACAGTGGCAGTACCTGCACAAAGGCCTCCTTGTTGATCTCTAGCTCCGTCTGCGGTGCCTCGAAGGCAGCGGTGGGGAAAAGGCGCAGGAAGAGCTCCCGTGGGATCTCGCACTGGAAGCCCACCTGCAAGAGAAGGCAGCACTCAGGGGGCACCCAGCACCCAGCTGACAGTGACACTGGCACCTTCTCCCACCCCTGGACACGCTGGGAAACCCAGCCCTTACCCGCACACTCCGGAGCACTGCATCCTTGGCCAGGCTGAGGATGAGCTGGGAGAAGGCAGGAAAGTTGGGTCAGTCAAGTGGTCTCCACTGCTGGGATCTGTTGTCGGGATGGGATGGGATGGGACGGGATGGGATTGTCCCACCCACACACTCCACCTCCATCTCAGCCCTGGGCTGCAATATGATGTTTCCAGCTGCAAAGAGGTCCTGGTGGAGAAGCCCCACCAGCAATCACTGAAGCTCTCATGGGCCATCAGTGGGGCTGGAGGCAACACCTCCAGCCAGGCCCCCTCTCACCTCATTGTTGGCATAGCCCCTGCCCTCCAGTGAGGTGCCACAGTGGCTGAGGGGGCTTTTCAACATGAAGTGGGTGGCATTTTTCTCTGCCTGGCAGCTGATGTCCCTCAGGGTGATGTTCACCACGTCCTTGATGGGCTGGGGGGAAAGCACACTGTAGTCACCCACTGACTGGGGAGAGCCCCGTGCCAACCACCCCGAGCACCCAGAGGAAAGTACGACTTCTGAGTGATGTTGGTGGACACTGGGACCCCTCTCCACCCTTCTCACCTCCAGGTAGGACCTGATGATGACGATCTCCATGGTTTCATCTGTGCACTTCCAGGGCTTCAGCATGAGCAGCACCTGGTGGGGCAAGTCTGGGGGCTGTGTGATGACACGGGGGGTGGTCGTCACAGGCATCTCGACCATCTCTGCAGGACAGGGAGATGGGGGGGCTGAGTGGGAGTGGTGGAACTCCCCATCCCGCCCAGCCCTGGGGCGCTGGGGGCCTCACCATGCCCCTGAATCTCCAGGCTGATGTGGGTGCTGGCAGGGATGGCGGAGTAGGAGGCAATGACACTGTAGTTCTTCTCAAAGGCTGTAGCGATGAGGTCCTGCTCCGTGTCAGGTAGGACCGGCCCACGTAACGGCTCCGAGAATAAGGGTATCATCGTGTAACTCCCAGAGACCTGCGGTGAGGAGGAAAGGAGGGAAGCATAGAGGGGCTGAGTGGAGACAGGGACAGCTGGGGGTGCACAAGGCAGAGTTCACCCTAGTTATGAGGGCTTGCAGCAAGGGGGCTGCCACTTCCCCATGTCTAATGTCTCCAGGTGCCCTCCTGCCACCCTCCCCATGACACCAGCATCTCCTGGGCACCTGGCAGACCCCTTGGTGGGGATGGCAGGGAAGACACCTTCCTCTCAGCGTACCAGTAATTTGATGGGGCACTTCAAGGAGAGGGACCAGGTGAAGTTGGCCTTGCTCTGCAGGATGAGGATCTGGTTGCCGATAGACTTCTCAGGACAGCTCAGAGACAGGTTTGCCTCTGTGATGGGGGAGCTGCAAAACCACAAGACCCCCCCTTCTCAGCATTCCACACCAACAGGTCCCACATCCAACTTGGGATGTGGGGCTCTGCCTTTGAGACACCCCAACACCTTCCCAAGCATCTCCAAGCATACCCCACCACCTCTCCCACCCCTGGGGTCCCACTGCTGGCACCGTGGTACCTGGGCTCCGACTGCAGATGGATGATGTGAGCGGCCCTGCTGCCCTGGGCGTCACTGCGTGAGCAGCCCTTCACCCCGTGGAAGAAGACCTCAGTCTCAAGGTGCAGAACGGCATTGAAGTGCTCCTGGGGAATGCATTCTGGAGGGCTGCGGGCATCTGTGTAGGTGGCGGGGCCATCAAAGTCAAACTGGGCTCAGTGGGTGGGGAGATGCCACGGGGACTGATGCCCCTGGCCCTGAGCATCTCCCCAGGGAAGGTGCTTTGCCCCAGGAGGTTGTCACCCTCCTGGAACAGGAAGATCATTGCTGCCCAGTCCAGCCCCCCAGTGCTAGCCCCCAGCCCCACGCACCTTCTCCCAGGTGGAGCTGGACCCTGCGGGGGTCCTGCAGCTCGCTGTAGGATGTGATGCCCCCATAGGTAGCCAGAGCCCAGGCCAGCAGCTGCCCCTCACTGGAGACCACGGGTGGCTCAGGGTTCGGTGCTCTGATGGTCTCTGGGCTGAGGTGGGCATCCTGTGGGCCAAGTGACAGCCTAAGCCAGGGTGAGGGGCAAGGCTCATCCCTCCCTTACTCAGGCTGGCATGGGGAAAGCAAGGAAAACCTTTCCCCACAGTGTGCAGGATACAAATGTGAACCTAAAACAGGTGAGCGTCCCTGAAGCCTGGGCTGGGGGTCACCCTGGATGAATGGGGGTTTTCGGGGCCACGAGCTGGGAGCAGCGAGAGTGGCCGGCGGCACGCGAAGGGCTCAGCCCACTTTATTATTAGCCACAAACAAAGCAGGAGGTTTATTTTGCTAACAAAGCGCCCGACCCCGGCTCAGCTCGCTGGAGCCAAACCCCATCCCTGACCTTCCTCCCGCCGGCCGGAGGAAATGGGAGCTTTTTCCATCCCTGTGCGTCATTCCCTGCCTGGCCAGCCCAGCGCTCAGCGCCGCCAGCAATGGCCAGGAGTGTCCCCTCCTCCCTGGGGCTCCACAAGCATCATGTCTGATGATCGGGGGGGACCAGTCTCCACCAGTGACCCCCTTAAACATCCCCATGGATGGCCCAAGCCCTGCTGCCCGCCAGGATTGCTCCCGTTGTGGGGCTGCGGCACTCACGGTGCGGACGATCAGGTTGGAGCACGGGGAGGTGATGGTGGCAGAGCAGCGGGTGCAGAGGAGGATGAGCACTGCTGGCCGGCTGCAGGCATCGGCTCGTGGAGTGACTGTCACCATCAGAGGGACAGGAGAGGCCTGGGGTGGGAGAGGAGAGTATCACCACTGTGGCCACCAAGAGCCAGGTGCTGTCACCTTCCTGGCTGTCCCCTGGAGCCAGAAGGAGCAGGCTGGCCCTGAGGATGAGCCATGTAAGAGGCAGACATGGCTGGGTTTAGGGGGCAGGGATGCCACATGAGTGTGTATCCACACTGGTGGGGGCAAACACCCCCTGGCTCCCCTAAGCAAGGGGCCAGCGGTATGCCCACCTGGAAGATGGTGGTATCCCCACACTGGTGTCCAGGACAGCCCACACGGTGGGGTCTAGGCACCCCCTTCTTAGGGACCAGGTCGTCCTTGAGTTAGAGACTAAGTAATCTCTGCATTGGGTACGAGGGCGTCAGCCCACTGTGGACTGGGGTATCCTCACACTGAGGACTGGAGCATCCCTACACTGGGCCAGGGCATCCCCACCCCGAGCACTGGAGCATCCTCACTGCAGGTACTGGGATATCTCCCACTGAAGACTGGAGAATCCCCACTCTGGGCACTGGCACATCCCCCTGGCAGGTTTTCCAGCCCTATCCCAGCACTGTGCAGCCGCCCAGGCCCAGGTGCGTCCATACTGGTGTGCACGGATGCCTGGGCACAGTGGTGGCACACACTATTCCTCGTGGCTAGCACTGCCTGGTTGCCCCTAGCCGGAAATCCGGATGGGGAAGTCAGAACTCCAGGTGCTAAGTTTGGCAACTGCTGCCTGAATACCGGCTCGCAAAGTTCTGAGCCAGGCAGTGGGCAGGGACAGCCAGCCGGGACTGGGCGGGTGGAGGCTGTTGCCAGTGCCGGGCACAGGGCTGGCGGGATGAGGCCGTGGGCATCCCGGCCTGGCCATGGCCCCATGGCAAGCGTGGGTGGCCAGAGACCCTGGGTGGCCCCGAGTGTCGGGGAGGAGCTGGCGGCTGTTTTTCCTGCCGCGTGTTTTGTGGCGCTCCATTGTTTGGCTGCGCGAGTGGCGGGAGCCTCGGCGCTCCCCGCCGCCGCCTTTTGGNTTTCATCGTGGGGATCTGCTTATAGAAAGCAGCTTCCAGTAATTCTTCTATAAGTGGAGCCGCGTCCCTGCCCAGCTTCCCCCGCGCGCCGCGGGGCTCGGTGCCGCAGCCGTGACATCAGTGCGTGTCCCCTGTTGCCGCTGGTGACAACCCCGGGGCACCCCCGGCCCTGGCACTTATCCAGGATGCCAAGGCCAGGTCACACCAGGCTAGGCCAGAGGGGTCCTTGCAAAACCCACCCTCCCCAGCGCCTCCTGGCCTGGCTCCCCCTCTGCTCCAAAAGCAGAACTGGGAGAGCTGGGAGGTGGCAGGGAGGGGGGAGTGTGGCGCCGGGTGGCCCAGGGCTGGGCCAAAATCGGGTGCTGGGCCCCAGCCAGCGTGAGGGAAGCTGGGCTGTCCTGCAGAGCTGCCATGCAAACCCATGTGCTGCTGCAAACCCACCCAACAGTGCCAGCCAGCACCAGCGCCAGCCCTGACACCGCCCTGCACCATCCCTGCCCCAGAGCACCCCCAGTGCAGTTATCACCCCTCAGCACGGCCGTGCCAGCATTGGCAGTCAGGTTTCTGCTCGCTTGGACACCTTAAAATGACGTGCCTCCTTCATTCCTCCACTCCTTCCTCCATCCGTCCCTTCATCCCTCCTTCCATCTCTTCCTACATCCTATCCTCCATTCTGCCTTCCATCCCTTCCTCCATTCCACTTTCCATCCCTCCCTCCCTCCCCAGTGTGGTCACCACTGGGTACCCGTGGCTCTGCCCAGCTCCTGAGCCAGAACTAGGCCACCTTCCCAGGGAAAAGGAGTGTCCTGAGGTGTCCAGCACAGGAATATCTGCCTTGGCAGCATGGGCTACTAAAGAATTTGCCTCTAAAGTCTCTGCATTCCCATCAGGGGCAGAGATGCCCAAGGCTGTGCTTGGAGGAGAAGCTTGGACAAGGTGCCATGGAGGAGGTTAATCCAGGTCCTCTCACTGCTCCTTAATCAGAGGAAAGTTTTCACAGCTGGGACACCCTGCCTGCTGAGGACAGCGACAGGGTGACAGTGCTGTGGCGACAGTGAGAAGTGACAGCGTAACAAGTTCTGGGGGGACGCACTGGGACCCCTCTCGCTCACCTTGGACCACTTGACGCTGAGGACATGCACTTCATGGCCAGTGTCCATGGAGCTGTTGCTGACGCAGCCCCGCGGCACCGTGCTGGTGGCATAGGACAGGGTGATGGGTGGCTCCGCCGTCACCGGCTGCAGCTCACAGCCCTCGGCTCTCCCGGAGTCTGGGCGGAAAACAAGAGACTGTCAGTCCCCGCCGCACGGATGTGGGGTGACACAACACGGGGGGACGTGATGCCGGAGGGGGCTGAATGTCTGCGCCAGCGCCGGCACTGCCCCTTCAGCCTCAGCCCCCAGCCCGGCGTCTGCACGGCCCCTCCGCCGGCACAGCACCCCCGGGACCGTCTGCTACGTGTTCGCTCGGGCTCGTCCGCCACCGCCGGCCCCCTCCGCAATCACGTTAATGACCCTTGGATCCGGGCTGGAAAAATCCACTGTCCCTGCTCGGCACCGCCGCGTGCCAAAACTCGCACCCAGCCGCCCCGAAGGCTGGGCCGGTGGCGGAAGCCCCCCCCCCCCCCGCATTCCCCCGCCGCAGGAAAGTGGGAAGCGCAGGTATGGAAATGGCTGTAAAGCTCATCCTCCGCGGGCGCTGAGGCGTGAGCTTTGCCCCATCCCAAAGCCCCCGGCGGCGCGCGGCGAGCGGGGCCGGCCGGCGGCTGCCAAGGGAAATCCTGAGCGCAAACAGCCATTTGAAGGCCTGATCCTGTAAATCCCCACGTGCCTCGACAGTTTCCTCTGCCTCAGGCAGCCCTGCTGTGGCCGGGCTGTCCTCAGCTTGGCCCCGAGGAACCCGTCTGCATCCATGGGTGCTCCCTTCCAGGGGGCTGGGCGGGATGGACCCCCGTGGTCACAGCTGGGGGCTTTCTATGGGGAGACGGTGCCTGGGATGCTGTGTTTCCTTTGGAGGTGGCCACTGAGCTCTATCCCTTCCCACTCCAACTTTTCCGATCCCTGGTGGCTCCAGCCAATGCCCCGGGAGATGGCCGGACCGCATTCCAGGCCCACCCAGCCACCCCCACCGGGACCGGGGCTGGAGGGCGTGATGCTCCGGGTCATTGAGTTTTTGGGACGCAGCACTCGGCAAAGGGCCGCTCGTTGCAAGTCGTGCCCATCAGGGTGTCCCTGACCTGCGTCTCACCGTTGGGGTGGCCCGGCTGTGGCGGCGGGGTCACGGCACAGACCCCCGGTGACGCTGCCGTGGGCCCACTTATTGTCCGGCACTTCCTCCCCCCCAGCGCGGCGGCCGCGCGGCCGGCAGCATCGGGAGGAAGATAAACAGCCGCTTATCTGGGCGCCACAGGCTGAGTCCCTCTTCCCTTCCACTCCTGCCCTGACGGCACCGGGCACGGCCGCGCGGCCCCGGCGCTGCTGGGCAGAGGACGGGCAGCTCGTCACTCCTCGGGCAGCATCCTGCTGCGAGGTCAGGCAGGGCTGGGGGCCGCGGCTGGGCTCGCCCCTGGCAGGGCAGGGATGCCAGCGGAGGGGATGCGGGGCAGCGGTGCCAGCCGGGCACTGTCTGTCCCTGGGGAAGGCAGCGGGCTCCAGCATTATGTCAGGATCAGATAAGGGGGCTCAGCTGGGCCGCCGGGGCGATCAGATAAGGGCACTGTTATTTTTGTACTCCAGGAAAGGGAAAAAAAAATTAAAAGGAAGAAAGAAAGAAAATCCACTTTATGTTTTTCCAGCCTGCACTCTCCCTTGCTTTGGTGCAGCCGAGATCGGGGAACAGGGATGGTCCCGCTGTGGCTCCCCGTGGGTCAGGGCCTGGGGGGGCAATTCCTGGGTTTTTGGGAGCAGATGAAAGACCTGGACAGAGAGCAATGCTGGGGTGTGGGGTGCGGGGCAAGGGTGGCTCTGGCAGGGCAGGATGCCCATGGGATGGGCAGCGCCACTTTGGCATCCTTGCATCCAGCTGTGTTGCCTCGGCACCCGTGTGAGGAGCTAATCCAGGTTAGGAATGGGGATGGACCCTGCACTGCAAACCTGAGAGGAAATTGTCAGCCCCTGAGCCACTGCTGGCTGTTGGAACATGCTGAGGTGGCATTGGGGGTCGGATGGTGGAGTGGACGGGTCCAGGCTTCGGGCCTGACACAAGCCACATCATTCCTGCCACTCCCGAAGTCAGACAGGTGCCAAGAAGCCTCTCCTCAGAGATGGGAGGGGATGGTCCAGCACCATGCTCACCCCATGGGGAGCAGTGCTGGCCCCTGACGAGGGGACACAGTCCCCCACCTCTGGAAGCTGGCTGTGTCTGTGAGACACCCTGACACTGCACCCACCAAGGGCACCCCAGTCCCACAGCACTGCACCCACCATGGACATCCCAGTCCCACAGCACTGTGCCCACTGTGGGCCTCCCAGTCCCATAGCACTGTGCTCACCGAGGCCATCCCAGTCCCACAGCACTGCACCCACCATGGACATCCCAGTCCCATAGCACTGTGCCCACTGTGGGCATCCCAGTTCCGTGGCACTGCACCTGCTGTAGGCACTCCCAGCCCCAGAGGTTCCTGTGAGGAAGAAGCAGCCACTGGACAGGCTGTGGTGAGTAGCAGAGGTAGGCAGGGTGGGGACCATATGTCACAGCCACGCAGGACATGGACCATATAGCACAGATACTCAGGATGGGGACTATATGGCACAACTACATAGGACAGTGACAATATGGCACAGTCATATAGGATGGGGTCCCTGTAGCACAGCTGCGTAGGTTAAGGGTGGTATGGCCATAGGACATGGTTCGTTTATATGGCAGAGTGACACAGGACAGGGGCCATACAGACACGTATAATAGGGACCATATAGCTCCATTACATAGCACAGGGACTGTGTGCCACGGCTACGCAGGATGGGGATCATACAGCACAGATAAATAGGACCACAGGGACAGACACTCTGGGTGGGGACCATATGGCACAGCTATGTAGGACTCAGCCCACATAGCACAGCCCTGTCAGGGCATGTATGCCACAGCCATGTAGGATGAAGACTGTCAGGGACAAATACAAAGGTCATGGACACATGGCACTGCTATATAGGACACAGGTGACATTGCACAGCTGTGTAGGATGGGGACCAGGTGGCACAGCTGTGTGGTATAGGGACTGTACATCATAGGCAGGGAGGACAAGGCCTCTGTGGCACAACGACACAGGACGTGGAGCATATGGCACAGTTATAGGATGGGAACTGTACAAGAAAGCTACAGAGGACACAGACCTTACTGCATAGGATAGGGACACCATGGCACTGCCATAGGGCAGGGACTGTGGCACAGCTACAGGGTGGGGACCGAGCCTCACAGTCACACAGGACACGGGCCTTACTGTACATCTACAAGGATGGGATCTATATGGCACAACTACAGGGGACATGGCCCACACGGCACAGCCCCACTGGACAGGGACTGTCTGGCACAGCCACCAGACAGGGTTGTGACATAAGAGAGCGGGCATCAAGCCTGACAATGGGGCCACCCCAGCACCACCCACGAGCACTGGCCCCCGAGGTGACCAGGAGGGACCAACCCAGCCAGGACATTCAGTTCTGCTGGCCCCAGCCTCTCCAGGCAGCTGCCGCCTTCCCAGTCCCCTTCCCCTCTGCCAGCAGGCCATGTCCCCGAGTCCCCCAGCCCCCTGTCCCCCAGCTCCATCAGCACTGGGGTCCCTCCTTGGAATTCCCCCTGTGGCTTTGCAGGGATATCGGGGTGGCTCCGACTGCTCTGGAGGTGGCTAAGCCCCCAACTCCCATATGAGGCTTTAAGGGTTTTTTCCCATTTCTCGCCCCCAGTTCCATGCCCACATCCCACGTGAGGTTTCAAGGGTTTCTTCCCATTTCTCGTCCTCAACTCCTGGTCAACCCCTCCATACTCCATGGCGCCGGGAAGCCACCAAACCCACCCCGGACCCCCCGGGTGCCACCGTCTTGGGCAGGACTCAGCCACGGCATCTTCAACACCTCCCGCGCCCCGGTGACGCAGCCGGGATTTCAGGGGTCCCAGGGAGCGGCAGGGCTGTGCTGTGTGTGTTCCGGGAATCGGGGCGGGTTTGTCCCTTCCCACATCGGGGCTGCTCCCCAAAACCTCCTCTCCCGCGGGGTTCCCGGGGGTGACACTGCCTGTGCGGGCACAGCCGGGACCCCTTTGGCCACCGACCCCGAGTCACCGGTGCGTCCCGCCGCGGCGGCTGTCCCGTCCCGGGCGTCCCGTGCCGCGGTCCCATCCCGCAGGTCTCATCCCCGCGGTCCGGTTCCCCGGTGCCCCCCGGTCCCCACTCACCCGGGCGGCCGAGCAGCGCCAGGAGCAGCGGCAGGAGCGGGACGGAGCGGGGGCCCATGTCCGCCTGCGGCCGCTCCCCGGGAGCCAGCGCCGAGTGCGGGCGGTGGCAGCGGCAGGAAACCGACTCCCTTCGGAGGAGGGTCCGCGGCGGAGGAAATGCCGCTGGCGGCGCTGGGGCCGGGCCGGCGGGGCCGGGGGGGCGGAGAGGATGGACCCCCCCTCCCCCGGAGGCGCCGTGCCTCAGTTTCCCTACAGCGCCGTGCGGGGCTGCACCTCCGGAGGGGCGCACTGGAAGAGCCCCGGGCAGGGAGAGGTACCCGGGGTAGGTGCCCCCAGGCACTCCCAGGGAGTGTGGAGGGGTTGGACACGGGGGTTCTGGTGGGGTCCACCCACCCAAATTATTTCCGAGCTGCCCCCAGTGATGGGGATGGGGGGCTGCCCCAGGCGATGGGGACAGGGGCTGCCCCAGGTGATGGGGAAGGGGGCTGCCCCGACATTCAGCCCCTCTCTGCTCCCAACCAGCACCCTAGCAGGGTCACACGTCTCAGGCTGGTGGCTGTCGCATGGCTTTGGACGCTCGCTCTGGTGGAAGCCCCCGAGTCCTACTGCCTGCCTTGCCTGTACCCCCGGCCAGGCCACAGACGGGGCTGCCCGGACGCCCCTACCTGGCAGGTGGGCTTGGGGTCAGGAGATCCTTTGGGACAAGGGGGCCTGGGTGAGGGAGCCACGGGCAAGGGGCTGAGCACCGCCGAAGTGGGAGCCATGAGGTGGCTGGGGGCACCCAGGGACCCCCTTCTGCACTCCTGCCCCATTCCTCCCCACACCTCTCTGCTGGCCGAGGGGAGAGCCCTCACACAGCTATCAGTGGGGCTGGGACCCTCACGCCGGGGGTGGGCACAGGTCCTCGGGGGTGATTTTCATCTCGACTCACGGTTCACGGGCACGGGGACAGAATAGAAACGTGCCAGGGAAGTCAGCGACGCCTGTCCCCAGCAGCCAGGATGTCCCCGGAGATGTCTGTGACCCGGGGTGAGCAGCAACCATCTCCCACGACAGAGCACTGCCATCTCCTGGGGACCGCGGGGACGGGTGCTCACGCGGGGATGGGGACAGCGATGGGGACCGGGACCCGGCACAGGATCCTCTGGCTCTCCCGCACCCCTCTCCCCGCGGTGACACCGCAGGACAACGACCAAGAGACACTCGGTGATGGACCCCGGGATGGTGGCAGCCACAGTGTGACAGAAGGAGGGTGGCCGTGGCTGTGGGGTGGCCACATGTGCAGCCCCCCGCACCCCATTTGGCCCAGCATCTTCCACCCTCACAGCCTCTGGGGTGGCCTTGCGCTCTCAAACCAGAGGAAAAGCATCTCAACCCCTGCACCAAGCGCTCAGGGCCGTACTGGGGAGAAGGGCAGGGTCCCTGTCCCACTCCCTGCCCAGGTCACCACCTGGGGAAACTGAGGCACGCTCACAGCACACCCAAAGAGGGCTGGAGGCACAAGAGAGATGGGTCCCCCCACTCCCCAGCTTTAGGCCATGGTGTCCCAAACCACACGAGCCCTCTGTCCCCTTGTCCCCAGCAGCATGAGGCAAGCACTCTCCGGCCCCAGCCCCAGATCGTTCTCCTGGCAGTGTCCCAGCCACCGCCAGCCGGATGGCTGCATCCTTCCTGCCCGCCTGCCTCCCCGCAGTGCCCCGGGCTCTGCCGGTGGCTCATCACCCCCCGAGCACGGGGCTGACGTCGGGCTGACTGGTGAGTTTGGGTTTTCGTCTTGGGGAGTTTTGTTTTTTCCCTGCTGGCTTCCTTTCTCCGCTCTGACTCCTTGGCCTCGTGGCCTTGGCTGACCCCAATGCTGCCGCCCCTCCTGCCCTCCCAGCCCCCTGGCTCCGTGCCCAGCTCCCAGCAGCCCAAAAGCAAGCGGTGGGGGGCCCTGTTGGGGTTGCAGCTCTGCTGCCTCCTGCCCCCACTGTGGCTGGGTAAACCCTGTCCCCAAGCTCCACTGCAGCCTCTCTGCTATGGCATTGTGCCTGGGTGATTCTGTGGGTGCTGGGGAGCCCCCACATCCCCTGTCCCCCACACCAGCACCCCTAGCTGCCTGTCTGTTGGGGTTCTGTGACTCACCACCATGAGGGCACCCACCCAGTCCCCCAGCCACGAGGACTCATCTGGGTGTCCCCAGTGCATTCCTTATCCCCTGGGGGTCAGGGCTGAGAAGTGGCACCAATGGCAGTGAGTGTCCAGGCACAGCAGCACAGGGAGCACCCCACTCCAGGGCACTGTGCCACCACAAACCATCACACTGCAGCCACTGCGTACCCCAAAAAACCCTGACAGCCAACAGAAACAAGGAAATGCCAAGGCATGAAAGTGGTGGAAATCCCCATCCCAAATCCGGTCACCTCCAGCCCCTGGCAGCCAGTGGGAGAGCTGAGAGGAAGGGACGCATGTGCAGGACGCGACTCAGATGCGGCCTGTGTGTCCAGACTCACACCCGGAGCACGAGGAGGTTCAGCAGTCGGGACGGAATGAGAGCTGCCGGCACTGGCTGGAGGATGCAGGCACAGGCTCCCCACAGGCCACGGATTGGGAAGCCAGGGCGAGCGGCCGGGATGCTCCCTCCCTTCCTCCGAGCGCAGCATCCCGCTGCCCCGGTGGGATAAACACCCGCTTCCTGCCCTTAATCAGC
>VZTG01001991.1:2682072-2720045 GCA_013397845.1 Melanocharis versteri | reverse complement strand
GTTGGGAAGCTGGAAAAGGCAAAAGCTGCTGCCTCCCAGGGCTCCTGTTCCCCTCCAGCCCTGTCACACATCTGCAAGGAGTATCTGGGCACTGAATTTGGCTCACCCTCCTTTAAAGGGATGGTGAGCCTGTGGTGGCCAAGGGGGATCCAGAGATATTTATTCCCTGGAGCCCTGCTGGGCTGTGGCTCCAATCCCCCAGGTGAGCCTGGTGAGGTAGCCTCAGCAGGAGAGGCACTTTAGGCAGAGCTTAGGCCCGTACAGATGGGACAGGACACAGGACACTGCTGATCACTCAGGCAGGTCACCTTTCCCCAGGATTGCTGCTTCCACGGGACTGGTGCTGTGCTGCCAGCTGCCCTCTCCTGCCCTTCTCCATCTCCAGGGAAGGGCTGGCAGGGATCTCCGCTCCCAGCTGCCAAGCAATCCGAGAAGGCAAAGCCAAACTCTATTCTAGGCCCGAGCATGCCCTTCTCACCCTCCTGCTTCCTCAGCAGATATTTAAAACAAGAAACAGAGCAAGAAGAATCAGTGTGAAGTACCAAAAAAACCTTTATTTTTTTCCCCCAAACCATAACAACATTTGACATTATATTGATTTCCTCATATATTTGTTATTTCTCTACATTAGGAACCAGATACAGAAAATACAAACACGATCTGTTGAATCAAAGACGGCACAGCATTCCGTTAGAAAAAGAAACAAAAAAACTAGAGGAGCAAGATAGAAATGGTGAAAAATAGTCATTCCCTCCAGCCCAAACTTTCCAAGAATCATCATCAAAATAGAGCAGTGGAAGTAGCTTCTCTTTCTAAACGCACTTCTGCTTTAAGACAAAAGTTAGATTTATCTTTAGATTTTCAAAGTAAAAAAATGTTAAACTATCTTTCAAGCAATTTTGGAAGTTTGCATAGACCCATTCCCTTTCCAAAAATATCAGCCATCTCTCTATAGAATCTGATACAAATCGACTGCGCCTCAGCCGAAGGTCACCAAGCTCAATTCACTTTCAAGAAAATAAAACATGATCTCCCCTTCCCCTCCCTCCCCCCACAAAAATATGGGCTCTACCGTTATTCCATGTGTTTGAGGCAAGTTACCAGGCTCAGCCGCATCCCTCGCTCAGAGCTTCACCCAAATTCCTTCTCATTTCCCAGGTTTCCACGCCCGCTGCCTCCCGGCGGGGCAGAGGCGCTGTGGAGGCAGCGGGATCGGAGGGCGCACGGAGGGGGCTGATGGACACAGCTCTCAGGAGGGAAGTGGGGGGAATTCTGCCTTCACCAATCCCCCCCAGCAGCGAGGAAGTGGCTTTTCAAGGACAAACACCTGCGACCAGGCAGAGTTTGTAGGAACTTGTCCCCGGGGACCGGCCTTGTCCAAAGGGCTCAGTCACCAGAGCAAGAACTCGGCTAGAGACCAGGTGGGGCAGCAGGGACGGGGCAGGAGGGGTGGAGAGGGGGCTGCAGCCCCCGGGTAAGGCAGCGAGGAGGGGAGGGGGAGCCCCTCGCCAGGAGGGGTTTAACCGTGGTGCTCTAGCGTACCTGGAGTGAGGTTTTCCCAGAGGTTCCCGGCAGCAGTGCAGAGACCAGCTGCACTGCCACCCGCTTAAAAAGAAACAGCAACGACAAAATAAATAAAAAGTCAACCCCTCCTATTCAGATGAGAATGAAATACTATTTCTTCAGGCCTCCACCTGGTTCAGAACCCTCTAAAAACTGAAGCAAACGTTTAAAAGGGCTTGTTAACTTTCTGCAGGGGGCAAAGTGATGTGGCAATGAGGGGGGGAGAAATCACACGCCTGCTGCCCATCGCTCCAAGGGTCAGAACAGCACGAGGCCCCCATTTAAAGTGCTGACCATACAAAAGATGATGATGATGATGAGGGAGCAACATCCTTCTCCCCCTTTTCCCATCACAATTTCCAACTGAAACCCATCTCTTTCACCAAGTAACAACTAAGCCTATTCTTCTGGACACTCAGTTTTATATTGGTTTTAAAAAAAGAAAAAGTTAGTAAAAAAGTTACACTGAATTTCCTAACGGTTTGCAATGTGCTTCCACCAACTAAAGGTCTAGAAACCAGGAGGAGCAGAGCCCACACATTTTGCCTGATCCTGAAGCAGAGAGCCAGCTCTGCTCTCCAGGGCCAGCCAGGCGTGAGCAGCCCTGCTCGTCAGCATCAGAGACCCAGGGGATGCAGAGTCTTGCCAATAAGGTCCTTTTACTTGTTTAAGCCACCTCTGAATCCCCTGAGAAGGGGAACAATGTGGGGAAGAACAACCCCCCCTCAGCCCCCCCGAAATAAAATATCAATGAAACAATAATGCAGTCAAAAAACACCAGCCTGCTGGGTTTGTATAAAAAAAAATTCCATAAACTTCACAACAAAAAAGAAAAACCCAAAGGAAACTAGCCAGCGGTTTGGGTCTGGAAACTGATTCACTTCTTAAATGTTCAAAGTCCAACGAGGAACAGGCAGCAGCGATGCCACAAGGAAAAAAGTGCTCGTGAGATGCAGCTTCCTGAGGCAGGGGTGAGTGTGTGGGACAAGTGAGCCCACAGCCACCACCTCAGGTGCCCACGGCTGCCTAGGGACTGCTGGGCATTGCTTGTGCTGGATGCGCAGCAGGAGCTCTGCGTGGGATCTACAAATAGGAACAGACTGCTCCTTCCTCCCTCCGGGTCTGCTCCGGGTGCCCCAGCTGTGCTGCACAAGGCTGGATGACTGGGACTACTTACTCACTCAAAACCAGGGGCAGGAGAGCTAAAAAGCCACACAAAGACCAGGATCTGAGGAGTCACCAACGTGGAGACAAGGAAGAAATACTCTATGAGACACAGTCACCAAAAATGCAAGCAGTCATGTGCTGAGCCACTGGAAGAGAAGCCAAGGACATGCCCACGTTGGCCACAGCGATGTGATGGAGCAGGTCATGCCTCTGCCAGCCTGGGAAGAAGAGACCAGTGCTCTCAAAAGCTCAACTGCTTCTCTTGCTTTGCTGGGAAGATATTCCTCCCTCTGTGCCACTGGAGATTTCGTGACATGCTGAGCTGCCAGTGCCTCGGAGCGGCCGACTCTTGCCAATGGAGGCCAGAAGAATGCCCTGGGATCCCAACTGCTCTGACAGTGACTGCCATTGTTTTTCATGGGAACAGAAGCAAAGCAGCCGAAGTGAGCTGGGTTTTGGCCTCTTTCCTGGCTTATGCTTGCTCCTTTCAAGTCCTGGTTGGATCTGGTTTCCTGAGGGGCTTTGTTGGCCTCTGGGGAGCAGCCAGACCCTCGGCTCTGCACGGCCATCCACAGACAGGGCAGGAACAGCCACTGCTGTCCGAGCCTCCTTCTGCCCTCACCCTGACCTGAGCAGACGGTCAGGCCAGGCCTGGCTTTCTGGCAGTGCCCCAGGGAGAGGGAAAGACAAGCAGTTCTCTCCTTCCTGCAGACACGTGGCACCCCAGGAACAGGGCAGGATGCTCAGCAGCCTGCAAGTGAGTGCCAAACCTACCCAGGCTGAATGAAGAAGAGATCACCATTAAAAAAACCTAGCAAGTGTGAAAGAGCTTTTGTTCTAGACAGTCTCAAAAGATCCAACACTTTTTCCCTACATTAAACCAAACCAAGGTGTTGTCTGTATCCCCTTTTTACCCTAATTCAAATTTAATTCCCTTTGAAGGGAAAGGGTGGAAAAGATGCATATCCTATACGTGGTCTGTCCAAACACAGAAAGAAACCTCTTGACTCGAAGAGAGAAACCATCAAAACAGAGTAAGCAACTGTATACTTTTGCCACACTGCTGAGCACCCTCCCCATGCAGCATCCTTAGCTAGAAGGGTAAAAAAAAAAGCTAAATCAAGGCCCTTTCATTCCTTGTTTCTCATTCTGCCAGATTCCCTTTTCCAGTAGCTCAACTGCATGCATTCTGGCCAAAGAGACCACAGTTAATCCTTTTTGTTTTCCTCCTTTAAAATAGGCTTTACACTAACTAAGAATTTGAACAACGTGATCAGTTACAAGTCTTTCCTTGCTGAACAGAACCAGTGTGTGCCTGTGCACACACACAGGTGTCAGAGGGGAGCCAGGTCCCGCAGTGTGGAATCGCTCCGAGGGCACGGCTGCTGAGTGCTACCACAGCACTCTGGCAAAAGAGGAATGGGCACTACACAGAAATAGCTTATCAGCTGAGGGGCTCTGTACAGGGAGGGCTGCAAGCACAGCCTGCTGCTGGCCCATGGCCGGGGGCTGCCCAGATCCTCGCTGGCAATTTGTCTGCCAGGAGAATGTCCAAGTGGGAGCTGAAAGGGATCGACATCTCTGCCACACACTGCAAGGAAAAGTGTCAAACAACTGCAGAAACCAAACACAAAGAAGAGCAATTGAAAGATCAACCAGAGAACAGTTTGTAGCCTTGTCAGAAGAGTTCACTCACCACGGAGCAGGTCAGAACAGCTGCTGTGGCTAATGCAGCAGCAAACACCCATTCTACCCTTGAAGGCAGAGACAGTAGCTTCTCTCCAGCCCCAGAAGTAACCAGCTCAGGCACAGATCTCTACTGACAAGGCAAAAAAGGCCAAGCAACACCAAATCCCTTACTGGCCCAGGCCAAGAGAGGCAATCAACATCACCACCACAACAGAGAGACCACTGCAGTCAACTGCATCCAGCTCTGACCCAGGGAAGGGCTGTCAGACGAGATTCTTTTCACAGTCCAAGAAGGGAAGTTCCCTTCCTGAGCCAATGAAACAAGAAGAAAAAAAAAAGAGGCTTTGTATTCCAAGCTCCAACAGGACTATTTGCTGAATCAGTCCAGCAAACACAGATTATACTCCTGGAATAGTGAGTAGAAGCCTCCTCCAGGTAAAATCTGTAACCTCTAAAGTGCTCCTGCTAATGCTAGTTGATGAACACCCCCTTCCATGCCCAGCAGTGGAAGGGCTGCTGCAGTCAGTGGTGTGATGAGCACTCACATTTAACCGTTCACCAACTCCCAGCTGGATTGCGGTAGTTTTCTGAAATGCACTTTTGGGAAGTATTTCCTATGAGAAGATGTTGTTTGGGGATGTGAGGATAGGAAGCTGAAGTGTACACCACAGCATACCTTGTTCAGTAAAACCATTGCCTTGGGAGATGATTTTCCCTTGCAGAGTCAATGGAATAAAGCATCCTGCAAGTGGCCGTGTCACCGTGTTCCCAACAAGCAGCTCTGGGTTTGGTTAGAACGGTTTCCCACACCCCCAGTGGTTTGAAGAGTTCACAGTGGTATAACCCAATGTTTCGGGGAGACAGAAGCTGAGAAGTCCCCTGCTGCAAGTGAATGGGTGGAATGAGGGATGCAGATAAGCAACATCCTCTGGGACTAGCCCAAGGATAAGCCCCACAGACACCTTGTGTCTGAGCAGGAACAGGGAGAAGGCAGGCACTGGAAGGACCAGGAAGCAGAGAAGGACAATGCCAATGCAGGGAAAGTGCATGTTCTGGAGTGGTCTCGGAGTAGTTCTGCAGTGCAAACGTATGGGGAGGGGCGTGGAGAAATCCCTTCTGGAATGCTGCATGAAGAGAGGTAAAGGTTGGCATCCATGTGGCAGCGGACTGGGTAGGGGGCCTGTGTCCAGCAGCTCTACCCTGTTCTTCACATTTAGTGGGTTTCAATCACCACTGGCTCGTAAACTCCAGACGAGACCCTGGGGAGGCAGAGGGGGAGAAGATGAGGAGGGCAGCTTATTTTCCACAGTCATTTTGAGCAACCAAGTTCTGATTCAGAGCTCTCCACTCTCAAACATCATCTTCTAAGCCCACACAAAACACTGCCAGTAACAAGACAGCCTTGTGGAACGTCAGTCCCTGGAATACCGAGGGGACAGAGACGTGGCAAGGCAGCAAGGGAGCACTGGAGAGAGCTGGGTGTGACACACGAACCCCTCTACAGGACACAGCAAAGGGGGAGTGTCCTATCCAGAACAAAGAGCCAGCCTGCCTGGCTTTGCTGTGCTCCCCGTTTTGTTACCAACTCGATACATCTTTGCATTACCATTATTGCTCTTTCTAACTCAAATGAAAAGATGCAATAAAGCTTTAAACGCAAGTGGCCAAGAGCTGTACTAAGAGCTATAGCCGCAAGAAAAAGTTTTATTGCTTCAGAAAGCTTTCATGAGAGAACAAGCCCTCGATGATTACGGAAGAGACAGTAAGAGGCAGGGAAAAGGGACAATAAACCCCGCTCTGCCACAGTTCTGCTGCAGGCCAGCAGGAGGCAAAGCTCCCTCCTCCAGGAGCAAAGGGGAACCAGCCTCTACCATTTTGTCCTTTCACTCCTCACTTCTGTTCCTGGGTCTAACAACCAGGATCCCATTATCCCTCTCAGCTCCTGCTGAGAACTGCATTCATACTCCAGTGCAACTGCAGCCTGCCGCCAAAGGGATCCCAGGGCTGTTAATGTGGGAATAAAGCCACCGTGTAGCACATGATGTTTAGAAATCTCTCCCGTAGCAAAAAGTGGAAGTTTCCTAGGTACAAAGCTCACTAATCTCTCTGGAGCCCGTCCGTCAGCTAGCCTTTTGGGAAACCTACCTGTTTCCCAGCTGAATACCGCTCAACGTGGTTGTTCCATCTCTGCTCACAAACAACCTCAGGTTACTGTCTGCAGATAGAAAGGGAAGACAGACATCAAAACCCAGAACTACCGAGGCTGCCAGGAACTCCCCTCCCAGACACACGATCAGCATAGAACAAGTGTGTATGAGCAGATGCACATCCACACTTTCTGGTGGTGCCCCCACAGTCATCGAGCCCCTGGGAACTCCCTTCCTTGCTCCAAAAGGGAGCCTCCACAACATGAAACTTTGGAAGAATAAAGGCAGATATTAATTCAGTCATACTCCTCCAGCTGCCTCTTTTAAGGCAATTCCATTGATGCAAGCTCTTGGTCAGCTTATACACATCTGAACAGATGAGATGTGGGGCCTCACACTGCTTTTGTAGAGTCACTGGAGGAGAAACTCAGCCTGTTCTGCTGGTGAGAGGCAGCTGCGTTCAGTCTACTTCTAACCCACCCGCTGAGTGAGGTGTAACTCCCCACATGATAAGAGTGCTGCCATGTGCAACAATTTAAGGTGACTAATGGTAAGTTAACAAAGCACAGATAAGAAGCTAGGCTCAAGTTAAAAACGTAACAGAAAACCCCAGATAAAAAAATCAGACAAAAAATTTATTTCTACGCTAAACTGGAAAATGAAAGTGAAATCAAATGCAGTTATATTATTAGTTTTCTCCTAACAGATGCTGTGACTGCAATGGAGAAAACCCCTTCTTAAGCTCTCTGACAGACCTGATCACCAGCACACGGTAACCCATGTTTCTGTAGAGATGTGCTGCTTCCCCTCCAGTTGTGCTCTCTTCTTTTGATAAATACCCTTGGGCTGACCCTGGACAAAGGCCACAGAGACAGTGCAGACAGCTGATGCAACTGATCTCCACTGCGCTGAGAATCAGTGTTTTTCCTCTCTCCCTGCACGTTTGGGCTACTATTCAACCTCTGCTGTCATGCGTGGAACAGCAGCAAGTGCTACCTGTAAATACATGTGCAGCTCTCAAACCCACGTGGTTTATCTACCACAGAAACACCCAGCAAGCACTGAAAGCAGATAGTTGTCAAAAGGAGAAGGGAGCCCATGGCAGATCAGATCTGACTGTAAACGCCTGGCAGCCTTGTGAAAAGAACAGTCCAGACATCCCCTCTGAGGCTTCTCCTCTCACCTTCAGTATTGCTGACATCTGTGAAGTCCTGACTCTGCATTATTTTCTCCACTATATCATCAGCATCGATCCTGGTGTCATCCACTCGGGTTGGGTGACTCTCCATTGAATCCTTTTTCCTCCTGGCGAGAGGAAATACAGGAAAAACTTACTCAGCTTTTCAAGACACACACTTCTATATACTGTCCTGCTTCTCTTGGCCACTGTCTCCTCCTCAGTGGCTACAATCTGATCCACTGCTGCCTGAAGACAAAGGAGCAGGTTCAGTCTCTCCTTCCCAGAGAAAGGTCTTTGCTCCACAGTTACTCACCGGGAGGGTCTGTCCAGCAGGAGGGGCGGTCTGGGGGGGCGAGGTGGCTTCTCCAGTTTGTGGTCCCGCTCGCCCTCAGGATACTCCACGGTCATGCTGAGCCCCCCGGACGCGCTGCTGCTGGTGGACGTGTTCCGGCGGTGGGTCAGGTCGGACATGCTGGAGGAGCGGGAGTGCTCCGTGCTGTAACCTGCCAACACACAGGGATCACAAACCACATCTGCTCCCCTTCCTGGCAGCACAGCCAGCAGGCAGGGCAGCTTCACAGCAGCACTTCTGCTCCTGCACACAGAGGTTTAGATGTCTGTGAGCTCATCTGCAGAGACTGAACAGGAGGCTGGTATTACAGAGCAGGGTGAGAGAGATGGCTGCAAATTGCTCTCACAGGAGCTCATTGCAGGAAAGAAAAGGGATGTGGCCAGTGCTGGCAGAGCTGTGTGGATCAATAGTTACCAGAGATCTTGGACTGCTGGCTGGCATAGCTCGAGTTCCGCGAGTGCCCTGAGTGGAAAACTTCCTCTGGGCTGGACAGGTTCTGATCCGACTCTTCTGGGACACCTGCCAAGGAACAAGAGGACACTGCTTACACCATAACCAAGCCAGCACAGGGTGCACTGATCAGCTGGGAGGGGAGGCTGATCATGGGACGACGGATCAAGGAAAGGGCAGTCTGCTGGCAGAGCCCTGCTGTACAGGCCAGCACAGGGCTTAGAAACACCCAGGGAGTAGGGAAGACCACAGTGAGCTTCTCTGTCAAGTTTATCACTATTTCTATCCAGCACATGAATTTATAAACATCTCTGGGGGCTTGTAGCACCTACAGAGACAAATAGTGTCTGAAACTATCCATAGTTAAACGCATCAAGCTAAGACCAAGAAAGCATCAGATGGCCACTGGCAGTAAAGTATCACAACCTCTGTTTGGGTGCTTCTGTTACTACCTTTCCCTTTCTATTACTTGTGAGAGAGCCTGTACCATTTAAATAATCTCTGAATTTGATACACACATTTCAGCATAATCTCTGCTCTTTTGCTAGCCCTGCTTGTCTCTCTTGCAGGAAGCTTATCCAGAAGCGCACAAATGTAACACATTAGCCAGCTTTTTAAGAACACCACTTGCACCACGTGCTCTGCCACTGAGGGGATGAGACTCGAGTGCTATTTTGGTGCGGTGTATCTGCCTGCACATTTGGAATGTGCTGGGAAGGAAAAAAACTGATGTGAAAATGCAGTGCCCTTGAAAATGGGCTCACACAGAAGCCAAAGAACTGCATCAGCAGCTGGAACAAGGCCACTAGACCTTAAACCAACCTCTAAAACCTTCAGAGGAACTTTTCTAGAAGATAAGTCTGAGCAACAGAATAGCTGAGTGCAGAACAATGGTAAGTGTCACTGAACACAGTGGAAAGCAGGGATGAGTGCAGTGCATGAATTATTAAATCCCCAGCAAAAAGTACAAATGGCTTTATCTCCACTAACAGAAATACGCATGTGGCAAATATCCAACCTTCTTCTCCTCAGTTACACTTAGATGGCTTTGTTATTCTCAATATTCTCGATGAGCAATGGGGTTGAGGATGGGTGCGGGGAAAACATGAAAAATTAAAGAGTTTCTGTGCTTGCAACTGCTGGGAAAAACAAAGGAGTGTCCAGGCACAGCCACACACTGCATGGCTCCAGGGTGGGCATTCAGACCTGAGCTGAGAATGGCAGTTCTTGGCTTGGTCTGGCGCAGGGAGCCAATTGTGGAGGAGCTGCTGCTGCTGGTGGTTCCCTCGCCCTTGCAGGTCAGCTGCAGGGTGGAGTCCTGCCCCGGGATGGTGATGGATTTGGCGGTGGAAGGAGGCCTGTAATCAGAAGGGAAGGAGGTTACAGACTGCCAGGCAGGGAGCAGGCATCATTCTGTCTCCCTTATCCTTCTCAGCAGGGGGAAGCTGGCAGTCCTCTGACCAGCAGCTTAAATGGGATGTTGGGTTTTGTTTTCCTACGTGCAAGACTGCTGTCTTCCCTACCTTGGACTGCATTACAAGAAAAAACAAGTTTTTCAGGTAAATTAAGGCAAAAAGGGACCATTCATCCATTTATACAGGCTCACAACTTGCACTGTCCTCCAGGACACCATCCAGAGCTGCCCCTTCCTCCCCAACATGTGTCCACTGGCCAGCTGGCTTCACAAACAGGAACCAGTTTGCTGTTGTCCCACTCTCAATTCCAGCTTCCTTTCTGTTACACCTCTTTGGCCAAAAAAAACCCTTTTATCCCAGTAACCCTGTCCCCCTATGAGAGCACCTTTACAACAATCAAATAACCTTTCCCTTTTTTAACTGACTATTAAACTCCTTTTCAGTGAAACTAAAGTGTTTTTCCAGCTGTCAAAATTATTTTTCTGGTTATTCCGTGAGCTTGCAACATCCCTTTGTAAATGCTGACTGCCGGGCAGAGCTCTGAGTGCCTGGAGCCCCCTCCCTTCCTCCAGAAGTGCTTTTGGGTGGAAGCCACAGCATGTGTAGCATGGCAAAGTGAATACTCCTGTTGGAGCCCTAACCTCCTTGTAGACCGAAGTCTGAACTGGAACTAATAGATCATATTATGGTTTTTAAGTGAGGAGTGAGAAATAAAAACTTTTGTCTCACTCAGAGCTCTGAGGGAAGATGTTACATGAGAGAGGAGCTTCAGTATTTTGGGAGAGAGAATATTTAACGCAGGCAGCCGAATGGCTATAAAGCTTTCAGGAAACTCACAGCATGCCTTCACCAGGAAAAAACCCTCTCTAATCACCTTATCAGTGATTTGCATGCACCCAGGTGCTTTGGGGACTTCGCTTCACAGGTTTTCAAGGCTTTTACAACCTTAAGCAAGCAAACTGTTCCTGCAGCAGCTGTGGGAGCAGCCCCTTGGTCTGTCAGCTCAGCTGCTCTGCCCCTTCCAACAACCCCAGCAGGAGAAGGCTCATGGAGTGCTGCAAAAAAAGCAGTGCTTGGAAGTGATTTCCCAGCACAGTTTAATTCCTGCCTAACCCTCTAATGAGTGTCATTTACCAGAAGCTCTACTGATAAAGGACTATTCCACATGCAAAGCTTCTATTTTTAGATATTTGCACATCATCAACATAAAAGGGAAAAGTGGGAACGACTGCAAAAATCCTTCAAGAAAATTAGGAGGTTTGACTTTCAGACTGAACCTACTTACATTAAATGGATATTTATATCCTATTCTGTGTAATTTTCAGGCATTCTAACGGTGGAATTTGCTTCCTTTGCAAAGGAGCAACAGGTATTTTTGTCAGACATTATTACCAGACATCCTAGTACCCTAGATTTAAAACATCTGTTACTGCTATAAAGTTATGGTTTAAGATACTCAAAACTTCTTTATTACACTTCCTTCTGAAGCAGAAATTCTTCAGAATCAGATGACATTGATTTTGGGTTTAAAAGTGTCAGAAAATACTGCAGCACTATAAAAAGCCACTCACAAAACAAACCTACCAAAAATTATGCAGTGTTTTTAACAAGAATTTGAGCTAATTTATACACTTCAAGCTAGCTCCTAAAATTAGACCTTTTAACCCAGAATACAACTGCTACAGGAGTTGGCCTCAAGGTAAAGCTTTCTCCTCTCATACTGTTGGAAGGCAACATGAAATATTCCTTTGGGCACATGGCAGCCCTGCTGTGTAGTCACACACCTTCCAGCACACCACAGCAGGGCTGGGATTGTGATGCTGCACTGTGGTGTGAGAGAAGATGTGGCCAGGATATTAGCTGATTTACCAACAATTCTTTAAGCAGCAAAACTTCTCCACAGCCTAACTGTACTTACTCTTTCCTGTCATTATGCATTAAAAAACCCCCACATTACTGCAATTACTCTGCTAATTAATACAAGTTGTGAGCTGTGTAGAAAAAAAAAAATTAAAATGATTCAGCCTTGAAGTATTTTTGCTGCTGCTTCAATCTGAGATCTTTATCCCCCATGATATGTGCTGAAGCGTGTCCACTTCCAAGATTGCTTTCTTTATTGACCTTTCTCCTCTTGGAGGTCAGTGAAACCAACCCCAGAGCCATGAGAAATTCTATCCTTCAAGCAAAACATGAAGTTTGTAATCAAAATCTACTGGTTTCCAAAACCTAAGTTGCACCAGCAGGGAAAATACTGCACACAGCAATAATCAAGCTGGGAAAGCCAGAGCAGAGAACAAAACCCATTAACAGCACAAGCTGGCTATACTTTTCTGTCTGATTCAAACAGTTTTACTGTACTTCCCAATATCAAGGGCATCTTTTCCCCTCTCTTCATCAGTTTTAGTGTCTGCCCAGAATGGGGTACACCCAGGAACTCACGTTTTGAAGCAGGGGTCCCCAGAGAGCAGGGACATTCCGATCGTGACCTGGAGAGGGGACACAAGGCACATCATTAGCCATCATCATGCCATGCTGCACTTCACAACAGCCAGGCCAAGGGCTAGGTGTAAAGATCAGCAAGATCTAGCTCCTTTCCCAAGGGAATCAGCTTCAGGGATTTAGTGAAGTATTTCCCTCCCCGCCCCAAATCCCTGGCACCAGTAACTCCAAGTGGCAGTGGCTCAGCAGGACACCAGCTGGGCCACACTGACAATGCCTTGTAACCTTTTCCCTCCCTCCCGTTCCTGGTTTCTTTGTCAAGGGTCACTGCTTGGCCAAATCAATGCCCAATTATCAAAAGGCTACTCTGAAAATGGGAAGCTTCCCAAGTCAGTCTAGCAGCACAAAAGTGAAATCCTGTCTCTGTACATAACAGGACCTTCTCTTGGGCCTGGCACTGCACTCTGATCTTCCCAAAGTCCTAAGTAGGATTTCTACTGTGTAAGTACTAGCTGTTGTACCTTTAGGATGGAGTTGTCCTGTCGGGTATTCTTAGTATCATATCCTTCCAGCAAGCAGCAACGCACAGTGGATCCAGAGCCCGCAAATTCTGCCAGATTTAGATCAGCAAAGCCCAGCTGTAGTCAAGAAAACAATGGAGGGGAAGGTGAGAGAACAGACATTACTCCATAAAGGGATACACAATGTCACACAGACCAAAGGGAGAGAGCACATCCGTGAGCAAGGGCAGAAACAGGAGCCAGGACACAGAGTGGTGGCTGTGAGGATTCCCTGTTCTCGAGGATGGACAGGGTCACATTCCTAATCCCAAGGCAGATGGACACTTGGAGGCCTTCAGGAAGCCAAGCCCACGTGGAGGAAGGGTGTACAGTAGTGGTGGTGGCCAGGACAGCGTTAACCAGCCTGCAGCCATTGCATAACCAAGGACATGGAAGGCACTAAGTCAACGATGTGGAAAAAATAGAATCACACATACACAAACATAATAAAGCACTCTTTGTATCGGGCCATCCCAGAATGCAGTGGAGCATGTGAACCAGGAGATGAAAGGATATTGTTACAGGGGAAAGTGACACCATCCTGAAAAAAACAACTGAGAGTATGGGCACAGGGAGCTGGAGGCCCAGAGCCATGCGGCACTGCCTGTGCCTCACCCCTCAGAGGCAGCTGCTGGGCTGGGCAGCTCCTGGAGCACTCCTCCTCAACACTGCTGAGGTTTAACTAGCAAGGGGTATGTTTGACAGGCAGAAGGGAAGAGAAATATTTGGAGAGATTTAGTTGTGAGCTCTCTAACCCTTCTCTAACAAATGGGAAGCAAACAGGGAAGGTGACAAAGTTAAAGATCACACGCATTTTCAAAAAGGGCACTGATCCCTCCAGAGTAAACACAAACACAGTGAAGAGCACCTTTGCTTCCCTGCCCTAATCCCTGGTGTATTAACACAGTGTTTCAAAGAAAAAGTTGTAACTTCTTTTATACACAGCTTTAGGAAGAGAAGGCAGTTGTATCTCATCTCATCTGATCAGGAGGACATGCTGTACTCCGTTTCTGGCCAAAGCATCCAGGCGTGGAGCATGTGCGTCACATAAACAACAGGTCAGCTCCCAGGGGAGCAGGGAACACAGGTGGAGCAGCAGCAGGTCATTCTGTGCTCTGCAGAACATCCCTTCTGCCCTGCTGTTGACAGCTGGATGACACAACTGAACGGAGAGCCCCAACAGTAGCACCATCCTAGGAATTGTGGTGCCTCTGTCAGCTGATAGAGAGTCACAGCACGAAACAGTCACTGCCAGAGGAACCCTGGCTCCCACTGTTCCAAGTCAAGAATCTAAACCACAGTCTGCTCAAGATACGATTAAGCAGCAAGATTAGTATAGCTGCTTCCTTCATCCCATTCTCAAAGGGGAACTTCTGATAGCAAATAAAAAAAAAATGTGGGATAGAGAGGGAACCTTTTATCAGCAAAAAAAGAAGGAAAAAAATAACCTTTCTCCCTCTCTTCTCACTTCTTAAGAATTCCTTTAATGCAAGTGTTTCTTCAGCCCTTGCTGCAGAAATTTCTCTGTCTCTTATAGCCAAGGGCTATGCTGTTTGCTAATTATGCACTGATAAGGAAAAAAACAGTGAATTTTTATCTCTTAGAGATAAACAGGACAGAGGAAAGCCACAGAGGGAGATGCAATCCATCACTGTGACAAAGACACAGCACCACCACACTAGGAGAACAGCATGGCACAGGGGTGGCCCAGACCCAGATCCCTCTTCCTCCACCACAGCACTAAATTCTGAGAGGAGATCGACACTGGAACACAGAGTGTGGGAGAAACCTCCAGCAACCCACATGGTATGCTGAGGTCAGAAGCTCTTTCAGGAAGCAGACTCCCAGTATATAGAGGAAAGATCCCTTAACAAAAGGATGTTTTCAGATATAACCTTTCAGAATAGTTTCCTCAGTTTTCCAGCCAGCTGATGGTGTTTCTTCCAGCTCAGGGAAAGAGTTTCCGCTTTATCGGTCCTTCCTGTCGTCTTCCGCTCTGTCACCCCTGACACTGAGGTGACATTCACGTCACACCCGACGGTGGGCAAGTCACTGGAAACTCTGCCTGGAGCACAAACAGCCCCATCGCCCTCAGTCCCTGCTGGTGGGAGACCAGGTACGGAGGGCGTTCACGTTTCATTTTCCTCTACATCTGCTGCCATGACTGGAGAAGCTCTCACCTGAATTAGGATAGTTTACAAGGTGGGGACTCATGGTGTGAAATGGGAAAATAGTTGCATGGACATGCACCACAGACTTCTGCTAGAAGCCATTACGAAGCCCAAATCAGTTCTGTCACAAGGATCTGCCTGGAACAAGCCTGGTTCACAGGGTAAGACTGCAGTCACCCTTGTCTGGTGTGACATCTCTTATTTCTGAGCTGCTTCAGATCATCTTCGTGGAGAACACATCTGTCTTCTTCACAAGAGACCAAGCAAGATAACAGCCCAAGAGGTGACAAGTACTTGAGATTTGGTCTCCAGTTCTGGGCTGGAGAAAGTCAGTCTCTTTTAAATGCCACTAAACACAACTGGAGACTGAGTGAAAAGGAAGTAGGTTAGAACATGACCTGAATAGGGTCTCCAGGTTAACTCCACCATAGAAACGTGCCTTCAGGCTTACTTTAATTCTGCCTTTCCAAATCCTGTGGAAAGCTTGAGGATGGACACTGCAGGAGGCATAGGCTGATGCATTTACTGTATCTCTTCCTCCAGCTATGCTGCTCTCCCTGCACATGCAGCTCTGCAGAATGAATAACCTCCCCACAGTGTGAATTCAGTGAAAGAGAAACTGATGGCCCTAGAGACCATGTCCTAATTAGCAACAAAAAAGGAACAATGTGGGCAGCCACACTGCCTTCTCCCACCCAGCACAGCAGAACACAGGGACTAGTGCAGTACACCCTTCTCAGCTAGTTGCCTCCATGGCCTCAGAAAGGATATTGATGAGAAGGAATTCTTACATGGCTGTGCGTGACCAGAGCATCTGTTTATTAGAAACCAGCAGCAGTGACTCATTTTCAAACAAACATGATTTTGGGCACTGTGTGAGCTCAGCTTCTAAGCCAACATTGTCTCTTGATCCAGCACAAGGAGGAGAAGGGGGTGGCCCACTGTCTGTCCCACAGCACATGCAAGAAAAAGAGAGGGGAAGAGAAACCAAGACTAAGATCCCTGCCGATCCGTTTGGCTTTTGCCTCGGTGCCTCCTGTGCTTTGGCAGGCAGTGATTTCTGCTGTAGGCTCCTGCCTGCTCTCCTGAGGCAGCGAGGTGCCTGCCCCAGCCCCAGCTGGCTGCCGTGCTCTGGAGAACAGAATTGGAGTCTGTTTCTTTATTAGAGACATGCTGCCAGAAGCCAGAGAGTTCACATCTGACTCAGAACTTCCCCAAAGTTTGAGGACATGCAGATCATCTCTCCAACCCCTGTCTCCAACCCACATCCAGTGCAATCTGGATCCTGTCCCAGCAAGTTGAGCTTTTCGGGAAATCTCTTAACTCAGACTTCAACTAAGAACTAATGAGCATCTCTCCAGATTGGTCCACTCAGCAGCCACTGGTTTCTAATGGGTGTAAAGCACTAACAGGAGACAAGACCATCATCACTCTGCTACATTTGCCCTTTCCGTACTCTTACCTTTGAGTAGGTTTTTCCGCCCTTCAGCTCCTATATTGGGAAACAAAACAAAACAGGAAAAGCAGCTATTATATGTGCTGGGGCAACAGGGGGAAAGTCATTACTCAGTCCTGGAATCTGCTCTCAGGATTCACAAGCCTCTCTCTCAAGGGTTACCACCACCTTGGTCGCTCCCATCCTCCATAAATGACTCTTCTTGGAGAGAGAGGCTCCGTTCCAGCATATCCTGTCCCAAACAATCTTTGCTTCCCACCACAGTCCACGCAATTTTTCTTGCTGCCAAAAAGCAGCCAGGAACCAACTGCCAGTACACTACTGGTGGTATCACATGCCAGAAGCAAAGCTGGATGCTCACCTTACGGACAGACACTCGGCAGATGCAGGGGTCCAGGAGTCCTGTGGCAGGGTTGGCACTCATTTTACACACAAAGGTGAATTTCTTCTTCCAGCGGACACAGTTCTCCTGAACTTCCTCTCTACGAGAAAAAAAAAAAAAATTCAAATAAAGGTACAAAGCCAAATCAAGACCAGCTATTAAGTATCTTTTTTAATGACTGGCATCCTAGCCTGTAAAGATCCTCTGCAACAGCTTGGTTCACCTGAAACTGCACCACACGAGGTGTTAAGTTAGCACCAAGCTTTTCACTAGTCAATACAGGTAAAATCCACCCAGGTTACAGAAATACTAATCATCTCATCAACAGAATTTGCCTTTAAAACTCTCACAAGCTCTCTGACATTTCCTGCTCAGCCGGTTTAGCTCATTCACCGTCCGGCCTGGATGGAGCAAGTCTCCATACCCGAACTGGGCTGAAGGTTCACAAGCTTATCTCCCTCCAGCATGTCTGTTTGTACAGCCTCTGCACAGCAAATGTGCTCTGTGTCCTGGATGGCCTGTCCTTCCCTGCTTCTCAGGCTGGGACTAAGCCAGTGAGGATGGCCAGCTTGAAGGAGGACAAAAACACACGTGGAAATGCTCCTGGTGCAGGTAGACAGGGCCACATCAAGCAAACACTGCTCTCCAAACCCTGCAGGGGTTCAGCCAGGGAAGGGGTGGTTTTGCTCACACAGCTTCTGAGCAGACCATGCTGATCTCCAGGGTGAGTGGAGAAGCACATGGCTCTGGCATAGCCTGAGCCTGCAGAAGGAAGAGAAGCCTTCCTGAGTGCAGCAATCACTTCAGGTACAGCTCTGGCTTCTGCACAGCCCCCGGGGGAATCTGGATTTCACCTTTCCAAGGAGCCTGGTTCAAAGGAGCCTGGAAACAAGGTGTGTGGGTCCTTCCACGGGGCTCTGGTTTCCTACTGAGACCCTGCAGGACCTGATCCATTTATGGCTCAGAGCCTGGCCCTCAGCCAGTTCAGTTCCCAAAGTAATGAGGCCGAGGGAGGAAGGGAAGGCACTGCTGACAGCTGTGAGCAAGCAAGTCTGACTCTTATCTCTCCTCCTAGCACAGGACAAAGGGGCAAGGGCAGCTGATAAACTGTTTGCTTTAGCAGGGAAAGGGAGGCTTCCCACCATCTGACCCAGGCACGGTGTAAGCCAAAGGGATTGGTGGCAAAGGGGAGAACGATACGCCTCGGTGGTGTCTCAACTCTTTCTGAGAAGGAAGGGGAAGAAACTGTAGCTCACATTGCCATTAGGGCAACCTCGAGGTGAGCCCAACGGGACAGATCCAGGGACTCGGTCCTGAGCCAGGAGGTCCCTGCTAGTCCTCCAAGACATTCTGTGGGACTGAATGGGCCAGCCAAGGCAGACACAGAGAACAGAAAAGGAGTAGCTGACAAACAACTGAAACCTGTAATCCTCTGTAATGCAGATAAAGGCTGATCATCCCTGTTTAAAACAAGAGAAAACACAAGGCAACAATTCCTTCAAGGTAGAGAACTTAAAGCCCTTCCAGACAGCACTCAAGCTCGCTGTTGAAGTCAGTAAAAAGTGAGACATCTAAGTGCCAAAAATACCTTTGAATCTGGTATTATTAATGCAAGATGAGATCTAGTTCTCATTACTCCACTCAACTCACCCCAGCTCTCTCAGACAGGAGAAGAAACACATCCAGAGGGATTAAAAACGTTTTTCCTATAATAAAATATTCACCATGCCAGCCAAATTAGGCATGTTACATTTCAAGTATGGGTGCCTTAAACCTGACTCAATAATAGGCATCTTAAATAACCTAAAGGAAGGAAAAGCTCAAGATACAGATGAGAAAAGGTATGCAACAGAATGGAAAACCACCTGCGAACACATGCTTCAGGAACACAAGGCAGGTACAGGGGGATGCAGGAAACACTGAATATTTTAGCAGCATTAGTCATCTTTGAAAAGGAACTGCTACTTTCTAGAAAGCAAGGCTAATGCTAAAGCTACTACTGACACCAGAGCTCCAAGTGAATGCTTGAGGGCAGCTACAAGTGAAAGATGCTCAATCAGACAGCAGCACGCTGGTGCACACCTTGTTCCCAACCCTGATCAGAGCTCGAACTCCTGCCAGACAAGAGCATTCACGGGCCTCAGCTCCAGCTCCCAGAGCACTTGCCTGGCTCCCACAGCTGCAGGATCATCAGTGGGACCAAGGGACCAAGTGGGAAACAGGCGAGTTTCCTTACTCAGGAGTTCTTGCTCGTTTTACAATGCAGCCATGATTAAACATCTGCTGGATGCTGCTAAGTCCAATGAAGGCTAATTACCTCAAAACGTGGTAAAAAGTACTCATTAGCAATAAAGAGCTCCACAGCTAATTGGCCTTTAGCGTAAGCTCCTCTAACAGACATTCTGCTTCTTATTAAGGATGTACGTTGGCTTTCCAGAACTGCTGTAGATACCACACAGTGCAAGGGATTAGGAAAAGGATTTGGGGGTGTTACGTTACCCACAGCACTGTGATCACGATCCTGAGCTGCAGGTTCACACATAGCTTGGGGGTTTTATGTCTTTGGAACAGTCTGCACAGGGCATGAAGGAGTTTATAAGACAAAATCCAGAGCTGCTTTCCAGTTACAAGTTTCACAATCATTCAGTAACAAATTTCAAACTTTTTTGGTTTTTTTACTTTTAAGGGTGGGGCCTGGGTCTGTATCACTAGACAAGCAAGCAACAGCTCTATTGTTTCAAACCGAACTGTAAAAAAATTAGTTCCACATTTCCAAAAGATGGCATGTGGAGAAGCAATGGGCTTTGCCTATCCACCTCCCTTCAAGCTATCGTTAGGCTGGTAATTAGAGAACACTAAAATAGGGACAAAAATAAAAAGAGAACTCAGATGATGAGCAGTTTTGTATTTAGCCCTAGAATATCCTCTGATGTACAATTAGGAACCATCATACAGAAACAAAAAAACACCCAAGAAGCACGGTGAGGGCTGCACTGAGAGAACTTTTCTTTCATCCTAATCACAAGGCAACTAAAAGTAAAACAGAAACGAACAGCTTAAAACCAGAAGTGTCTAATTTTAAGTTTTACTCTGTATTTGGAGAACCAGAAATAGTTCACGCCAATGCCAGGTCTAGGTGCCAATTCAACGTGTCTTCAGAAGTTTTATTTTTAAAAAGCTGTCTCTATCATTTTGCAAAAAGTCTCCCAGAAGGTTGAATCCCTGCCAAGCTAAGCTTTGCCCTCTTCTGACTTCAGACTTATTCAAAGCTGTGTAATTACACTTTCCAGACCTAAATATACCTCCTCAGAATAAACCAGTGCAATCCTGTCGCAGCTTTTGTGAAAAGCGGAGTTTTGGAAAGAGCTTCGTGAGGTCTTCCAATCCTGGAGCTGCTCATCTACCTCCAGCTCGAGGAACAGTTTTGTGCATCCCTCATCCCTCATCCTACCGCTCGAGAGATTTACCAGAAAAAGAACAGCTGGGAGATGCTTCCCCATAGCATGGTGAGAATTCAAGTAATGGGAACGATGCAGTGCAGGGACCCACTGCTTTACCTGCTTTTGGACAGGCAGCAGTGAACTCAGGGAAGCCTCCAAGGCCACTTCGGGTTCAGATCTCACACACAGCTCTGGAGACAGGGAGAAAAACACACAACAAACAGACCTCAAAGAAGAGATGTGTTTCCCAACTGTGATTTTAGTGCCATGGACAGACTAGCACTGTTACAGAAAGCCACAAGGCTCACTCTGAATTCAAGTTGGTAAAGCAAACACTTCTAGAAAAAGGCCATGTACACGACCCATGATATCTTTGGGCTACTGTGAACCTCTCTCCCACATGAAAACCCAGCTAATGAAACACTAGAGCAGAGATTAAAACTTCTATTTACAGACTCAGAGCTGAGTTGTGGGTATCAACCTTCCAACACACCACCCGCTGAAACACTTTTGCCTTGCTGAAGCATTTAGAAAAGCAGATGTTTCACTCTTGCTTTATGGCAGTTGTCACACATAAGAGTGCCATAAAAAGGCCACAGCCTTACTGGAAGGGCTGCAGCCCTTCAGCAACAAAAAATAGCTTTTAATGTCAAACGTTTCACTAGAGCAATGTGTTTCAGTCTGATGTTTCATGCATGGGGCGAATGTGGGAAAACCTCAGGCTAAATGGGACAGTATAGAGATAAGCACACAAAGAGCTTCTTATTCAGATTTACTCCTCCTCGTTACACAGAGGGGAAGGGTAAGCTTTCCTATTTCTGATGCTCAGTCCACATGCTCACTGTCCCCCCTCTGAGATGTGGATCTGTGTCAGAGCCTTCGAGCAGAACTAATCCCCCTTGCAGCAGACCTAGTCCTCTGCACCCTCCTCCCTGGCTCACCACTGCAGCAGGAGCAGCAGCATCTTATCTGATAAAGCACAGGAGAGATAACACCATTTTAAAGAGGCTGCCAAGCCAACTCCCAGCTCAGATTCTTTTAAGTGCAATGAAAAACAGCCCTTCAAGGGGCCCTGACACACACCAGCAGTGGGTCTTTTGGGGAGTAAGGGAACACAATCCCTGCAATGCAGGTACAATCCCCTCAATCACAGAGGGGGATAAAGAAACAAAAAGTCATGTTATTTCAGCAGATTGCACCTGAAAGGCATCTTAGACATCATTTCTTTACACAGCTCTGCTTTCATCTGCAGAGACACAGTTAAAACAGTCTCATCTAATCCCCAGCCCTTCCAAAGGCTGAATTAGAGCAGAATCACTGACACTCCTGTAGCTTGGCAAAGCCTGGAACAATCCTGCATTTTGCTCCAGAGAAGACAGTTACTATTTTAACCAGGTTATCCAATGCAAAGCTGTAGGAGAGACCTTTGACAAGGGCAAGGAAAAATCCCTGAAAAGCCTGTTTCAAAACTGATTTTCTGAGATGCTCAGGAACCAGTATTCACACCCCAGCATTCACAGCACACCAAAATATATCCCATCCTACTAACACAGCAGGTCCTGCTACAAACAATGCCTAATCACTGCCTATAAAACACAGGAATTACAAAAGTGGGTGAACATACATATGTAGTACAAAGCAAGCCCTTATTTAGCCATTATCTGGTTTAGATTTACAATCCAGAACCTGCAGGTATCTCCAAATAATGGTCTTAGGACAGGGCACTTCACTGCAGTACACACATTATTAAAGAAAAATGCAGCTCTGAGGCTTTGCCATCCAGATGCCTGGCACAAAAAAGGAGAGAAATCCACAGGGAGCAGGATGCACTGCGGGCAGACAGCACAGGAACAGGTCAAATCAGTAAAGCTTAGGGCTGCCATGATCCAGTTTATTTTGTTGTCAAGCTCATGGAGGCCAAACACAGGTAGGAAAGCAGAAGTAAACACAATGCAGCAATAGGTGCTGGGAATCTCAGTGGAAACATATCCCAGGAATGAGAAGTGACACAACATATCCCTTGGGGAGCATCATATAGAATCATAAAAACCAGCAGGATACACAATGCACGAAATCCTAGTTTAACCTGGAGGCAGACATATGCTTTACAAGTTTACAGAGGGGTTTTGCCTTCCCTGAGCAGAAGCAGTGCAAGGGCTGCAGGGAACTCCCAACAATAAAGTTACTCTGCTGTGCCTGAGCTTACATCACTGGCCAGAACAACTGCCAAGCCAAGGAGCTGGACATCTCCCCCTCTGCAAACAACCCCGTATTCTCCAGCTGACAAGTGCTGGTTGTTGTTCAGTAGACATGAGCAGTTATGATGGAAAAATGGCTCAGAGACAGATGATGCAGACTGTGTTACTGAGAGAACTAAGCAAGCCTTTGTCATTTGAAACAAGTCTTATTTGGATATTTCACTGCAAGTGTTTTAAACAAGAGCTCAGCAGTAAGGTCACTGCATCTACCACCTACTCACAAAATTAACTTTTGAACTCCCAGCAAACCCATTCCAATGGCCCACGGTGAAGAAGGACACCTACCCACATCTCCCTTGTGACATCAGCTTACACCTGTTTAGCTCTTCATTTGCACCAGAACAATGATATGTAAGGGCTCTCTAAATGCTAAATATGTACACCAACGCTTTTAGAATGAAGCAATCGCACAACCCAGCGTTTTTGAGGGGGAATAAGGCAAGCTCCAAAACTTTTGTCGAGCTTCACCTGCTGTTTCAGTTCTACCTCACAGCAGGAGATGGACATACATCCACTCCTGCTGCTCACTGGCAGCTGAGGAGGTGGGGAAGAGTGAACGGGGAAGGAAGAGTAGGGGAAAGTCAGCTCAGGAAGCCAGATTCCACTTACGCAGTTAAGAGCACAGGCTGCTTAATCCCTACTTGACTGGACACGAGACAAATACAGGAAAAAGGATTAATGGCAAATGTACAGGAAAAAAAAAAGCTGATGGAAGAAACTCCAGCCACAACTGAGAAACCAAGGTAAGGAACAGTCAAGGCAGCTTCACTGGGGGACAGGGGACGATGACGCCAGCACCAAGTATGTGAAAGGCAGCTGAGGAAAGAACTGGAGCAAAAACAATAAGGCAAGCATGAAATAAAAACAGTATTCAAAGAATGATTTAGAAATCGTCCTTAGGAGTAAGCTGGTACCTAGCAGGCAAAAGATTGACTTTTTATGGCATGAACCTTATTTCCAGAAAAAGCCTATTTCTGTAAAGTACAGTGTTGGAACTGCGTGTTACAGTTCCCTCCAAGGCAGTGATCAATCTTGATAAAGGTCCACCAGTACAAGCCAGGGAGTGATAATCCCTCCTGGAGAATGGGGGTGGCGGTCAGTCCATCACCAGAACAAAACCCTCCAGCCTCAGCATTCCTAGTTGTGTATTAACAGCTTCTTTGAAAGTAATTCAGTTATGTCTGGACTCCAGTCACATGAACCCAGACAAGCGTCTTTTGGAAGTGACAGACATGAAATGCTGCACCTCATGCACTATGTCCCATGGGCAAGAGCTTTCCAGGGCAGTGCATCTCATGTACTCCAGATCACTGCACTGGGTAGCCAGGCTCTCCAGCACATTTAGCGCTTCTCAGACCACTGGGAGTTATTCTAGAAGAAATATTTCCAACCACTCCTTGTATCTAAATCTTAAAACTATTAAGCTCCTCCAAACATGAACTATGTTAAAAGTACTATGAGAAACGAAACAATGGAGGTTATTAAAAAAAATCACATGCAGCTGGTGACCAAGTGCTACAAGAGAAGCAGCATACAGAAACAAAAATTGTGCCAAACGGAGAAAGTAAGTCACGGAAAAATGACCCTTTAGAACTTAAGCTATAGAACAAGTCAGATGAGTTTTGGAAGGGTAAGCAAGGGTGGAGCAAGGAGAAGGCATGGGGAAATAACTCTAACAGACTTGGCTGCAAGCAGCAAGGGATGGGTACACGGCACTTTAAGGATGGGACATGCCCAGCAGAGCCACTCTGCTTTGAGGTATTTGTAATTTACATTCTGTCATCTCGAAGCAAAGAAGAAAAGCTGGACATCAGGAAAACAAGTCCAAGAAGGGAGTGTAACAGTAAATGCTGTGCAATGCATCTATTGTTACACACTGTGCTGAAGGCAGACCAACCCAAAGCAACACATATCCAAGGACTTCTTGCCACATCTACACAGCACGAGCTCTTTCTGGTCTGAGGCCAGGGATGTGTGCCAGGAGCAAGAAACATCACAAGCAAAGAACTACCAAACTCCTGAGTGTAAAGAAAGGAATAACTGGATAGATGACTCAGTTACTAAAACACAAGTCGGTAATAACGTGCGTATTGAACGCTGAAAGACGCATTTGCTTTTTTTGAACTCTCATCACGCACTGAGTCACCACACCAACTCCTACTTCCATTGTTCCGATAGACTGTGTCGGAGCCGGGTTAGCCAAGAATGAGCCATGCGCCAGGCTGCCAAGCCCACCACCAGTGCTTCCCTCCCGTAAGCAAATCCACAAGGGTGCAATTTTCAGAAGAAACCAGAGCAGGTCTGCCCTGCAGATCGCACTCGACTCTGCCCAGGTCAGCCACCAGCTCCCACACTCAGGCTGCTGTATGCCACTGGTCCCTTCTCCAGCCTGGCTCACGTGTTGTTCCTCTTGCTTTGTGCTACCTTGCAGCTCACGCCCATCACGCTCTGAAGAACTTGTCTAACTCTGGACCTAAATACCTCTTGGATCTAATGTTCCACAACTACAACCACTGAACAATCAAATGTGCATAAAAAAGGCATGAGGGCAACTTCACTAAGCTACCTCTTATGAACCTACACCTCCCGTCCAGCCAGCTAGACTAACAGGGGGATGAAAAAACCCAGGCTGAGAGAATTCCCTGTTACGGGGGGATGGAAGGCACTGAAGGAGGGGTGTTCAGGCTCATTACTAACAACTGCACAGTAAACCCCACAAAGGTTAAAAGAGGGTGAAAAAAATCCCAACTCTCCCAGGGCCTGTTGGCCCTTCGGACAAATCACAGTTCAAATTTCCCCTGTGGTTCTAACAGATTGAGGAACTAAAGCTTCGTAAGGTCCAAAACGCTTCAGAAAAACTGTAAGGTTTGCTCTGTACAGATGCTTACAAGATTAAGGTAGAATAATACACTAAATTTCCAAGTCAATATGTGTTTCTGTATCACACCGTGGTTTTTCTCGAAAGCCTTTTCACTTCTGGCAGACCAGAGATGCAAAATGAAGACTCGCTGATTATCCGTTGCTGGTGTATTTATAAACTTTCTTCATCCCTTAAGTGTTAGCTGTCATTCTGAGACATTCCAGATTTGCCTTTTGCTGACTAAATTTAAACTCCCAGTGAAGAAAGACAGCAACGTAAACTCCACCAAGGAGAACTCTGATAATGTGTCCGCCTCACAGGGCACAAGACATGGCTACAACTCTGTATTGCAAGAAAGCTAGCTTTGAACACAAGATGCTCTAACGAAGAAAAAGCTACTTACAAAGAAAAAAGCTACCTTTCAAAACTAAAAAAATCAACACTTGCCCCGCAAGATGAGAAAAATCCAGACATGGGTCAACTCAATAGGCAAAGGCTTTGCTGGGATAGTAAATCTGGCAAATGAGAACTCAGAAGGGAATCAACACAAGGCTAGGAACAACACCACTAACACAAGTGATGTGCAGAGACAGATGTTTCTGCCTCCGAGGCAGATTTAGGGCACGTGAAGACATAATGATGCCAGAACAGTTAAGTGACTTTTTTTGCCAATATCATCCCTGTTTCAACCAGGAGAGTTTGCCAATGTAGCTGTACCAGAGAGGTCTTTATAGTGCAAATTAACCTGCACATGAAGCCAAGTTCATTTCTGGAATAATTTCATTAATACCGTATGATGTAACATCACTGCAATTTGGCTCAAACATGCTGAAGAGTCTTTCAGTAAATAAGCTGCCTGAAGTCAACCCTGGTGCTAAAAGTAGGTTTAGTTACCCAAGAGGTAACACCCAACCATGTTCAGACGTGTTTCCCTATGAGTCACTTCTATAGAGTACATATTTACTCAAAACAAATACAATAGCCCAGGAGAAGGCCGTTTATATGTTTACAGCAACTTTTTCATTCCAGGATCAACACAGGTGTTTTATGATGGCTCCTTTATAGACGCACCATTCAGCAGTACCAACCAGGTCACTGGTTTTACAGACAAGGTCTAAACACGCTCTCCCTGAACCTCTGTCCCCTCCGTCAATATCTATCACTGCTGGTGTTTATCAGCAAAAAGGCCACTCAGCAGGAGAGGTTTGCAAATGAGAAGAGGCTGCTGAGCAAAGCTTGTTGACCCCTGACTCATCACTGTACCAGTGGTGATGGGCTGGGACTCCTAAATCTGCCTCTCCCAACTCTCCCTTCCCTTCTGCCCCAGTTTCAGGGTCAGAGCTGGTGTTATGCTGGACTGACAGAGCCAGCAAGAGGGGAGAGAAAAGGGTCTGAGATACAGCAGTTAGAGCCGATTTTGCTCCTCTGGAGGCAGAGCTGCAGACAAACACAATTCTCTAAGAACGACCAACATCTCATGGTGCCACTTGTCCTAATGAGAGAAAGGTAGTTTCATAAATTACATCTTGTTTAAAAGCAGAAGATGGGAGAGCTCTGCATTTAGTGGCAGCAGCGAGTGCTGGTTAAGCCCTTGGGAGATGCCAGCACAGGATCCCACTGCAGGAGCAGGTTTGTGAGGATCAGAGAGGCTTTACCTCCTCTGTGGCTGTCACCACAAGCTGTATTCAGACACACTCCCTTGATTCTCCCCTGCTGAGAGCAAATGACATTGGAGATGTTTTCCCTCCAGAAGTGATGCAGTACAACATGCAGGTTTGTTTTGAAAGAACAGATGCACTTGCACTTACAGCAGGAAAAATCATCGCTATAAACCTACATCAGAAACGGACCTTAAGGAGAACAGGAGCCACAGTATGATCAGCTACTCCCTATACAGCACAAAAAAGGGTGCAGAAAGCAGAAAAAACAAAAACAAAGCAGAAAGGCAGCAAATGACAGCAACAGTTGTAGGAAATATACTCCTCCACAGCACAGTTTCCCGTGCAGCTAAGAGCACTGCAGGCTACTGAAGGTACAAAACAAGCAGCACTGCACTTGAAAGAATTCGACATTTATGTAGATGCAATAGCCTGGTGTTACCAGAACAGGCCACTGACAGAAGCCAGGGAAAGCTTTCCTGCAGAGGGGTTACTGCATAATTAATCTGTAACACAGGCAAGCAGACTACTTCTGCTCAGCCCTTACTGCCCAGCCTGGAAGCAGGACGCTGCACTGGCTGGGGCTGACTGGTTACAGCGAGGCTGCCTAAGTGTGAATGGTATTGCTCCATTTCAGAGCAATGGAGCATTAACGGCTCTGGAAAAATTGCTGGATTATAAATATCCTACGTGCCTCCCTCATGTTCTCTGACATGCAGGCACAGCCTAAGCGAGGATGGGAAGAACAGGAACGAGCAGGAGAAACAAGCATGATGGAAACACAACCCAGCTGGAAACCCTCTCCTCAACCTACACAGATGCAAACAAAACCCCACTGAACACCATGATGCCACACCCAACCTCACCTTCGCTGTCTCAAGCATGGGTAAAGCCTCAAAGTCTGATACAATGCCAGGTAAAAAGAAAAATAATTCTCTATGCCAGGGTTTTTCCCAGACAAGTGTTTCCTTCCTCCTCTCCTGGCCATTTGCATTTTTATTTTGATGAAAAATATTATCCCTTAAGGACTGGAAATAAAAGTGACCGGACAGAGAACAAGACAGCTGAAAAACATTGTCAGGGCTCACTCTGGTCTCCCCATTTTGTACTCCTCACACTCCCAACCTGCAATTCAGGAGAAATGCAAACTCCATTGGCAGGCAGGAGCACAGGTAGGCATGCACTGACCAGTCTTTCATGTGGCAGCTGGCTGAGGGAGTCCCTGTTGATCATTAACCCAAACGCCACTAGTGAAACATCTTGTCACGGTCATTTCATACAAAGTTTTATTCTGGAAGCAAAATGGAGGTATGTGACTACCCCAAATTGAAACCCTGAGGCCACATCCGTTTCACAGGATTTTATATTACAGGTTCCTTGATCTGCTTGTCCATTGCAAAGCCAGACTGGAGCACAGTGCTTGGCAATTTTTGATGGGCACTAAGCAAACCTTACATTTTGTTTTCTACATTTGGTACACTGAATGGCAAGAGATGGGATTTGCCTCACTGAGGGAAACATGCAGCTCTAGAAAGCGCCAAAAGAAGGTCTAGCTTTAGTTGCTTATTTCGGAGAGCACATTTCAGGGTAGTTACCAACCACATGATTTTTGTAGGTCTCTAAAGCTGCATTGCTAATTAGTGCTGCAGCTTTCTAGCCCTTCCAGGACAGTAAATCCACATACTCTCTTCCTTCCTCCCATGTAAGCACTCACAGTGCTTTCAGGCTGAACAGACAGAGTACATTTCTTATTTAAAATACAGCATACAGCAGTAAAGGTATTTTTAGCTTCATCCCATCTCCTATTACAACATGGGACATCCTTCAAGGCCTCCTCTCACCAATGAAGTAGGATAAATCCAGCCAAAGGAAAGGCATACTCCTGCTCTCTTGCCAGCTCAGCTACTTGCTATCTGCAGGGAGTGTGGCTGTTATAGACTGTATATGCTACTGCTTACGTAGAACATCCTGTCTCTTCCACACCTGCCTCCTCCCAATCCTTTAGTCTCCGTGTGCTTCCTCTTCATTTTCTTCCTCATTCCCATAACTCCACCCCAGTTCCTCATCTTGGCCTTATCCACTGAGCTACAGGGGCGACCCTTGAGATGCACGTGACAACAACACCCACGACAATCAGCGATTTCGAATCACGCACAACAATTCCCCTTCTTGCTCATCAGATTAAATATACACCAAACAAGAAGGCTGTTCATGCAGTGAACACAGGCACAACTGTTTGTCTAGTGGGAAGTGCCTTTCAAACCCAGGCACTAAAGTGAGATGCCGAGTCCCACTGTATGGTACCAGAGGGATCATGATGCCCAGTCCGGAGTTACAACAGCGACGTGCATCGTGTCTCCCAGCAAGTGCACTTGGCACAATATGAATAAACTTCATATTTTCCCCATATAAGGGGAAAAAAATAAAGTTTCTCACCCTGCAGGGCAAGCAGCTGGTACTGGGGTGGGCTGACACATCCTGAAATAACACCTGAAATGATCACCTTTACAGCATGGATTAGTGATATGAGTTCACAGGACGCTACAGAAGAAACATGCAGATCCAAATGTTGGTCCAGGGAACTCCTAAAGGCTTCTGGTTATTATACAATAACCTACAACTATGAAATGATTCCTGACCCATTTCAGCGCAGGCTGCAAGCACAGTGCAGAGCTGGCAGCCCACAGAGGATGCAGAACATATCCTGTTTGAAGAAGGGAGGTCACACACAGAACCACATCCGCCTGTCCTTGCATACATGAGGCCTCACAGAGCCACACACAGGTGGATGCTGCAGAGTTCACCATCCCACACTGCCAGGCCTGTGAGCTTACACATTTGCCCTGAATGTGGGAGGTTTCTGATCTGAGGAAGACACTGGGCTCTTTCCTGAAACACTACCAGATGTAGTTTCCTGCAATAAAATAATAATAAGAAATAAATCTGTACCTGCCTCATTTATCTAGAAACTGGTACCAGAACAACTTGCCACTGGCAACTTATGGCCTATTAAAATACCAACCGCTGTGCAGAGAGACCACAGGCTGCCGAAGGCACGCATGAATTCCTCAGAAATCCAGCTACAAAGCTAAAGTCAACACTGACGGCAGCTCAAGAGCACAAAGAATAAAGAGACTGGAAGCTCTTTAGGTTTTTCCCTGTATTTCAGAAATAAATACAAGTCTTAAAGGAGCAGGGCCACTCTCACCTACCTTCCCTGATTCTCAGCCAGAGCTGATGGTATTGTCACCCTGCAAATCAAGGAGGCCACAGACACTCGGTTTTCCAGTAGAACATTAATTTTCAATGAGTAATTTTTTAGAGCCAAGGGCTGCTTAAGTCACACAGATAAGGCTATTGCTAAGAGTCAGCTGTCAAAGCAATGCCAGCTCAGAATCGGCGATGAGGGGGAAGTTTGAAAGCCGCCTGTATCTGAACGTATTTACTGATGCTGTACACACAGCGTATCGGTTACAGCGCTTTAGATTGCAGCTTCTGGTCAGCAGAGCAGCCTCTGCCTGAGCCACAGCAGCCAGGACAGAGCCAGGGCATGAACAGAGACTGTTCTTTACTCAACAGGATGCAGCCCCCGTGGCAGGAAGGTTTTAACGTAATTCTGCCAGTCTTGTGACAGGCTTCAACGTGGTGACCGGTGACAGGAAGAGGCAAGTATGGCACAAAGCAAATCAACCCACTCCAAAGCATCTGCCAGACCCTGCAGGTGTAGCAGCCAGAGCCCAGAAAAGGTGAGAGAAGTGCTTTGCAAACTCAAAGCACAACTTAACATGGTTTGCGCCGGGGACCCTGCGGTGCTCCATCACTTCTGCAATTTTTCCAACACTCTCAACTTGTGAGAGGTTAGATCTCTTCCACTGGTTCTGCTCTCACAACTTCCACCTACATTTAGCTGCACTCCTGGAATGAGCCCCCTTTTTTTCATCTTTGCTGTCTAGTTTCTCTGTATTTGTTTCAGAATGCAAGGCAGTGCAGGTCCCATGCTTTAATATTATCTTGAAATAGGTCATATTTTATTGCAAATCACTTCTAGAGGTTGTATGCAAATCATTTCCCCGTTAACACCCCCAGCCTATTCCTGAGGCTCTGCCAGGAAGGAAGGATGTTATATGAAGCTGCTCTGGAACATGAAAACTAAGTCTATTGATCTGTGTAATAGGAATATTTGTACATGTAGGGAAGGTCTGCATTTCCAGCCACATTTGCAACAAAACTACTTTTAAAATACCACATGCTCTAGCAGAGGATAGAGCCAAGCACATACTGTCCTAAAATACGGAACTAGGAGAATGGTTTAAAGTCACAACCAAGTTCCTTGCTCTACTAAACCGTGACAATCCCACTGGAATCAAGAGGCAGCACTCAGCAAGTGATCCCCTTTTCACTACAGCCAGTTTTCTTCCCTCTTGGGGACTCTAGAAGAAACTATTTAGTTACCTAACCTTTGTTTTAAGGCAGACAGTAGTCAAGATTCAGATGTCAACCAAGCTGAATCAGTCTTTTAGCCTCTGATTAAACAAACAGTTAACAATTTTCCGGTGTGAAAAAGCTGAACGTGGTCAGCTTAATTACCTGAAGGATCCTGTAGCGTCGGGCACAATGACTATCTATATAAAGAAGCGAAGCAGCTGATTTCTAACTCCCACCACCAAGAGCTGCATTCTGGAGGTGGCACAACTTGCACCTCCCTTCACAAAAACTTTCGAATCACCAGCCCTGTGTTAGCAGGGCAATGCTTGTCCCCTTTATTTATGTCCTACAGAAGTGAAAAAGTTCTGTTTATCACTGAGGCATAATGATGGTTTTATCCCACCAGCTGCCAAAAGCAAGTAGCTTCAGGTCATTTGTGCCTACACAACGATGACAGAGCCACACTTAACACAAAAGCTGACCTCAGTCCACAGGGAGCTGTTAGTATGAGGTGCCTTCCCAAATATCAGTGTTTCTTTGGTTTTCTGGATGCAGCTTTACACCCCCAAAAAATAAATAAAGTATGCAGTGCAGGAAGTGGCCTTTCATACTGACTCAATTAAAAATTGCAAGGCTAAGAACATTGTGGGTTCAGGCTGCAGCATTGACATATTTGGAGGTCAGACCACCCCAACAGGGTCAGGTCTTCCCAGATCGAGCCCACATGCAAACAGGGCAGGGCAGGGCTGCAGGAGACAAGCTACATTCCTTGTTTCAAACTGCTGCAACGAGTGCCAGGATCAAAAAACCGAGCTGAAATGCTGTATATGTTCAGAAAAGCGTGGTCCCAAAGGAAATACGGTCTGAGATGCCTTCAGAAGACAATGAGGAAGGTGGGAAATGCCCTCAAAGCTGCTCAACTCATGCAAAACAGTCTTTCCTCTAGAGTCAGACAGGGGCTTCCAGAGTACAATCCCTTCCTTCAAATCCAGAAATACCAGAGTGAAACTGTTGGCAGGCTAACAGAACAATGTAGGATGAGGTGTCAGGAGTCTGTGGATAACACCTGGCTTTCCACTTCCTTCACATTGTGCGCCAGCAACGCTCGCTGCCAGCACAGAGCCAGAAATCACTCAGCACTAAGGCAAAGAGCATCTGGCTGTCACTCAACATGAACTGTAAGCAGAGAGGGGGAATTTAATTGAGTCTTCCTCTTCTGGGATACCCAAAGATGTACATGCACTTACTACATCAGCCTGTAGCTTTATGCACTCATTTAGGCATCCAGGCTCCTGCCCGTGCTGATCTATGGATGGGATACCTCCTGATGAACTTACTGTCTCATCTCTCTAGGAACAAAACTGCACAACCCCCCAGAAAGCTTCAAACTGGTACAAAATGCAGCCGCCCACCTGCTCCACAAAAACGGTTGCCATGAATACATCCCTACTTCTCTGTGCCTGCTATTTTTAAACATACTTGGGAGGCAACTGAATTCACTGGTGGTTGTGCTATTTAAGTATCTGGATTAATAACATTCAAGGAATATATTGGTACTTCTCTGTGGGGAAATACAGCACCCGCCTGGCGTACACCTGGCTCAGATGCCTTTTCAGATGCCCAACTTCTGTAATCCAACTGCAAGGTGATAAACCCACAGACACAATAGATGCTTTTAACACAGAGCACTGTAAAGTGAAACCTGTGAGTTTTATCCTCAGAAGCCCCACAACAGCCTAAGGAAACTTTACAAAGGGAGACGCAAGGACGAGCAAAAGGATATTTACAGCTGAAACTTTAGTCATTAAAATACCTATAGTTTAACGCAAGGCCTGAGCACAGGAAGAGTGGAAATAGAGTACTTGCCTGCAAGAAAATAATAATTTAAAAAAACCCAAACAAACCAGAAAACCTAGGAGAGGCAGATCCCCAAAGCTGAATGTGCTGACAGGACCTGAACCTTTTCCAGACATCCTTGAATTCCTAAGAGCATTTAGTCTTAATGCATTTCAGACAGGTTCCCCTCCAGCCAGAAGTGTGAGCAGGAAGGGGGTCCCAGCCCAGCGTGTGCCTCAGACCCAGAGCACCAGGCTGTGCAGCTATGTATGTGTAACCCAGGCTGAGCTGGACCTGGGACCAGGACAGGCTGATGGGAGCCAGCAGTACAGGCTGCTGCTTCTGCCTTGCCCACAGGTCAAATGACCATGATGCCACCTGACAACTCATTGGATACATCACATCCCCACCTCCTGCCACAGACATGCATGAGGTGTCAAGTAAGCTTATTGTAAATAACCTGAAAAATTTGTCTCTGGAGGTTCCTATATAACACTCCTCTTTCCACACCACAACTACAAAAACTGATTTAGTGTTTCCTGTGAAGAGTTCCTGTAGCTACTTCTAACCTCAGTTTACAGACTCCAGGTGACATGGGACACATTATTCAGATCAGTTCTCTGAAAACTCATGGTCATGAAGAGCTACAGCTCAGCTAGATCACAGCCACAGACATCCAAATGGCCCAGATCACAGAAACCCAAATCGATTGCAGAGCAAACACCAGATTTCGTACATAAGCAGCTCACAAGAGATTACCTGCCAGACATTACAACCTCAAATCCAATCAGTTTTGGAAGCGGTTGATTTCAGAGAAACAATCACAGACTCTAAATAACTTACAGATTTCTAACACAACACATATACAGTATCTCCTTTCCTTTAATCTTTCCCAGTGAGTATCAAAAAGGTGATAGAAATGAAGAGAGGAGCACAGAGCAAAGCCAAGGCATGAGCTGGGAGCCTCTCCACACAGTAACTCTTCTGGAAATTCATCCCTCCTGAAGTTTCTCTAACTGCAACAGGGAAAAATATTTGGAAAAGGTCAAATGACTCAATACCACTGAGACCCATAACTTTTCAAGCAGGAACAGGTTTCCATGTGCTTTCAGTTAGAGCACAGACAGGTTGGGGGAAAGGCGGCAAACCCCCCAGCCCACTTCTCCTTTGCTCGTTTTGAGAGCTATGTATGTGTTTGGTTTTGAATTACAGTTGATTTTGCTGCTGGAACACATCTGCAACGCTGAGCGAACTGCTGAACCCCAGCCAGCTCAGAAAACAACCCACACGGCTGGCAGCACCAGCAAATCCCAGAGACAGCTCCTAGAAGCCGCTTTCAGGGACAGCAAGGAGAGGGAGATGGAATTTCTCTGCACAGGCTTTTCCTGAGACACCTTCCAGTGCCACTTATTCTATTATGACTCCAGGAAGCAGAGGGTTAATTTCTTTCCAAGTTCACATACTGTTTGAATTCCTTAGATAAGCTGCTTCCACCAAACCCAAGGATCTAGCCTCAGGAGAGAACACTGAGGAAAAGCTCTTTTGATAGATTTTCGTCAAAAGAGAAATTAATTCAAAATCCATTTTCGGAGGTGTTCCACACCCTCGGCTTCTACCGACTTGAGATGAAGTTGCATTGTGCCTCTGGAAAAAAAACCCCAGGCTTTGAGCACTGCCCTACCACCTCTGCTTGCAAGACAGAAATGTTTTATGCTTGCCCAATACAATCCTCTCTCCTGAAATGAGAAAGCTCAGTACACAGCACCACAAAGAGGAAAACCAGACCCAGCCAGGCTTTAGCCCTGGGATAAAGCAGTTAACAGCTAGCACAAACTAATCCTGTACCTTTAAAACTGAGCAGTCACTCGGGAAAGCAAAAAAACAAGTTCTGAAAGCCACTGAAAGCTTCCTTCACATTTTGAGGCAGAAAGCAAGTCTGGGCTGTTATGGAATTTGTGTTTGCATACTGTTCGTGATAATCTGTGTGCATAGTTGGAAACTAAGCAAGTTTTTATTAGCAATTAGTAACAAGAGTGGAGACAGACCTGCCTGAAGGAGTCAGAGAAATGCCAAAACAGGACAGCAGAACCTTATAAGATGTGTAGCAGAACGATCCCAACATGACATAGAAAACAGTGCTGCTCTGAAGTGGGAAATGCAATGGCATCAGTTCAAGGAGATAAACTGGGTCTTTAACACTGACAACTTTGACTCCAGGCAGCAGTTTTCCCTTGCACAGCAATTTGCAACGCAAAACAAACTACTTCCACCCTTATCAAGAAGAGAAATTCAGTATCAAAGCGGGAGAGCAAAGTTGGGAAGGGTTGATTTGCTTAGACGTAGTTTTCTACAGAGTTGAGTTTCAAGTAAGTCATGAAGGCAAATACAGAACAGGGTTTGAAACAGGGTGTGAGAAGTTGGGGAAGGAGGAGGGGAAAGAGAAGAGAGGATTTAATCCCCTTTCAGGGGAGTGACCTCCCGCTCCCTCCCTTCATCTCTGAAAAATTCAATCCAGCTCGGATCAGCCAACACCACCCAGGTTCAGAGCTCTCCAGCTATGTACTTCCCCTGCTCTGAGAATGATATGGCACGTGGGGCCCTACAACAGAACTATTAAAATCCCATCAAGAGGTAAGCAAGTGGTGGCCATATGCTAAACCACTCAAGGGAAGAATAACCAGGGAAAGAAGAACAGCCAGGCACCAAGTCTGCAGGCAACGTCTTACCTGGTAGATAAACTAGCAAAGTCTCCTCCATCTAGCAGCCTGATTTTGCAGAACAGAACCCCATTGACAAAGGGGACGGCAGTCAGCTCTTCTAGAGTGAAACTTGTCTGAAACTTGAATTTCTTCTTCTTCATCAGGAAAGCCATGGGCAAATTCAGCGTGGAAAGCTCAGGAATTCCAAACAAGATCAGGGAGAAGTGGCTCACAGCACAAACAGATAAGCAGAGGAAGGGCAGTCGTTCCGGGAGCACAAGTAGGGAGTAAATTCCAGTTCAGTTACAACGACGGCCCAGCTTCAAACGCACGATTCTCTTCTCTTTGGTGGTCGGATCTGGCTGTGGGATCATTGCCAAGGCAGGCTTCAGGTGAGCAGGAAGAGGTCAGATTAAATCTCTGCAACATCTCCAAGGGAAAAGGGAGAAGGGAAGTTGGGTCTCAGCTCCAGACCAGCAGGAGCTGTCCCAGTTAGAGGCTGCAGTGCTCTGTCTTCAGCACAACCCCTCCTGAAAGCATCTCTTGTGAGAAGTCATCTCGAGTCCCTGGAGAGGCCTTAAGTCTGCGGGCAGCACATTCAGAGAGCTTCCAGTCTCTATCTCTTGTGCAACTCTTTGATACAGGTCTTTGGGTCAGCCTTTGGGAGGGAAATGAGTAAATTAGTTCCAGCCAGTCTTGGACTCCTCCTCCTGCTTTAAAACCTGTTTGGATGGGTAATATTCAGCCCAGACTCATTCCAGTCTGAAGAGGTATGGCCCCAATTAGCCCAGCCCCAACATCCTCTCTCCCCTTTTTGCCTAGGGCAAGCTTCACTGTTGTCATCCCGCTTGTAATTTCTGTTTTGCAAAGCAGCTAATAAAAATTTGCTCTATTTTCAGCCATCATCTTTAGAAGTAGTTTACAGTGCAAGATCATTCTAACATCTAGTCTAACAAGAGGAAGGAAAAGCCGTCTCAAGAAATGCAAAATATGTTTCTTTCCTGCATTTCCAACCAGCCCTAAGTGTTAGCACCTGTATCTTATAAATGGAGTAAGCAGCAGAGAGGGAAAAAAACAAGCAGCCTGCTCCAGATTACACAGCATAACAAGCGAATCAGGTCATCTGGCTGTCCAATCGCCAGGCCCACCGGGAATGCTGCCTTCCCCCCGGCACTGGGTCTGCACAGAGCTGTGCCCTGTACAGTTCAGATTTGGGGCTGGAGACAGCAATTTCGTTACACATTTACACAACACCTAAACCAGGGAGGCAGGAGCTGATTAACATCTCAAAGGGACAAGGTTATGAACACCGGGCAGTAAACAATCCTCACTGATTCTAGGAGCTGCCTGCGTGGGTGGGTGGGTGATTAAAGACCCTCTCCCGCCCGGTGGCTAAGGGAGAACGCAGCTGGCTCTACCGGGACCCGGGTACCTCCACTGAGGTTCCGCTGTCCTGCGGACACCTCGGAGCCGACTGGGGGGGAAATGGGTCGATGCTCCACTCCACGAGCAGTACCTGCCCCTGCGCCGAGCTGCTGCCAGGTNGCGCAGGCAGAGCGCGGGGAGAGCGGCGCCGCCACGTTTCGGGAATACCGACAGCACGTAACCCCCCGCCCTCCCCCCCCAGACGAGAGAACGCGAGCGGCGCTGCCCGATTGGACAGCAGCGAGGAGGCGGGCTGAGCAGTGCGAGGCAGTGATTGGCTGCTCCGGCACGGGGCGGGGAAGAGAGAGCGAGGATTGGAGGGGAGGGCTGTCGGTTTGGACAAGCCCCGCCCCTGTCTGCGGGGTGGGCGGGAAGCGGGGGCTTTGGTGTCCCCCTCCGCG
>VZTG01001991.1:2630255-2680208 GCA_013397845.1 Melanocharis versteri | reverse complement strand
CGCCCCCCCCCGACACGGCCGCCTCTGCCCGCGCTCCGCCAACTGCGGCCACTACGCCGACAGCGCAGGCGGTGCGCAGGCAGAGCGCGGGGAGAGCGGCGCCGCCACGTTTCGGGAATACCGACAGCACGTAACCCCCCGCCCTCCCCCCCCAGACGAGAGAACGCGAGCGGCGCTGCCCGATTGGACAGCAGCGAGGAGGCGGGCTGAGCAGTGCGAGGCAGTGATTGGCTGCTCCGGCACGGGGCGGGGAAGAGAGAGCGAGGATTGGAGGGGAGGGCTGTCGGTTTGGACAAGCCCCGCCCCTGTCTGCGGGGTGGGCGGGAAGCGGGGTCTTTGGTGTCCCCCTCAGCGGGAATGCCGGGCTGCCCGCCCCACAGGATGTCTTGGAGCCCCTCTGCAGGCTGAGCAGCCCCCAGCTGGCACGGGAGCTGAGGGGATGGCAGGGGCCTGCGGCTGAGGTGTCCCTGCCTGGGCCGAGGTGATGGCAGAGGCATCTCTGACATGAGACATATATGGAGCTCCTGGAGTGGGTCCAGCACAGGGCATCGAAGATGAATGGGGAATTGGAGCATCTCTGCAATGAGGAAGGGCTGAGGAAGATGGCCTGTTTAGCCTCGGGAAGAGATGACTGAGAGGGGACCTCATTAATGTGTATAAATACCTAAAGTGGGGTGCCAAGGGGATGAAGCCAGGCTCAGCTCAGTGGTGCCAACCACAAGGACAACAGGCAATAGGCAAACAGTGATGCACAGGAAGTTTTACCTGAACATAAGGAAGAACTTCTTTCTTGTGTAGTGATTGCTCCCTAGCCCAGAGAGGGTGTGGAGTCTCCCTCACTGGAGATACTCCAGAACTGTCTGGACAGCACCCTGTGCCACGTGCTCTGGGATGACCCTGCTTGAGCAGGAAGACGGGACCAGATGACCCTCTGTGGACCCTTTCAACCTGACCCCTTCTGTGGTTCGGTGACAGATGTCATCTCTGCATCCTCCTGACAGCCAGGAACCCTTCCCCTGCCTTGTCGCAGTGCCTAGGCAGCTCCTGGTGACATCCCTCTCATCAGTGTGTCCCATGGGCTGCAGGCACACGGTTCCTCGGGCCACTCAGCGGTGTGGCCATACTGTCCCCTCAGGGTACCACAGAGTGGCTGTGGCTCAGGCCAGCAGTGCCTGGGCTGGCTGGGAGCAGGAAGGAGGCCCTGGCACCACAGAGCCCTGGGAGCAGCATGAGGCAGGGCCCGGAGCTGGAATCTCACCCTCCCATGTGAGATGGGGCAACCAGTTGGGCACATCTCTTCATGAAAATGGCTCCCTGTTATTATGTGCTGCTGCTGTGTCCAAATGGGATGGGATCTGCGGCTGGGATCCCTGGTTAGGCTGGATTCCATCGTTTAAGGGCAAGCAGAACAAAATGTCTCTCCTTGTCCTGAAGGAGCCTGCAATCATCAACGTGATTTGCCTAGTTTTTAAATTTAGGGGTTTGCCCAAGAGCCTCTGTGGCTGAGAAGTTGAGGCTCATGTGGGAGGAACTGTTCCCAAGGCTGATATGCAAAGCTTGGATGAAAGCCTGCGAGTCCTTGCTGTCTGCCAGGCTTTGATGCTCAGACTCCTTGCCTGTAATCTTTGCCATCTATGCAGACAATATCAGAGCTATCAAATAATTCCACCACAATGTGAGCCTTGCAAAAAAAAAAAACAAACCAAAACGAGTCTGCTAGGAAAAGTACATAGAAATGTCCTTGGATAAAAGTGAAAATTGGATCAAGCCAAATGCATTGTTATGATTTTTGCTTAACCAGGTTAAGCTTACACAGACTTTGAACTGGGAAAACATTTTGTATTGGTACAGTGAAGCCATCACAGGACATACCAGGAGTTACCAGGAAACAGCAGGGTTTACAGGCTGCTGTTACAGGCGAGGCTTGAATCCTTCCATCAATTCCTATCTGGTGTTTTCAAGGCTTTAGGCATTGCTGGAGACAGGCTGCTATTTTTTGATTTCTGTTTCCAGCTTATTGGGAAAGAGCTGAGCCTGCTAAATATTTGATATTTACCAGGCTATGATGCTGAAATACCGGAGGCATCTGAAGAATGCAGCCCAGTTCTCACACCTCTCATGCCCCAGCACACGGCTGACAGACATGTGGATGCTCTGCTTCCAGCCCTAGGTAAAGGACAAACGATCCCTGTGTGTGGTGTGGGAGGAGACTGTGTTATCTGCTATGATTCACTCTGATAAATAACCTCCTTGAGGACTTCTCTTGTTTATAGCAACAGCCTCAAATGCTAAAGTTTACAGAGATTTTAATCCTTGCTGTTCTCACGCATATTTACTTTGCAGTTTTATCGGAAACATCTCTTGAAAACCTCAGTGTTTTTATAATTAATTGAATAATGTGACTGATGTTAAAAATAAGCGGGTTTGGAAAAATGCCCAGTGAGCTGCTGAGCAGTGTGTAGTATAGCAACCGTAGCTGCATTCTCAGGGATATGTGTATTTTCCTAACAAACGCAGTCTCATGACTGAGAGATTAAATCTTTATTAGTTCAAAATTCACCCTGTTGATTTTGCTGTGTTTATGCTGCATAATTGTTTCTGGAGAAATTCACATGTTTTAAAGGGACAGTGCTCCTGTTTACCAGGTGGATGGGTTAGTCTGAGCCTCCCACAGGGGAAATGTGGGTGTAGGGTATCTTCATCCATCCTCCATCCCTCTGGCTTTATATTATTTTCTGTTCCACGTGCAATCCATGGGCCATGGGGCCGTGTGTGTGTGACCAAGGTGCTTCGATACACATGGATTCTGTTCATCCCAGACTCACATCCTCTGGATTTCTCCTCTATGGCCGTACCCACCTCACCTCTGCTCTGTGACCCTCAGCCACATCCCTGCCCTGTGCTCTTCCTGACCTAAGCCTTTCCTGAGGCCGCTCCCCAGTGCCGCCACCACTTCCTCAACTTTTGCTGGCTCAGGACACCATCTTATCAGTCTGGGATATTTTTATCAGTCTATGCTCTGCAGTTAAGTCTGGGCCTCACCTCTGCTCTCCTGGAGAGGTGTGGCCCAGCTGGCCAGGGCTGGGACCGCTGCGCTCTGCGAGTGAGCACCAACAGAGATGCCTTGTCTTGCCTCCTCTCTGCTTTGAGGACAGAGATAAAGCAGCAGGGGAGAAACAAGGCAAGATAAATGCAGGAGGGACAAAACTCAGTGAGGTGAAGTGAGGTAGATCCTGTAATGCATTTGGTGAGCCTTCAAATCCTATCTCTTATCCCAGGGGAAGCCCAGATGCACAAGCTCTGCAAACTACATCATCAGCATCTTCCTCTGGAAAGCATCATCACGCTAATTCATTTTGTCCTGGCAGCCAAATGATTAAAGTTTTAAAACAAAATTACACACGTTGCTGTAACAACATAAACACAGTAATGGCTCTCCTCTGTTACACCTGTCGCCTCTGCTGTAATGGCCTTAATGAGCTTTCAGCCTCATCATTCAAAAACAAGAGATTATCACACGACACTTTATGATGTAAATGCGTTCTTGGAGCTGTGGGTAGGAGTTGCAGTGGGTGGGTGCCTTCCCCAGAACCGGGGGCAGGTCCAGGCTGGGGACCTCCCAAAATGGGGCAGGGGGTGCAGACACCCCAGCAGTGTAAGCTGTAGCATGCAGGCAGCTGGAAACCCTGTGAAGGGAATGGGTACCTATCCCCATTGCATAGGATTATCCCATGATGTGGAGTTATTCCAAGCTTGCATCTTCTCAGCTTAATAACAGGCTGCAAGCTGCACTTTGACCTGCTTGTGTTTTTCACTTGTTCCATATTTAACTGAACTCATCATTATAAAGGCCAGGAACTGTTTCACTTTCTGTGCCAGGCTGGGTTTCCTGTTGGATGTGCAAAGGACACACCTGCACGGTGGGTTTCTGGCCTGCCAGCACTGGGAATCCTGTTACTGACAAAGGGAGCTCAGGAACCTGGAGTCGGTGGATTCCTTTCCCCAAATATGTGGCTAGACCTGAAAATCCAGCTGCCTGGCTTTTTTTGTTTACTGGTTTCCATGTCTGCTTCAGTGTGTCCCGGGAATGTGCGGCAGGACTCTCCGCTTCACTCCATGAGGTCTGTGGGTGGAACTGGATCTCGTTTTGCCCCTTCCAAAATCTGCAGACTTGGAACCTGCTTTGCCTCAAGGCTTATTGTGTTTATTAAGCCTTATCCTGTGTCTGTATCCCAGCTATCCATCCCTTCACTGCTGTGCTGGACAAGAGACTTGCTGGTTGTGGTCATGGTCTGTCCCACTGACTTCAACCCCACAAATGCCGCTGTTACCCCAAATACATCAGAAGCAACTGTAAGTCTGTGGTTCCTCCTTGACACAGCAACCTCTAATTTGGGATCCCAGGTGGCCAGAGGTGAAAGAAACTGTCCCTGCTGGCGCTGGGATTCTGCCTCGGGTTAATCACCTGCACAGCTGGGACCCAAGGGCTCATGACCCCCATTTGCAGGTGCTATCGGCTTCATTCAGCCGCTCAAAACATGGCCTGGAAGCTGTGCTCCTCAGTCTCGTGAAGCTTCTTATGAGGTGCTTTCAAGCAAGACAAAGAATCTTAAATGCTTCAATTTTCACACTGACCTGACCACCCTTCTGCTGACAGTACTTGCTGGCAACAACCTCTCACATGACAACAGGAAAAAACCCACCAAAGATCCCCAGAAGGATGCTTTGCCAAAACAGGCTTGACAAACTTCAAAAACGTGCTGGAGGAAGTAGAGGTTATTTGGGTGAGTGTGCAGGCGATATCATTCTGTCCCTTGGTGGGGATCTGCTCCCTGAACTGCGATGCAGTGATGGCAGCACACTGTACTTGTGGGATACTGACATATGTGTGGCCTTCTAAAAAACCTTAAAACCTGTCCCTTTGCTTATAATGAGGGACTTGATGTGTTTTTTCTAATCTTTTGCTTGCCCATTCGGTTCTGAACTCATCCCAAAGACAGATATCTCAGTGTCCATTCCAGTGCCATGTCTGTGGGAAGCACAGGGACCCTGGTCTGAGTCCCCAGGCATCCTGACTTTTCCAGGGATATCTCATTGCTGCGCTCTGCCCTTTGAATTTCTTTCTCTCCGGGCTCTCAGCCCTGAAAAGATTCGCCAGTGAAGGGTGCAAACAGGATCCCACAAGGTCTGGAGGACAGGGGTGGTTCCCGGGGCGATGCAGTGCCACAGGTCGGGATCCTGGCGCGCAGTGCCATCTCCTGGAAAACCGGGCTGCAGCCGCAAGCAGAGCTTTGCTCCGGAGGGAGTAGCGGTGCTTCTGGCGGCTTGGTGCTGCCTCCATGGCCACAAACATTTTCTTCTCACCACTGAGAGTCCCCCACCAAACTTCCTTTTCCCCAGCAGGCAGGAAGATGCTGCTCACCCTCATCTCCGAGGCACCCTGTGGCAGAACATCTCTGCATGGCTCCTTCCCAAGCTGGATGTTGAATACAAATCTCTAGGTACAAAGAGAACAGTAAAGGAGAACAAATAAACATCTATAAATATTACTCCTTAGCTTTTGTTCTGTTTGGGCATCAGTTGCCTGTTCAGTTGAATGTCCTATGTATTTGTTTGCCCTGTCAGTGTCCTGTTCACCTATTCCCCCTGGTTTTAATGTTAAGGGACACTTTTCTCTGTCCCTCCCCAAGTTCGATGACCTCTTCATGAGCAACAACCAAGCTCTTCGTCACACAGTTCACCCTATATTTAAAATGTTGCCACATCATTTGAATGAGACAAAAATCCGTACATAGAACACACACTTGAATGCTGCTGGCTTGACTAAGCTCTGCATTTTTCCTGAAAAGACAAGAAAAATTGGTGGTTCCAGTGGCAGCACATTTACTCTTCTAGAAAAGCAACACAGCTGAAGTGCTTAGTCACTGAAAAAATGCATGCTGCCATTTAAAGCCAAAGGCTGGTATTTCTACCATTATTTTAGGCTATTGTGGCATCTTCTGAGCAGTTGGGAGATTACTGTAGTTCAGTAATCCTTCAGACACTGTGAAATAACTTGTGCTCCAAGGTAAGCCTGTAAAAGCTATTATTTGAAAAAGACTGTCATTATGTAAATACAAGGCCACAAAAGGAACAGCTACTGGGACTTGTGGCTGTTCACAGCTCTCCTTGGTCCCTTCACAGTGAGGATTCTGTGTTGCAAAGTTGTTGTCATGAACTCATTTTCGCTTCTGCCTTGGCACACACCAATGAACTGAAACAGCCTGTTTACCAAAATGTATTTTTTATTAAAATTCGTATTTGTAAAGGAGAGATCATTACACAAATGAGGTAAACCAACACGTATGACATAGTTCTCACTTTAAAAATAAATTTCAATTCAGCAATTGATTTGATTCCACAAAGTCTAAGAGGAAGAGCCAGGCAAGTGCTACTCATGTGGTGAGATGCCGGACAAGGCAGGATCCACCCTGACTCAGCTTGGAGGTGTCAGTCCCAAGGGGTTGGGAGTTTTCCAGGGACCAAAACCTTCTCACTGTGTTGTCCTTTTCTTCCCTCATCAGATTTGTAGACAAGAGGAGATGAGTAAAGGCCAGGGATTGACAGTGGTGACCTCTTCACCTACTGCTCTAACCAGGGGTCCCCCATCAGCATCTCCCCATTAAAGGCTGTGTAAAGGTTTCATTTGATTGTGCAAATTCACTCCCTCGTCAGCCCTAAAAGAGACTTAACAGCAAGTAAATACCAGCTCTGGAAAAGTTCCGTTTCAGAAGTAATAACCTGTCAAGCAACAAGCCTGTTAAATGTAAGCCACTTTGCAAGGTAGAAAGAGAAGACTTACACTTCCTTTTTTTCTTTCCCTAAGTTTTCTTCCATGCATGTACAAGTGGACCTTTCATCTAAAAGTTTATGAAGTTACTGCAAGTCTGTGAGAATCATGTTGACCATCCTGTGCAATTAAGCTTTCTCATTAAGGACCAAGCCCCATAGCCTGAATGCCTCAGAAGTGTCTGTGATGTTGTTTCACCCTGTACAATGGTACAGGACAGGGAGGAGAATCTCAGCTCTGTTTCTTAGGATCAGGCCAGCCAGCAGACAAACATGGAATGGCTGGACTTGCTTCCAGCTCCCAAACAGTACAAAACAAACACCAGCAGCAGCAGAACCAAGTAATGCCCCAAAATTCACTCAAATCAGTGGCTGACAAACTCCTAAACGCTGGGAATTCCTGTGTGGCTGCAGCTTAGTCCAGGACCTTAGTCCAGGTCCACTTTGATGGATCAAGGTATTCTGGAGGTGACAAGCTATGCAGAGGGGGCAGAGATGGAGTTTCACTGTTCCATCCACCTGAGTGAAACTCATCCAGGCCCTTGGGTGTTTACGCTGCGACAAATAAAGACATTGCGCCAAGACGTATCCCAGGACAGTTTCTGGTACCCAAGACACGAAACTTTCACCACGTCTGCCAAGTTGATGGAGAAATTTCATGACTGCACGCAGATAAAACACAAGGTGAATGCACTGTTTCAATCCCACTGGGATCCTCAGGGAGGTAGGTGGGACTTAAGCTGCACAGAGGCTGGGTGCTGGTCTGCACGGGCTGGATGTCACGCTGCAGGAGCACGATCCACAGCTCTCAGTGCAGAGGGAAGGTTCTACCACATCCGGTACCACGTTTCCAGTAAATGCTTTCAGCAAGAGCCAGAAACGCATTCACTGTGTGCACTGTGGCTCACGATCACTGTACCTTGGCAGCTGCAGCACTGATATCCCGACAAAACTCTCCACGTTAGAAGTCAGTTAAAGGCTATAGATCTCGAGAGAGAGACAAAGAGAGAGATGTCATACTTAGATTTTTTCCAAAAAGAAATTTAAAAATAGCTGTTTAAAAAATAAATCTGTTGTTTGAGGAACTAAAGCAACCCATGTTAAGTTGTTGGTTTATTACACATCCTGCTATGGCTCTGTATGAGAGTCTGAAAAGGCATATTAGCATGAGATAAGCAGAGAAAGCTGTTTAGGCTCAGCCAGACTCCAAGGGAGCCACTCACACTGAGAAGAGGCAGCACCCCTTGCCCCCAAGTGTCCTCTGCCAGCATGGGCAGGTTTTAGCATGGCAGATTTCCCATAGAATTGTTTAGATCGGAAAAGACTTTTAAGATCATTGAGTTCAACCGTTTCCCCAGCACTGCCACATCCACCACTAACCCACGTCCCCAAGCGCCATATCTACACATCTTTTAAATCCCTCCAGGAACGGTGACTCCACCACTGCCCTGGGCAGCCTGTGCCAGTGCTTGACAACCCTTTCAGGGAAGAAATTTTTCCTAACATCAATCTAAAGCTCCCCTCCCATCACTGTTTCTTTCACTGGATCATACCATCTTGCTGCCCTGTCTGGCCAGGGTCAGTGGTGACTGATGGACTGGGTGTATTGCTCTGCAAAAATCGACGGAAGTCCTTAATCATGGGGCGGAGGACCTGGATGAGGGCACTCAGTGCTGCCTGTGTCCCCTCCATGGCCTGTGCCTGCCGCTCCTGGGCACACGCCTGCACCTCCTGCGAGCGGCGGATCATCTGGAGCAAGTCATTCTGCTGCTCCAGGTGCTGGGCAATCTCCTTCACGTGCAGGTTGGTCACTCGCTGCTCCTGCAGGAGCTTGGCTGAGTTCAGGGCAATGCGGCTTTTCAGCTCCTGGGGCTTGGCAGACACCTCGTGCTGATGGGCCATCATCTCCAAGGGCGCCTCCGTGGTGACCGTGGTGGGGGCTTCCGTGGTGCAGTACTCCACAACCCCGTCCTCCAGACTGTGGTAGGTCGTCTCTGCAGGAACTGAGAACAAAGGACAGAAAGGGAGTCAGGAGTAGCTGCGATACAGGATTTTTATCTAAGGGACCATTCAGTGAATATCACAGGAATACGGCCTGTTCAGTGAGATAACATACAATGGCCAGCAATGCACAAAATAACCTATTTAAGTCTACTCCACCCTCAGTCAAGCTTCCTTCTGGGCTGTACAATCCAAAGGAATAGGGAATGCCTTATCTGTCTAGACAATATAATTCCTCAACCTCCAGTTTAGAACAATCTTTCCAAGCAGCATTAACTGACTGACATAACAGCAAAGACAAGACTCAGAACGGCCGCTGTCGGTAGAAGAGCTGCTCTCTGGGACACTGCACACTGGGAAATCAGCCCTGGAGATGTTTTTCCCCCTGCTTTTGCTCCCAAAGAGGGACTGAATAATCTCCCAAGGTGTAAAGGATCCTTGATTCCCTTGATCTTAAGGCTGAGTCCAGCTGTCAAAGCTGACTTTCAGCACGTGCGTGTTTTGCGGCCACTCCTCGACAGCACAAGGGCAGACTGGGAGGAGCATTTCATTACAGAGATGTGGGGATTTCTTTTTGTTGGGGCTTCTCTCTGCCCAAAGAACTTGTGGGCGCCCTGGAAATGTTCAAGGCCAGGCTGTATGCAGCAACCTGGTCTAGTGGAAGGTGTCTCTGCCCATGGCAGGGGGTTGGAACTGGGTGCTCTTTAAGGTCCTTTCCAACCGAAACCATTCCGTGGTTCTCTCCCCACACAAGGCTCGGGGTCTCCTCGCAAGGAGGGGTGTCAGGGCCTCTGTGTGAGCCTCCAGTCCAGCCCAGAGCGTTCCGGCGGGCGCAGCACTCACTCTGGGTCAGGGTGACCGTGGTGGCCGACGCGGTGATGGGGATCTCGCTCCCGTCACCCGCGCCGCAGTCGCCGCTCGGCAGGCTGATGATGGTGGCCTCTCCCAGCAGGTTGCAGATGCGCTGCTGCATGGGGGGGAGGATCACCGGGGCGGCCGCGGCGCCCGCCGGGTCCTCGCCCTCGGGCCCGTTGCCGCCGCCGTTCTGGTTCTCGCCTCCCCCTTCCATGGCAGCCCGCACTTGGGCCACTTTGCGCCGCACCTCGGTCTTGAGGTCGGACCACTTCTTCTTGACCTCGGGCAGCTCGCGGTGGCAGGTGGCGACGGCGTTGACGCGGCGCAGGATGTCGTGCCAGGCGGCGGCCTTGGCGGCCAGCGGCACGCCCGCGTTGAAGTGGTTGACGAGGAGGTGCTTTCCCCGCTCCAGCTCCTCCACGATGATCTCCACCTCCCGCTCCGAGAAGTTCATCTTCCGCTTCTTGGCTGGGGGCGCCGGCGGCGAAGCCATGGCCATGGGGGGCACCGGGGACGGGGCACGGGGTCACACTTGGGGGGGCCTAGGGGACGCTGGGCAGGGCCGAGGGGCGGCAGGGCCCCCCCACCCCGGGGCCGGGGACAACAGGGGGGCCCCGAGGCCCCTCAGGGCCTGGAGGGGTCGGTCCCCCCCGCTCCCCCTTTGGCACCGCCAACGATACGCAAATTGCGTACGGCGCCCGCCCGGCAGCCCCGCGCAACGGCCCCCGCCCTGCGGCACTGGCGTAATGGCTTCCAGAATCGGCCCCTCTTCCTGCCACGCCTGATTGGCCCGCCCGCCTGCCCGTCACGCGAAATTCCCGCCTCCCGCCCGCAATGCCGCATTATTATTGGTCAACAGCCCTGTCTATCAGGCAGCCAGGAGCCGGCCCCGCCCCGCCGCTGGTCTCAGGGCACTGGGCCTGCGTGGGGCCGGTGAGGGGTTGGGCCCGCCCGTGGATTTCCCCGCTCCAATCCCATTGGGTGCTTCTCCTGTCCATCAACCCAGAGCGCGCGCTGGCTTCTAACCCACCGGATGCGTGCGACGTCCGTCAAGCTCAAACTGACTCGCGGCTCTCGCCCTGATTGGAGACGCTCGCTCTGTCACCGCCTTCCCAGGGGGTTCAGCCAATTGCGGCTTGGTCCGCGCGCCTGCACCGCTCCCCGCGCCACACTCCGAAACACCGCGCCGCTTCCTTCCCATTGGTGGAGGCGAGGCCGTCCTCTGTGACGTCATTACCCGTCCACTCCGCGTGGGCGCCGCGGGGCGTGGCCCAGGGCGTATCGCACGCTGTGATTGGCCGGCGCGGGGCGTCACGTGGCGGGGACGGCGCGTGGCGCGAAGGCGGAAGCGGCGCCATTTGCCGGTGCCGCGGGCGTGAGGGGTGGGTGCTGCTCGGAGCCGGCGCGGCCATGCCGGGGGCGCGGCGCTCCCTCGCCTCCCCGGTGGTGAGCGGCGTTCTCTGCCCATGCGGGTCCCCGCAGGGATCGGCCGTGGAGAGCGGCGGCGGTGGTGGGGGGAGCGCGGGGTCCTGCGGGCGGTCGCTGTGCGAGGCCTCCGAGCAGGACCGGCGTCTCCGCGCCCTGTTCCAGAAGCTCGACGTGAATCGCGACGGCGCGCTCTGCATCCACGATCTGGCCGTGGGGCTGGGCCGCCTCGGGCTGCACCGCACCGAGCTGGATCTGCGGGTGAGCGGCGGCGGGCGGTGGGATCTGGCCCGGCGGGGCTGAGCGGTCCCGCGTTCCGGGGGTGAGGGAGGGTTTGGCCGCTCTCCTCGTCCCGTATCCGCTCCGGAGCCCTCTCCGTGCTCGTCTCGGGAGCAGGACGTGGACTTTGGAGGCCTTCCAGCTGTGTCTCGCCGGGGCAGCGGTGGCACCTGCGCATGGTAGTACCGTGGCAGCACCTGCGCCCCTTTAGCGTCCTGTTCCCCGGGCGAGAGCGGGGCTGCGTGATGCGACACGGCCGCTCCCCTCCACAGGAGTCCTTGCCTCAAAGCCCCCCTGCCGGCTTGCACGCTAGACCCGGAGGAATCAGCTTGCTTGCTACCTGTAGGCATTTCGGTATTAACTGTCCGTAATTAATAAGATTAAAACGTTGGTTTTTGGGCAGGAAAAGCCCTAAAGGAAATCGTCTTTCTCCAGGACTCAGGATAGGGCAACATGTATGCTGACTTACACTAATGAAAAGTCCTTTGGAAGCGATTCCTGCAGTCAGGGTATTGTGCAGGTTTCATTCCATCACCGTGTTCCTCATATGAGTTTGGCACCGTGTTGCTACTCATGTTTGCCCAGGATGGCTTATGCCAGACTCGTTTATTTTATGGGTTTGGAAATATCTTAGAAGGTGAGAAGGCTGCTGTACTGTACAGTCTGCATGTGGAGTGTATAAAACATGCAGCTCTGGCTTTCTCTTTCAGTATTGGGAGCCTTTTGTACTTGCACCGCTCTGTACACTGAGGGCTCCAAAGTTCAACGTGATGCAGCTTTATTTAATTGTGATTAGTGTAATTTACGTGTCTATGATTGATGGATTTGTCCCTGCCTAGTCGTTTGTATTTCATGTGCAGGGCCATAAAAAAGCTGAGTATCATGTGAAGATAGGACATAAACACATGGGTGCAGCCAGGGATGTGACACCACAGAGTGCCTGAGTCCTGCAGGATGGAAGAAGAGTTTAAGAATAACTTCTGAGTCACTGGAAAGATAGTTAAGTCAAGTAACAGTTCGTATTCTCTCCCTGTTCTGGGAGTGCTGCTGCAGTTTGAGTGCTTTACTTGCACAGTCCTTTCCAGAGTTTCTAGTTCCTTTCTAACTTCAAATCTCCAGCATCTTAACCTCTAACATTTCTTCTTGGTTGGCATCTTCCTAGCTGCTGTAAAATATGAGAATTCCTTGGCAGTGTGATCTTGTGAGTAGTTTTGTTGTGATGTTTCTAAAAATAACATGAGTGCCATGGGGGTTTTCTGCTGGGTGCGTTTGGGTACATGAATCTGATTGTACCACAAGTCACCTGAGCATGCCCTGTGACACTGACCTGCTGCCACCTGTGGGGACCAATCCTTGACCCTGAGATAAGTCCCTCATGACCCAGAACGTTCCGTTCTTACGCCTGCATGCCTGCTTCCTTTTGCATTCCCTTCTCTTCCCGTGCATGTAATTCAATCCAGCCTAACATTCTCTAGCCCAGGAGGAAGCACCTTAAAACAAACTGCATTTTTACTTCCCAGCAGAGAGTTTCTTTGCTTGGCGCGTGGCGGGAGCGGCACAGAGGAACCGTTCTGCGGGGACTGGAACTCGCTGCCGGAGGGAAGCGCTGGCTGGATGCTGCTTAACAATGCTGTCTTTCTGCTGAAGCTCTTGTCTGTCAGTATTGTTCCTCAGCTCTTTCCTTCCTCTGCCTCTTCTTCCACATCAGTAGTGTGAGGGAGGTTGCCCAGAGAAGCTGTGGTTGCCCCGTCCCTGGAAATGTTCAAGGCCAGGCTGGAAGGGGCACCTGATTTAGTGCAAGGTGTCCCTGCCTGTGGCAGGGGGTTGGAACTGAGTGCTTTTTAAGGTCCTTTCCAAACCCAAACCATTTTAGAGTTTGCAAAGCATTGCTAGTATGGTAGAGCATCCCCTTCAGCAGGGTAAAAACCATTGAGAGTGAGGATGCAGAGTTCAAAACTCTGAAGTTCCAGTTAAAAACGTGGGAACAGCTCTCAGCTGGCTAGCAAACTTCCGTGTCGTGCAATTTTTAGGAAAATCAAATAAACTTCCTGTTTCCAAGGCAGTTCTATTAATAAGTCAGTCTTTTTTCTGCTCCATCCTTAGCTAATTATGGCACCTCAATGCTTAACTAATGTGAGGTCACGCTTGATGAAAGTGCTTAAGTGTCAAGATGGTAAACCTTTCTGATTTATTTGGCATGGTGTTTGGAGACCAATTTAGGTATAAATCACATGGATTGCTTGTGATTAGTAAATTACTTGGTGCCTCTGGTGCACTTTATTTTTCCTTCCATGCAGCAGTACATTTGATATGGGAGTTGCCTTCCAAAGTTTGGGAGTAGATGGAGAAAACATTGGGCTCGTAAAGTGAGGTTATCGCCAATCTTAGCTGTGAGCTTCTAATCTCCCTGCGTCAGTAGGCTAAAAGTCCTTGTGGTAACAATAACTTTTGGGCTGAACTTGAAAAGAAAATGAGCAATATTTTGGCTCCTTCAATGCTTGAGAGTTCTTGCTGAGATAAAACCCTTTGTGGCATTCTTGGAAAATTGCTGCCTTCTCTTTTAGAGGTAGCCTTCTTTGGTGGGGGAGAGAAGGGCTTGTTCTCAGATGTCCTTTGAGGTGGAATTTGCTTATGTAAACGATGCTTTCTTTTTTTCTTTTTTTTTTTAACCCATGCTGTTATCTTTAAACCAGTTGACAAATACAGTGTGCCAGACCAGTGAGCCTTGTAATGAAATGCTTGTTTTCACTGGTCAGCATGAAGCAATCCACATACTTCACTCTGTTTGGGCAGTAAAATGATAACCATGTGAAGAATTTTTTAAAAGCCTTCCTTGTTCTACTGTGTGAGGGGATAGTATTTTATTGCTAAATTTCATCTACCTCTGGAATGGTCAATGTCCTGTTACTGTTGCTTTCTGACTTTATATAGACCTATGGAGCTTGAAATATGCGCTTAATGGAAATATGCTGAACCACAACTGTTTCCTACTTTGTATCTGGAGATGTCCTATTGCTGAAAGAATGTGTGATGGTAATATTTGTGTGTTTGCTAATATAACTGTTTTCCTACTGATCCTGATTAACTGCAGGGCTGGAGTGCCATTCCAAAACTTCATCTCTGCTGCTGAAGTTCCAGACAGTCTGAACTGGTGGAATTAATCCCAGCTGCCTAGAGACAGACTGAAGTGGTGAACTTTGTCTGCAGCTGCCTCTTCTGTAGTGGTGCTGAGCATCTTCTGCTGGACTAGTTCACTTTAAGAAACAGAGAAAATGTAACCCTTGTCTCTTTTCAGTCCCAGATGTCCTCTTTGCCTCTGCTCTAACAGTGATGTCCTCTTTGGCCTTGTGATACTTTCCTCCCCTAATTTCATATATGCAGTTGTGATTGCTCCCTTGGTATCAGCTTCCCCATGGAAAACTACATCGGCTCCCAGGCTGCTGAAATCTGCTTTCATCACTTCTTCCTTAGCCTGGTATCTCCTCTTTGATCAGCAGGTCCTGGCTGCCTAAACTTCCCCCCAAGGTCTGTTTTTCACTTTTCCCATGTACTGAAGAAGCCAAGCTGTGCTGCTGCAGCTGGACTCTGCAGTGTTCTGTTTGCGTCAGGCCTTTGCTGTGAACAACTTTGCATTTTAAGTGTGTCCCTGGACTCTTCCAGCTGCGTCCATGCCATTTGGGATAATAGATCAGTTAGCTCTTTCGCAAGTGACTCCATGGATGGATTGAGAAACTCTTCCTACTGTAGCAGTTGCGATCGTAAAAAAATTTAATCTTGTTTCTGATCAATGCTTTATCTTCTGTTGTGACGTAATTTAATTCTTCCTCTCAGGCTCTGTTTCTGTAACTGTTGTATTCTTCAGCACTTTTGAATACTCTGTTTTATACCATGCACAATGTACTGCAATTCTTAGCAACTGTAAGGGTCTGAGGGAGCAGGGACTTTTTCCAGTGTGATGCTTTCACCTGTTTTCCATTCACAGCCATCTGGAATTGGAGGACCTGAGATTTTATTGTGTTACAGAAGTCAGTTTGTGATAAAAAGAGCAAAATTCTAATACTGTTCGGTAATTTGGACTGGAGTATCTCTCCAGCTCTCATTTAGATCTCACAATACATCTCCAAACCTATATACATTTATGCATTATCACATTTTCATGGTTTATGTATCCTGAATCCTGCTGGGGCACTTGTGGAGCTTTTAGCTGGGCTTTTGTAATTCATCGTGAAGGGTTGAGCAACACGAGGTTGTATCAGACAAATACTGTTACAGTTTGAAATTCGATTTGATAGCCTTCCTTCTGCTGCCAACAACTTCTCATCCACCCATCTTCTTACTAATCCCAAAGGATTACCCTTTTTGGATACCCCAAACCAGTTTAATACAAGGTGAAATCATTTTCAATAACATGTTAATTAAATTCACACGCTCATGAACAATGTTTATTAAAATAATAAGCAAAATAGATCATATTTGCTGGGTCTGTAGGGAGTGGAGGCCTGTTCTTGCTCTTTGTAAATTATGAAATGTGTGGTTTAATGGAGGCCTTGTTCTCATGCACTTGAGCAAGAGCAGAACTGTAGGTCAGTGATTTAATTGTAGATAAAACTTTCAAATCTGTGGTGAGTGGTTAGTTGGTATGAGTTTGGGGTTTGTTGCCTTCTCTGATTTAGGCTGAAGACGCAAATGAGCTCTTTGTAATCAATCACATGAGTTCTTGACAGCTGCAGAAAAGACTTTGAGAAGACAGGCCTTGGGTTTGGCACAAGGAAACTTCTGGGCGCAGTGTTGGTTATTAATAGCCTTGGCCAGCAGCCCCTACAGTGAGAGCTTTGGGACAGGGAATGTCAGGGAGACGGGCTGGCACCCCTGCTGCCCCGGGCTGTCACTCTGCCAGGACCCAGAGGTCTTGCAGGGACAGCGGGAGGAGAGGGGTGCTGGGGACCAGGCAAGCTCAGACTGTCTCAGTGAAAGTCTTTACCCAGACTTGGTCTCTGGTCAGCCCTGCCTTAGTGTGATTAATGTGTGAAATGGGCAGTGCGTGTCCACTCGATGCTCAGAGGGGAGGCTGGGAGCCAGGTTTTAGATGCAAATGTGCACAGGAGAAACTTGCTCCTGCATGTTTCCCTTGTATATAAACAAACAATTGCAGATTACACAAGTGTTGCTTTATGCTCATGTACGTATAGGACCAGGTGTATAACTCCTGAGGGGTGTTTGTTCTTCCAGGATTGTTTTTTGTCCTATTTTGCAGAAAATTGGAGAAGCCTGGTGGTTCTCTGGTTTATTTTGCAGACCTTTGTCCTATTTGCACAGTGCTAATGACCAAGGGCTGCTGGCTGACCTTTGAGAGATATAGGTGCAACGTTGACTAGAGCATAACAAATTTTAAATGTCAGCATTGTGTAAGTAGAAAGGCATCCTGAATATCACTGATGTGGCCTTACAGTATTACTTCCTGCAGGATGGGGTCTGTTCTGAACTTAGTAGGGAAGTGAATGCCTGTAGGAGCCCCTCAGCCTGAGTGGAATGAAACAACAAAACTCATCCAAAGCAGCTGGTTGTGCCTGTGTAGAATATGCAGCAGTGCTTTGGTCTTTCAGTGGGGCATTTTTTAGTCACCAGGGCTTCATGCCTCAGTAAGTAGCGGACATATCTCCTTGTTCTCATCTGCACGGATTATTAGAATTGTTAATGTTGGAAAAGACCTCCAAGATAGAGTCCAACCTTTCACCCAACACCACTGTATTAACTAAACCATAGCGCTAAGTGCCACATCAAGTTCTTTCGAGAACGCCTCCGGGGATGGTGACCTCCCTGGACAGCCTGTGCCTTACAATCCTTTCAGTGAAAAAATGCTTCCTGATGTCCAACCTGAACCTCCCCTGGCATGGCTTAAGGCCATTTCCTCTTGTCCAGTTGCCAGTTGCCTCGGAGAAGAGGTCAACTTCTAGGTGGCTAAAACTTCCTTTCAGGGAGTTGTCAGATTACTGAGATAACAGCAGGTAAAAAACTCCAGACTTCATCATACTTACTGTTTCTTTTAATTTTAATTTTATTTTTACTCTAGCTGAATATTGAGCAGAACTCTTAAATGGTTGGTGAGCATTAATAAAAGACATCAAAGCCATAATAAGGAGTTGGTCTTCTGTTTGAGAACCCTACAAAATAGTGGTGCTGCAGGCCTGGGCTCTTGGGTGCACATGGTATAACATGATACGGTGTCGAGAGGAGGAGAAGGGGGAGGGAGCTTTTTCCTACAGCCCTACTTGTAGCAAATGGGAAATGAGTCTTTGTTCTTGTTCATGTCCTATTGCTATATTTGTCCCTGTGAATGTGGGACATGAGCACAGTTTAATGATGGCCCAGTCTTTGTCTCGGGTGGAGAAGCATAGCTGTGATAACTCATGTCTGTTTGGGAAGGCAGCGGAGATGTCTGAGTTTTTCCAACTCACATGTCATGTGCTGCAGGGGAGCTTCTGGCAGCTAAAGTGGTTTGCAGTGGAGAATTCTGCTCTAAGAGAAATTGTTGAAATTTTTATATCATGAGTTGCTTGGAAAGGCAAAGCTGCTTGGTATGTGAACCTACACCGTTTAGCCTGAGGAGAGCTGTGTGGGGGCAGGCCTGGGCCTGGGCTGCTGCAGGGCCATCTTTTCTCACTACCTATTTTTCTGCTTAACTGTCTGGTGCAGCAAGAAGTTGATTTTCTAATTTCTGAGTATTAAGGATGCCCTGTCTCTTGGTTAATCCCTGCTCTTCATATAATATGCTATGACCTTTGTGGAACTCTCTGTCCTGGGCAATGGCTCTGTGCTCCCCCTCCCTGGCCAGCTCTCTCTGTGTTTTTGTATTTGGCACTGGCTGTGGATGCCTGAATATATCAGCTTGGGTAGCTAATTGCTTGTGCCAGGTTTCCTGTAACGAGACCTGGGTTGCTCTGTAGTGTTCCCTGAGCTATGCTGTGTCACCTTAATATATGAATGTACTTGAATGTCACCAGACAGTTTAATTATTTAAACAGCAGTGGCCAAGACGTTTAGATTTTATGTCATGGTGTGAGAAGCACCATGCAGAATTAACTTCAACTTTCTAAAATGTGCGAAGCAGTAACGTACTTAACGTTTTCCTCTTTCAGAAATTAAATTTGAAAAGATAAGAGGTAATTGGTAGAGTCATGTTGGCCCATCCCAGCTGGGGGCTGGGTGCTGTTTCTGGGTGGCACACAGGTGTAGGCAGCAGGGCTCCCTGGGGTGCTTCCAGGAGGCTCCCAAAGGAGATGAGTCACTGCTCATTCCTGCAGGGTCACCTAAGGAACCAGAGACTGCCGGCAGCTCTTCCTGTGCTGGAGGAGGAGAAGGGTCATTGCTCCCAGCACAGCTCCCCTCCCTCTGCCCCCCCTTTCTTTTTGCTCTCCTTCTCACATTTTTTACATGTTAGCAAGTTGTCGGTGATGAGGCTTGCATGTTTGCAGGAAAACGCTGTGCATTTTCTGAAAAGTCTTCTAGAATCCATCTTAAAGCAAAAGTGAATTTCTGCCAGGTATACGAGCCTGGAGAAGGCAAGTGTCTGTCTGAGAACTGGAGTTTTAGACTCAGCAGGTATGATGATGTGGCTGAAAAGGATACAAGATACCTTAGTTCTATGGCTTACACAGAACCTCCCTCTGCCAGCTTGCAGTACTGAGGAAAATACTTTAATTGAGCAAAACACGTCAGTCTCTTTCTTTTCTCTCTCTCTTTTGTCTCCATTTGGATAGATTACACCTCTTTATTGTCAGCTTCTGCTCAGGCTATCTAATGACTATCCATTTTGGAGTGCAGGGCTCTGAGGCCAGCTGCCACAGGCACCTTCTGTCCCCAGTGACTGGTGTGCTGGCTAAGAGCCAGCATTCAGATCAGCCCTCCTGCTTTTTCTGCATTAAATCCCAAGTCTGGATCATGCAAACAGCTGGAATTGGAGGAATGGCTGTCTCCTAATGAAGCTGAGGTTGGGAGAGCTGTTTCACTGTGGCCTAGGTGTTTGTTTGTGATTTCTAGAAAAAGTGAATTCTTGCTCCTCGTGTTCCTTTGTGTTACCTTTCATGCTGGACTCACAGTATTTATTGCATCATTTTTAGTGGGTGAATGATTGGCTTCATGGTGGTGTTGGTAGAGTAATACTTCCCTACAAATTCCCTGTAGGAGTGCAGTTGTCTTGCTTCTAGCTATAATCATCTTGCTGTTACTAGGTTTATTATTCTGACCTAATAAAATTCCCCACTTGGTAAAATAAATGCTTTCCCCCCCCGCCCCAAATATGATTAGAAAATTCTGTCTGTTCTCAAGGAGTTGTGTGAATTAGTGTGGTGGCAGAATTCCTCTGAGGTTTCCTTTAGTGAGGACAGAGGCCAAGGAAGTATGGCTGAGTTTCTGGTTTAATTACACCCCAGGCATGTAATTTCTCGCACAAATTATTATTTTCTTATGAAATCTCTGCACGAACAAAGGAAGATGGGGGTTCCTGATGTGCACACACCACTAATGTTAATACTAATGCAGGGGAACAATTGTAACAGTGTCAGGTAACATCAGCTGTTAAATGGGGCCTTGTGAGTATTAAGTGACCACAGATGACAAATCTCAAGTTCTGCTCTGGGCGCTTTGCCTTCTGCATCGTGACTTGTCCCTGTGTGAGTGGCAGGGCAGCCTGCCTGTTGCTGCAGGCAGCTCAGATGCCCTTTCCACACTTTCTTGGACCCTGTCCATGAGTAGCCTCAACTGGTTACCCCAGCAGAAAGCTCTGCAGTTTTTTGGCTGGGTTAATGAGGTTGTCAGAGGAGCATGGGAACAAGGTAAGTGCAGGGCTTAAGTGGATGTCTGAGATGACTTGTGGCAGTAAGCTTCAGATTAGTTCGCAGCTGCTTGTGAAACCACAGCCTTAGGCTAATAGAAGCTGATTTTGAAGAACCGTGCCCAGTTCAGAAAATCTGCTTTGTTCCTCTGGCTTTAGAGCATTAAAAACTTCCAAATGTCATCTTAAAGGATCTGATTCACTATGTGTTAGAAAGTAGTTTAACTTTTGTGCTTGTAGCTGTGATGACTGGCAGCAGCTCAGGGTAATGGAGGCCTGACAAGAATTCCTCAGTCTTTTCTGCCTGTGTCTGAGCTGCTGACTGCATCCCAACTAGAACAGGACTGTGCCATTCCTCAGAGAGGGACAGGCCTTTCCCACACCCTCACCCCAGTGGTACTGCCCCACAATCTTGTAATTTTTTTCTGTGTGGTTATTTTTTGGTATGTGTCAAATTTTAAGATAAAAAACTTTGTTGCATACTGTACATAGACCTTGTGATTAAAAAGCATTTTTTTCTTCTTAAGTAATTCTGGTGTATTTGCAGAAGAATTTTTTTAATGTGGTGTCTTCTATGTACTAGTCTCTCACTTTTTCCATTACTCAGGTTTGTTATAGGAATTCAATGATAGCAAGTTCCCAAAAGTGATGTTCATCTCAAAATTTATGTGCAACTTGGCTGCTTAAGGCTTGCAGATCTTTTAGATTTTGGATCGTATTTTCACATCTAATATCTGTATACCAGAAGTGTCCTGCAGTCTGTCACCCTCAAAAGTTAAAAGCTGAAAACTGAGGTTCTTTGCTTACTGTGGCTCTTGCTGTGCTGCGTTGGGTAGGGAGCCCCAGGTGATGGAAGCTGTGGGTTTGTACTCATTTGTCCTGCCTGTTAAAACCCCCAAACTTATGGAAGAGTCACAATACTTTGGAAGTGAGGCATGCAGTGCCCTCTGTGGACACAAAGAGTCTGGGAATATGCAGTAAGTTGCTGAACTGTAAAATGGAAAATGCTGCTGGGTTCCTCCAGGGTGGGTTCTGGTGGGAGGCCGATACAGCCTCACCAGTCAATGAACAACTGCTGCTGTGGCAGCAGGGGAAAACGTGGCATTTCTTGTAGAAATCCAAGCAATATCATGTGTCCCTGTACTTATATATTAATAGCCTGCTTTTGACTAGGTGGTTCAAGGCTCTTTCAGCAGAGCTCTGGCTGGTCCTACCTTTGACTGCGTGGTTCAAGGCTCCTCCAGCAGAGCTCGGCCCGCCGCCCAACCAGCGATGGTTTAAGCACAGCTCTCGCACTGATGAATGGCCGTAAACGCTGTGCTGGGAGCCAAAGGCAGCACCAAAGAGCTATTGTAGGCACGGATGAGACTATAATAGACCGGGGAGAGAGAGTGCACTTAGAGGTTAATGCGGCCATGGCTGGGCAAAGCCGGCTTCTCTCTGCAGAACCATCTGCTGCCCTAACAAAGAGCCGCAGCCGGAGCCGCCGAGCTACCCGCATCCCTCGGACGCTGCCCATTGCTCCGGGGCAGCGCTTTCCGCGCTCGGGCCGCNGCCCCGGGCGCGCTCCCGGCCGGCTGCGCGCGCTGCCGTGCTCCGGAGCAGCGCAGTGTTGGGAGCGAGGATTGGCTGGGCACTGCTGCAGTGGGGACGCAGCCCGGGCGCTCAGCATCGCTGCTCAGCCTCGCTGCTCGCCTGGGCTGCCGCTGGGACGAGCCGGGACGCGCCGCTCAGTTGGCAGCTCTGGGAAGCTCCTCTCGGAGAGGTTCATCTTTAGCTTTCCTCCCAAGCGCGGCGTCTCGGCTTCTCTGTCCAAGCAGTCTCCAAAGCGCAGCGTCTCGGCTTCTCCGTGCCAGGGGGCTTGTGCTTTGTCTGTTGCCATCAGATTTCTGAGGCTCTGGTACAATGAGCTGCTTGTCAGGCCAGGCACGACTGCAGTAGCAGCAATTTCAAAAGGCAGGAAGCGTCCGCAGGAGCGGTCTGTAAAGAATCTGAGCCTGTGGAGTCGCTGGGTTGAACCTCCCGCTGGCTGCCGTGCCGATTCCCGTCTTGGGGGTGCTTGGTAGTGCAGTCACATCATCCTTGGCAGCGGGCAGCTCCTGAGCGCTCAGGGTTTCCCTGCCTGGGATGCTCGCTGGAGCAGCAATGCTGCAGACCCTGTGGCATTTTCTGTCTAGCTTCCTTCCCAGGGCCATATGCCAAGGTCCTGCAGATGAAAAAGAGGATGAGGCCAGAAACACCACCCCACTTCCAGGCCCCGGGGAGAAAGGGCCAAAGGTGTTGGGGAAGACACAGGACAGAGGGACTGATCCCACTGAAAGGAGACCAACTATCCTACTGGTGGTTGGACCCGCAGAGCATTTTCCAAAGGTAATGGGATATCCAGGGGCCTGAGGAGGGGTTGGTGCACATGACAGTGGAGTGTGTGGTCTGCTGGGAGAAGGGGTATTGCAGGTGGAGTGTGCGAGTAGCTGTGTGTGAGAATTTGGGGAGGGGGGAGAGGAACAGGAAAAGGGAGCATGGTCCAACGTGTGTGCTTGCTAGAAAGGAAGGGGGCGGGGGGCAGGGGAGTGACTGAAGGGAGGAGGTGATCTAACCTTCCAAACATGATGTTCAAAGTGTGGGAGAAAAATGCTGTTTAGGGGCAAGGGGGAATATGGGGGCCTCCAGGGTTCCTGGGCAGCTTGTAAGAAGCATGACTGAAAGGGCAGGGAATGATAATGCAGGTTAGTGGCGAGTCCCACCCCTGCACCGGAGACCGGCAAAGAATCAAATGCATCCTAAAATGTTCTGGAGTCAGTCTCTGGTAATTTGGCAAGCCTTTGGTAAAACTTGCATGTTTTGAGCAAATGAGTAACCGGCTGTGTTGTTTGAATGGCAGAGCCCGGAAGAGACTAAAGCCGGTCCCTGGGGAGCGGGTGGCATAAGGGAGAGACTAAAATCTGCGTGAGGATGGGAAGTTCCCAGGGGGTGGGAGAGTGGGGAGGTGGTGGGGGCGCACAGTTGGCAGAGAATAAATGGTGAGGCTTTGTCTGGGGGGAGGCGAACAAAAGCTGCTTAGTTTAGTGCCGGAGCTCCCAGCACAGTGCTGGCTGACTGCAGTTCTGGCTTATTTAATGGAGGGAGTGCTGTCTGTCTCCCCTGAGGATGGTGCAGTCAGCTCTGACTACATGTGGTTTAACGCCAAGGGTGTGACCTGGGATTAGGGGGGAAGGAGTTGGGCATAAGACCTGCGAAGGGTGGGAGGTGGGGATAGATAACATGAATGGCTGCAGCAAGGATAGGGGTGTGTGACTTTCAGGATCCAGCTTATTTGGCATGGAATTGGGCATGGTTGTTGCTGTGAGCTTTCTCTTTAAAATGAGGGATGAACAGGTTTAAACTGTAGAGGGGATTAATATCTGTTTTGCTGCTGTTTTGAATGGAAACAAGCAGGGCAGCATTTCACATTCTGGGAAGCAGAAGCCACTCCCTGCTTGAATCAGACTGAAAAATCTGCAGGGACTTTTGCCTTCATCTCTATCCTTAGCAGTTAGCACTGTGCATCCCCTTCCAAAAAAGGAGCATGCGCGTTTTGAGGAGGACTTTGGTGCACAGAGGTTGAAGAAGGACAGAGGCTCAGAACTGAAGGAAGTGCTGACGAAAACCTTGGAATTATAGGGCTGAAAATCTCTGGTGTCTTCCAGAGAACAATAGTCTCTCAGTCAGGGAGAGTCCATCTGTTCACACCTGGAAATAAAGCTTTCTCTGAAAGAGGATACCAATCTCCTCTTTCCTTGGTGTGTGACCCTGAGAAGTTCTGCTGCATAGGAACCGTAGGATTGGCTAATGGAGAAATACCTAGAGGATAAGGATGTGGTAAAATGGAGTTTTTGCATCTTAGGAAGTAACTGCCCATCTGCCAAGAGGTTGTGACTGTGTAATTTTAGCTTGCCCTGATTGTAAAGTAAAACGCAGTGTAAAGCTCTTCTGTTGAGGATTATGCAGATATGTTTCACCTTGCAATTCGGGCTGGCTAATGCTTCATCCTGCCCGTGGCTCAGCTGATGGACAGTAACTTGTTAAGATGCAATGACTTGTTTGTGCTTGATCAGATATCAGTGTCCCAATTACCTCTCTGAAGGAGAAGTGTTGGGAAAAGTCTCGCACAGCCTTAGGGATAGATAATAAACCACTGTGAGCAAACAGTGTTATTTGGTGTTTATAGAAAATGTGGGGGCTTTTGTTGTCTGCCACTGGCTGGCTGTGACCTTGGGAGCAGTCTCTTGACTGGTAAAAACACCTGTTACTACTTCTCTCCTAAAAACACAGAAAATATCACACCTGGTACTGGGGTCTCTGAAAGGAATAGATGTGTATTGATAAACTTGACTGGAGGTGCTTCCTGGCCTTGGTTCTTCAATCTTCACTTGTCATTGGTATGTTCCTCCTCAGATGTTTGCCTGTTTAAAGCTGTTTCCACATGAGGCTGTTTTTGCAAATATAAGGAGAAAATACTGATTGCAAATGTGCTTTGTTGGCCCTGGATCTGTGTACAGAGGAGACAGGCATGAGCTGCTGCTGATGTCACCATCTGGACTTGTAACTTTGGATCCGTGTGTTGTCAGTGGAACAGGTCACTGTTCCTGCTTACCTTTATGTCAGATACCACTCAGTGCCGTCTGCTGTGCCTGCTCTCTGTCCTTCCCCTGGCAAAGCCTTGGCTGGTTGCAGCTCTTTACTCATTAACTACCCTCCTTTATATGCTGTACGCTCTCTGTGCTTTGTGTGGACTTTCTGTACTGTCCAATTAATTATAAGCTAGTTTCCAGAAATTAAAAAAGACCAAGTCAGCAGAACCCAGTGAAACCTTCTAGCAATAGGGTTGGAGCCCAGAAAACATCCTCCTTCAGAGGCAAAACAGCTATGTGACTGTGACGCTTGCTGGCACTCGGTATTTTTAGAGCCTTTTTTTTTAGCAAAGTAAATTCAAAATTAAACAGCATACTCTCCTTGTATGGCTGCATCTTTCCATCTCTTGGGAGGTACGTTCTGGAGCTGATGTAGTAAACCAGTGGTGAAGCAGATGCCTTGAAGAGTACAAATGACTTGGAAAGGTCAGCAGGGATGGCAGGGTATGGAAACTGGTAACTCGTGCAGCATTTAAAATGAACCAAATCCTATAAATAAAACGAAAATGAGTTTGCTAAAGGGAGAAAGAGCTGGGTTTGTCTTCCTTCACGGCTCACTTTTCTTGTCATCAAGGAAACTGCAGAGGGTATTAGCTAGGCTGGCTCCACACGGCCCAGAAATGTGTATTTTCAATGGCAGAATTGGTGGATGGAAATATCAGGGAGAAGTGACTTCATTTGGAGCTCTGTGCCCTGTCCTTGGTTTGATCAGGAATAGACAGTGCTAATGAGGGATGTACTGTCTGTAGCTGGCGCCTGAAGCCCTGGGCTGAGCGTGCTGCTGCCCGCAGGGGCTGGGGCAGTGGGACTGGCACTGTGTGTGCTCCGTGGGCAGTGACCCCACACCAGTGTCCCAGCAGCACTGATCCCTGCGGATTTGGAGAGCTGCCTGGCTCTTGAGTATTTCCAGCTTTACCAGGATTTTTTAGCTGAAATACAAAAACTTCCTAATACTTATTTAAGTTCCCTTTGTCATTATAACCTGAATTGCTGGTATAAACTTCATTTGTAATCTGTCTCTCCTTCTTAGCTCACTGTCCTGTAATTAATACCCTGCTTAAAATCAGCTTTAACCTCATTAGCTTTCTCCTTTCCTCTGACGTAGGTAGTAGGGCTTTTTTTCCTAAAATGTGCCGATTTTGCCTTTTGTCTCTAGCTGCCAACTCCAAACAGAGTTTCTTAGGAAAATCTGCATCATGTTGGCATAGCAACTGAGCTGCCAAGTAGCTATAATAGTGATGCTTGGCAACTCGTGGGAAGGACTATGGAGGATCTTAAGGCTTTGTGAAGCAAATCTGAGTTAGATTTGTTCACTCACTACCTGTTGCTGGGGGTACCCGCTCTGCTCCCCTCGGTGAGGGTGTTTGGTGTTGCACAGTGGGGTGTATGTATCATTTACTTGCTGCTTGCAGTGAGACTGGACTCGGTGGGAAGGCTGGGGTGTGCTGTGGGCATGCTTGCAGTGAGCTGCTGCAGCTGATCTTTAAGAGGTTCTGGAGTCCCTGAGAAGATCCTGTTTTCATGCAGAGAGACGTCAGCAGGGAGTAGGTTAAGCCTGGTTAGGTAACGTGGCCATGGTGCCATGGTAGGTGAGGTGCCCCAGGGAGGGCAGAGGACACCTTTATAGGTCACGACTCCCAAGGGTACTGAGTTGCTGTGAGTCATGATCCGTTAAGCTTAAAAAAAATAAAAATCCTTGAAATTAAGCCACAGATTAAATATTCCCAGTTTGTGTGATGGACATGCAGGTCCATGAACAGCTCATTACAGACCTTGGCTTTGCTTTAGAGAGCAAAACACCACGGTGAAGATGTATGGGCCCCCTGTGCATGAGGGCCTGAGGAGGGGAGTGCTGGTTGGACTTTGCTCTGCCAGGCAGGCTGTTCAAACACAGCAAACACCAGAAAATGTTGCTGTGTCCGCAGCAGTAGGGAAGGCTGTTATCTGGGCTTGCTTTAACCAGTTCAGCAAGCACACTTTGTTACTTCTAGGACTGACAGGATTATGGTGTTTGGGTTACTGGCTATGGCTTTTTGCATCTTCCTGGTGTGATAGCTTCTCTCTGATAAATACCAAGACTATAACTTCATTTAAAATTCATGTTAGCAGTCAGTGATTCTGTCCTGAACAGCATTGTTGCCTGCTGCATATTGGTACTCTCTCTGGAGAGCTAGGTGTTACTCCGTACCTCAAACTCCACCAAATGCTCAGAAAGCTGTAATTATACCTGCATTAAATGGTGCTTGTGCCATGCTCCCTCCAGCCTGGCTTGCTCCTAATGACAGCTCAGGAACTCGCTTACAAAGCAGATAAACTGTCAAGGGTAGAAACTGGAAAATACTGTTCTGCCCGGGACACTTCTCATAGCACATATCTGACTGCAATGTTTAATTGGAGTCAGAAGAGGATGAACAATATTAAGCTGGTGTAACTGCTGTGTGGATGCTTAGCTAGGAGGCTTAGAAGCAGCTGGGGCTGTTTGAAGCCTGCCCTTGATTTGGGTGATTTTCTCTGTATTTGGCTCAATGACAAACCTCCACAGGCTTTATTGGTGCTGTGTTAGTAACTCTGGAGTGCTACAGAGGGGAGAGATCTTTGTGTGCAGGGGTTGTCTGCTCTTAGCTGGCACAAGTGATTTCAGGAGAACTTGCAACCAAAGCCAGTCAACTCTGGCATAACAAAGAAGCCTTGTAAAAGTGGAAAACTTTTGCTTAAGAGGGCTGTCCTAAACCTGTATTAAAGCAGTAAGTGGCTGGCAGCGTGTTCTTACTGCACTTTAAAAAAATAATTTTTAGGAAGACAATGATAGTCCTCCTGTGTTGCATTTTGGGAGAGGTTAGTGATCAAGACTGGTCCCCACTGCGCTACCTGTGTAAATCCCCACAGGGGTGAGAACAGGATCAGAAAGGACCGATGGGATATAAGGAACAGCGAGTGAGTGTCCTGGCCCTTGGCCAAAGCCTCTTGGGTTGAGAGAGACGCGCAGTAAGAGTTAACTGGCAGCGAGTGTGATGTAAGGTACTTGGGTTCAATGGGAGCCTGGTGTTGAGCAACGGGAAGCAGCTCACGTGTCTCCTTCGTGTCAGCTGGGTGGGACCGTGCAGCCCCGGCTTCCCTTTTAAGCAGAAGGGCAGGGCTTGTGCAACCAATCCCGCTGCAGCCGGGCTCCCTCATAGGCGTGTGTCATGAGACTTACTGGCATTTCCTTTCCACTACGCACTGAAATTAGCTTAGGGGAATCACTCAGTTTTACTTCCCTTCCTTGCTGGTCCGACTGAGCCGGGCAGCTGGGTCTTGGGGTCAGAAAGATGCTTTGCCTCTGTCTGTACGTGCCGGTGTTGGGGGAGAGGCAGACGGAGTTTGAGTACTTTGAGTCGAAGGGGCTGCCGGCTGAACTCAAATCCATCTTCCGTCTCAGCCTCTTCATTCCTTCCCAGGAATTCTCCACCTACCGCCAGTGGAAGCAGGTATGGCCCTGAGAGAGGAATGGAAGGGAGGGAGTGAGCCATGGAGGGGTAGCCTGCAATATGTTGAGAGGCTCGCTTGAGAGGGGGAGAAGTTCATGATGGCTCTGTTGTAATAACTGAGTGAAGCATGGAAATGCTCCTTGTGCCCCTTGGCAGGGATTGCTGAAGCAGCGTGGAGTGAACTCTTTTCTTTTTGATTCTTTTGTTTTGAATTGGGTGAGATCTCGGTGCCTAAAAGACTGTTTAAACCAGCTGATGTGAGTTAAATAGAAAAAAACCGTGTTTTCCAAACTATGGAGTCGTCTGCTTCTATTGGTCTGTTCAGATACAGCGTTTCACCTCCTCTTCCTCCTTCTTACATCCTTCCACATGCCTCCTTCTGGCAGCAGGGCTGTAATGTAGAGTCAGCTGAAGCTGGTGAAGGTGAGCAGGTTTGTGCTGTGAGCAGGAGAGCAGCTGTGTGTGAGTGACTCAGCCAGGGGTGGGTGGGCTGAGCTGGGGAAGGTTTGCTTTGCTGCGGAAGGAACATGCACTAAATCCATGGAGTGCTCCATCCTAATGTGTCACAGCTCTTGCTTTCAGCTTGCTGCTACTTTTTTTTTTCATGACCGGGCTGTGAAGAGCCCAGAGAGCTGATTATTGAATAGGCAAGCTGGGGAGGCTTTTTATGCCTCTGTGCAGACATGGACAGCAGGCTGGAAGGTGTGTGGGTTCCCGCAGTGTGCTCCATGGCTGTGACTGCAGGTGAGCACAGGAACTTCTGCAGCCAAAGTAGCTGTTAATGGCCAGATTTCATGTTTGCCGTTGAAGGTGAAGAGGTGCGCAGGCAGATATTTGTTCACACCTCCAGAGAAGATGCTGGGAGCTTGGCTTTCTCACTCCTCACACGTGTGCTGTGGGTTACTGTCGGGCAGGCAGCGTTTTTGTGCTGTGATTGTGGGGGAAGAAGGTGAACAGGGCAAAAGTTTTATTGCCTGTGGTCTCTGATCACTCGTGGTGCATTTCTGCAGTTGTCGGGGCGTGCTGAGAGAGAGGGAGCAGTTGCACAGTCACATCTCTCTTACAGTGCCTCCGAATTATTAATGCCTGTCAACTGGTTGGGGGTTGCCAGTGAGAGGGAAGCCCTGATTCAGCTGTTCAAGCCCAGTGTGCTGACAGGAGAGGGGTGTTGGTCTATATTTAGCCTACAAGTTGAATGTGAGGTCGTATCTGAACTTCACAACGGTCATGTGATAAATGGCAGGTTGGGAATACTGGGCATACCTTGGAGGTCAGGGCAGCTGGGACAGCACTTTCTTATTTAAGGTTCATCAAGTGATTAGGAATAATCCTCATAGCATTAGGGCTAAAGAGACAGGACTTGGTGGGTGAGAGAGAGTTTCAGTAGCGAATAATTTAGTACTGAAGTAATTTAAAGTGACATTGAAACAAGGACTTACGGCTTAAGGTCATGGACTGAGGACATATCAGGGTGAGTTTAGGCTTGCCTTATACTTTGAAGCCTAAATACTGGACAAGGTACTGGTGAACAGAGGGTTAACTCAGTGTTTCATCTCAGCTCAGAGCTTCTTTAACAGCCCATCTGCTATTAACATAAACGTTACAAGAATTAAAACAAAACTTTGGGTGATGCACTAGGCTGAATCACACCTCACTGAGTGTTGCTCACCGATTCATCTTGGAAAAGACTTAAAAGCTGTCAAAGGCAAGTGACTGAACCAGAAGGGGGATAGGAACTCCCTGAGCCACATTCTTGCAGTCTGGAGATCACCTCACCTGTCAACATGCAGCCATGTGCCCTTAGAGAGGACAGTCCATGGGCTATTGCTTCATATTGCAGCGAATTAATTAGTCATTTACCTTGTCCTAGATGTCTAGCACAGTTTGATCTTGATTTTAGCTTTGTCCTACTAAGAACCTATTCTTGCTCTATACGCATCTCATAGAAACTTGTGTAATTAAAGCACATAGCTTCAGGGTGCCTAAACCAGTTCACAAAGGTTTTTATCTTTGCCCGTGTTCACTAGAGCTGGTCTGGCTTTTGCTGGTTGGAGTTAGTTACTGCCAGAGGGAGCTTACTTCTCTAAGGATTGTAGTAGGCACGAAATTCCTTCTCCTGTTCAGTTTTATTTTGTTACCTCAAGTTTTGTGATTCACTTTTTTAGGCAAATCTGTTGCCTCATACTTAGTTCGAGAACCTTCCCAAGGGCATTGCAAGGTGTTAATCAGGATACAGTCCTGAGATTAGACACATGACACTAGCAGAATATCCCTGATGAAAGCATGAGGCATTCCATCTGTGTAATGGACTTTGGGAAACATTTGGAATCAGGTGACTTTTCTACGCCACTGCATTGCGTAAAGCTCTTAGAATTACAGTGCTGTCAGCTACTTTTTGGAGAAAAAGTCAAAGTTGTGTGGGAAATGTTTTTTAAATATGGTAGAAGGGGGGATAGATCTGTCTGAATGAACGAAGGAACTGACAGTTCTTGGTTGTTTTCTGAACAGAAAATTGTGAAGGCTGGAGACAAAGACCTGGATGGACAGCTGGATTTTGAGGAATTTGTTCACTATCTCCAAGACCATGAAAAGAAGCTGAGGCTGGTTTTCAAGAGCTTGGATAAAAAGAATGATGGTAAACACCTTTCTCATGCTCACGAGTGGACTGGTGCATGTGTTAGCTTTAATACGTGTCCTTGAGCTCACTGGCTTATCTTTGCAGGCCGCATCGATGCCCAGGAGATTGTCCAGTCTCTCCGGGACCTGGGAGTCAAGATCTCTGAACAGCAGGCTGAGAAAATACTGAAGAGGTGAAGATTCCACTGGTTTTTTTGTTTTATGTTGAGGGAGTTAGAAAGAAATGTAGGGACATAGAACCCATCTCTTTTCCCCCTGTATGCACTTTCCAGAGACTTTGGTTCCTCCCTTTTTTCCTATTACCTTCCATTTTGATTTTTCCCTGTGAATTGACATACAATTATAAAACCATAATGCTTTCTTGAGAGTTACTGTCAGAGTCTCTCCCTGACCTGTTGAGGGAGAAGTGCTTGCACCTGAGCTGATTTGCATCCTTGTCTGATTGTCCTGCTGCCCTGAGCTTGCTGCTTTGGAGAGGGACTCTTGCAGTTGCTTTTTGGAAATGCTGAGTGCTTTATGCATGTGGCACTAACATGTTAACAACCACTTATTTGTGCTGTTTTTTTCCTCTTTTTTTTCCTCTGCTACCTTCCCTCTGTCTGTTTGCCTGTGTGTCAGAATAAGGACGGGACACTTCTGGGGTCCTGTCACCTAGTAAGTATTATTTTCCCTTCAGTGTTAGTTATGTCCCTGGATTTGGTAGGAGGGGTTGCAAATACTGTTGTGGGCTGGTTAGAAGGGAGAGAGAGGGGAGGAAAGACAGAGCCCACTTCTACCTCTGCATTGTTTGGTGAACAGAAGATTTCCTAGCTTTGTCTTGTGTCTCTTCTGAAGTCTTTTAGTAGTTGCTTTGCAAAGCTCTTTTTGGTGTAGGCCTGGATAATCAAAGGGAAGGGGAGGAGGAATTTGTCACCCAGTGGGAGTCTGTACTCACCTGATGATCAATCTTTCTAGCATGGATAAGAATGGGACAATGACCATTGATTGGAATGAGTGGCGAGACTATCACCTGCTGCACCCCGTGGAGAACATTCCCGAAATCATCCTGTACTGGAAGCACTCCACGGTAAGAAAGCGCTCCTGTACAACAAGCTTCAGTCTTTGCCCTGCTTCTTGGTCCAAGTCCTGGCCTCCAGGAGCTGCTATCAGCAGTCCTTATCTTTCTCTTCATGGTTCATAGCTTCCCTGTAGCCCTGGAAGCTCAACTGCTTTCTGTCCTCTGCTGTAATCTTGCCACCTATCGCTGTCACAGCTGCTGGCACAGGTGATGAGGACTGCAGTACTGCAGGGAGGTGAGGGTGTTCTCTTGGTGTGTGCCTCCAGGAACTCCTGCCAGTGGCCAGCCCCAGCTGGTTCAGGACCTGTTAAAACTAGAATCTGATTCCACAGGCAGCCATCCTTCCTGGAGATATCTGTACGTGAATAATATGTAATGAGATTTAACTGGCTGCGAGCTTGGAAGGTTCTGGAAGCCTGGAAGGTCCAGCTTTTTTTGCCATGCAACTGCCTGCAGTTGGTCAGTTTGTTCCTAAATATGACTCACAGTATTTTGATATAGACAAATATTCAGCACTTGCCAGGTTCTTGGAGAGAAATCTTGACAGTTTCCCCTGTGACATGTTCTAGCAGTGGCAGCTCCTGTGGCCAGGCACAGCAGTTGGTGGCTGTAGCTAAGCTGCTGGCTTGGAATAAGCATACCCTGTACTTCAGCACTTGGCAGTAATAAAGAGCAGTAAAACTTCGGCAAGATCACTGGCTGATGAAGCATTTCTCAACACCTTCTACTTTTGCAGATCTTTGATGTAGGAGAGAATTTGACTGTCCCTGATGAATTCACAGTGGAAGAGAGGCAGACGGGGATGTGGTGGAGACATCTGGTTGCAGGTGGAGGTGCAGGTGCCGTGTCCAGAACCTGCACAGCTCCCTTGGACCGTTTGAAAGTGCTCATGCAGGTATGGTGGAGCAATTCCAGTTTGTTTAAATACCTGAGCAGATTCCTTTAATATTTATGGTTACCTGGGAGGTGATAATGTTCCTCAGCACAATACAGCACTCTGGCCAATGTTAAACTTGTCGTTCTTTTATTGCTATTTTTAAAAGCATTTTGAATTACTTGAGTGATCAAAGTCATATAAAAAAGTTGTTATTCATTGACTAGAAGAAGTACAAAGAATTGTTTTGGAGGTAGACATGTCAAAACTGTCAGTAGTAAGACAGTTTTGTGGAAAACTTGGGTTTTGGTGAAACAGGTTAAAATCCTGTGTTCCTTTGAGAGACCCTGAGGCCATGAGAATTGAAGTGAATGTGGTGGTCAGTTGGCAGAGCTTGCATTCAGTATTATCAGAATTAGAAAGGAGTTGGAAAATTTTGATTTTAGCCTGCTTTGTCATTGCACCTGCTCTTGAACCGGCTGAGAAGTTGATGGGTAGTTAATCCTATGCTAGGTGTGGGAAAAAAACAAGACAGTTGCCTATTTAGCCTTTCCTCCCATTCCAGAGGGAGATATTGATTAGATTGATTAGTTAACGCTAGACTTGACAAAAAACAAAAGAAGCTTTCTTTCCTATTGTAGAAGTTATCTGGAAGGGATTAAAGCCTTGGCAAATCTCCGGGTAAATAAAAAAGTGCCCTTTTGTCCCTGGATTACAGAAAAACGTTGCACTGTCGTAATGGGGACTGGAACTAATCCAGGCTTGTCTCTCTCCCCCAGGTTCACGCCTCCCGCAGTAACAACATGTGCATCATCGGCGGCTTCACTCAGATGATCCGGGAGGGTGGCCCAAGGTCCCTGTGGCGAGGGAATGGCATCAATGTGCTGAAGATTGCACCCGAGTCAGCCATCAAGTTCATGGCCTATGAGCAGGTGAGGGCACAGACAGCTGTGACTGCAGGACAAGCTGAGGAGAAAACGATGGCTGAGATAAGTCACGGAGCCTCAATGTCTGTCTGTTTTGGCTTCTGCAGATCAAGCGGTTCATTGGTACTGACCAGGAAATGCTGAGGATCCACGAGCGGCTCCTGGCTGGTTCTCTGGCCGGGGCCATTGCACAGAGCAGCATCTACCCCATGGAGGTGAGGCAGGAGGCTGAGAGTCCAGCCTAGCAGGGGCAGGGATGGGAAGGTGTGGGTAGAACACCAGCACTGTGGTATTTAATTAATGAGTTCTCAGAGGCAGTACCGAGTAGTACTGCTTGCAGGACACTTGCTGTGGCCCTGACAGTCATGCTCCTAAGAATGATTTTGTTCTCCTGCTGATTCTCCTGTACGCCTTCATGCTATTTATTCTTGTCTTCTAGGTTCTGAAAACACGGATGGCTCTAAGGAAGACAGGACAATATTCGGGCATGTTGGATTGTGCCAAAAACATCCTTGCAAAGGAAGGAATGGCTGCCTTCTACAAAGGCTACATCCCCAACATGTTGGGAATCATTCCATATGCTGGTATTGACCTGGCAGTCTATGAGGTATGAAGCCTTTAACCTGTTGTTAGGTTATGCCTAACAATTATTATATTATGTTTTATGTTACTGTTAACCTATTGTAGGGCTGTGCTGCTTGTGTGGCCTTATCACTGTCAGACCTATCAGCCACGGCAGGAGTTTAAGTAATTTATCAAAGCTTTCTTCAACAGCCTTATGGGGTGCAAATGGATTTTTTTACACAAAAATGGCCTAAAAGATAATCCAGTGTGATGACTCTAGTTCGTAAACCATAGTCAAGATCATGCATGGTCCCTTGTTTCTTTCCTTCATGAGAAAATTGCAGCAGAAAATTGAAGGAGGGCTGTTCCCCAGGCATTATGGCAACAGCAGCTCAAAAAGATTTGAGAAGCCCTGTGCTTCTGGCTGAACTTGCATGGAACTTTCTGGGCCTTTAGGTCTTTCATGAAATGTGATACTCCTTTGCTTGCCTCTTTCCCGATAACATTGGGCTTGTTCCTTCCAGACACTAAAAAATACCTGGTTGCAACGCTACGCTGTCAACAGTGCTGACCCCGGGGTCTTTGTTCTGCTGGCCTGTGGCACCATCTCCAGCACCTGTGGACAGCTTGCCAGTTACCCCCTGGCCCTCGTGAGGACACGCATGCAGGCCCAAGGTGAGAACTTTTGGAACAGTGGGAACTCCTGCCTTTGTTTTTGAGCAAGGCTAAAGGTTCTCTAGCATAAACATTGCAACAACAGCGTCAGCTGGCCCACACAGCTGAGCCACGGGCTGTTTGTGATGCTGCAGGGGGACAGTGGACTTTGTGCTGTCCTTCTAACCTCTGCGGCCAAGGACCTCCAGCACAGAGGTTCTGTTTTGCTCAGATCAGCAGTTCTGGGCTGAGGGCATCTGCAGAGCAGTTTGAGAAAATGCTTGCAGTGTGGAGCACAGAATGGGTAGCTGAGAAGTTATGCTGTCCCTCACGAAGCACCTTTGCTCTGGGAACATCTCAAAGCACATGGATCAGAAATGCTCTTGGAAACAAAAGCGTTTTCACCACGTAGGCTGCATTATTTATTGTGGCTTTCCCTGTTGCAGCTTCAGTGGAGGGCGCTCCTGAGGTGACCATGAGGGGACTGTTCAAACACATTCTGAAGACTGAGGGAGCGTTTGGGCTTTACCGGGGTCTGGCGCCCAACTTCATGAAGGTGATCCCAGCTGTGAGCATCAGCTACGTGGTGTATGAAAACTTGAAGATGACTCTGGGCGTGGACTCGCGGTGACCAGGAGATGCTGAGGACTCGGAACTCTGAAATCTTGGGATGCAATCCCAAGACATATAAGCCATCTCTCATTCTGTGAATGTGTCGACACTAAGCTGACTAAGCAAAGCTGTGAAATCTCAGATTGTGAGTCAGTAAGGAAGGGGGAGGGGAGGATCTGGTGTCCTTTGCCATCTTGCTACTCAGGGCTCCACATAAACCATCACGGGGTCCTTTTTGTTGGGCCTTTTGGGAGACCAGGAGATGAACTCCTGGGAAGATCTTAAGGCGGGAGTTGGTGGGGTCAGTTCCCAGCAGTATGACAGAGTAGCAAAGATTTGGGTTACAGGTCTGCTCTCAGCGTGTTGCCTGTACAGAGCTGTTTGCCTACAGATGAGCACCTTCTGACTTGCTGAAAGAGCTTCTTTTTCCATTCAGAGAGCTGCTTTTTCCATTCAGTTGTTTAACTTCCTACCCATTGTTTAAATTTGTACAAACCTTGTGTAGGAGCTGCTGCCACACCAGGCTTGTTATGTTTACAAATATTCCTTTGGGTGGGAGACATTCATGTTATGCTTCCAAGAATTGACATGAAATGTAACTTTGATCTATACTGTTTTGGAGGGCTGGTGGGCAGTGGTTTATCCAGCCAGGCTGGAGGTTACTTAAGCCAGCCTGATGAAGAATTAGGATTATTTATTTTTTATAGGTTTAAGTGTGTCTCATAAACCCACTAACAAGATGCACTTACTAACAGAAGCAGCAGACTAGAGCCTGCATGCCTGTATCCTTTGCATGCCGGGATTGGCTTGTCTTATACTCTGCAGGGGCTTGGAAAGGGGAAGGCAGGAGAGCCCTGGGCTGCCCGGCACTGTGATGCATGGCTTTAGTGAACAAAGACAAAATAACTCACAGCTCCTGTGCAGCTGTGCTCCCTCATGCACGACATGAGAGCCCCTGTGCAGTGTTGCATGGACCTCTGAATTCCATCCTGCCTGGTGCCAAGGAGAGCTCGTGAACCTTTTCCAAACCCCGTGCCTATGCTGCTATCTTATCTCTTTAGACCTCTTGGTAGATCGATGTTCAGGTTTCCATTGGTGCGATGGAGGCCCCAAGTCAGGAATGTCTGCTGTGGGAAGGGGTGTTAGGGAGAGGGGCTGTCACTGGGGAGAGGTGAGCTTTCAGTCCTGAAGACATGCTTGCTTGTCTTTCATAGGGTGCTTTTCATAAGGCTAAGGGAAAGAGATGGCTTTAAAATTTCTCTGATAGCATCATGGGCTGCTTTAGTTAATAGGATCCAGTTTCTGAGGCCTGGGAGATCCTCGCCCAACTTTCCATTTTGGGTAAAATGGACCAGCGTTGCATTCCACTGTTTTACTGCTTAAAGCATATTTATTTTGTATTTATTTGAACAGAGTTATGTTGAACTATTTTTATAGATTTGTTTAAATATTGTTACTGTGCTTGTATTTCTCCTGTTTTAAAAAGTTCTCTATTAGTTCTTTTTCATCACACAGCTGAGTCGTGGGGAGGGATGCTAAAGTCACTCGTGTACCTGCCCTCTGGGGCTTGAGCTGCCTTTCCCACGTCTGGGTTTGTTGCTGGAGGACCTCAGCCCAGAGAAATTCTGTAGCAAGAAGCCATAGGAGAGAAGGGAGCAGATGAGAAAGCAGAACCTTGGGGAGAGGGTGCACTGTGAGGCTTGCCTTAGTTTGGAATCGCCTCTATGCACGGCAGAAAGGCTTTGGGTGGATGGCTGAAGTTGGGAAGTGGAAGGTCTGTGGATGTTGGATGTCACAACAGTTAATTAAGAGTGCTTGGGGCAGTTTTTAGGTAAGGGGGGAAGAGAGAAATCTCAGGGACTAAAGACAATACACATTTCCAGAGAGGTGGAAGGAAACTCGCACTTGGACACGAGCTGCTGCAGTTGTGCTTCGAGGTTGAATCAGCAGACCCTGCTGCTGAGCCAGTGCTCATCACATGCAGGAGGACACTGTGGAGATGTGTGTGAGAAATTGGAAAAGGATTTGCTAGCACTCAACAACTGCTTTTTTTCTGACAGATTTTGGTGGTTCAGGGGGAGTCTCCCAGGTGAGACTGCCTTCACTTTCAGTGCTGTCAGTAGTAGCCACGTGGAAATCTAACCAACAATGAATTAGTGATATGATTTTTTTCCACCCCCTTCTTCCTGAGACCTGTCATAAATTCTGCAGTGACTCCTTCCTACCAGTGTGGCCTAATGAGAATATGAATATCAGAATGCAAAAATCAATGCAAAATGACAACCATCTTTGTAGCTGTAACCACAAATTGTTATAATGCAAATCTAACTTGGATTCTTCATGTAGGGAACAGTCTGCTAATAAAGGTCTGATAAAGAGATACCACGTCTCCATCTCTTTCTCTGTGGTTTATTGGTGCTCTTTGGGGCCAGACTCTTCCTGGGCTAAATCTCACCAAGGACACTGACACTGGGAAGGATTCTCAGTATGAGGACCTGGGAGAACAGAATTCTTAAAAGCAAAGCCAGCAAGATGAAGGCCAGCGATAGTGGTGATGAGTCAGGGATGTTCAGACACTGTTTACCTGTCTCTGAGTGTTGCTGGACTTTGCTCATCTCTGCAGTATCCGTAACACTCTGTTCAGAGCAGTGAATTTCCCAGAAAAGCTGAAAGCTCTGCAGTCCAATTATCCCCTTGAAAGAACCTGGCTTATATGGTTTTCAAAACAAAGGCTTTGTCCAAGTTTCTTCATGAATAACAACCCAGCCAGGAGCTACCCTTGAAGGTCATTCAGGAGCCATAGCTGGTAGTGCAAGTGGCCTCTGATTTGGTTAACAAAACTTGCTGCGGGGGCCAGACTGGCTTTGTTTGTTCCTTATGTCTCCTACTGTAATTCAAGTCTTTTATTCAGCTATAAATCTACTCATAAAGTCTGGGTTTTTGTAATCTGAGCCACAGCTCTCCAGTGGTGTCAGCTGAGATGGGCCCTTGAACTGCAGCACTGGAGGCTGCTGCCAGCATCCCCTCAGCCCCCCTGCCCTCTGGAAAGGTTGGGGAGTTATGTTTCACATCACGAGCTGATAAAGAGGTGGGTGAAGCAAGGGCTGGCTGCATACCTGTGCCTCGAGACCTGGAGGGAATGGGCTGAACTTACTTTTTATCCTGCAGAAAAGCAATCTCGGGGCACCTTCTCACTCTCCACAGTTCCCTGACACAGGAGAGTGCAGTCAGGTGGGGGTCAGGCTGATAGGATAGGATGAGAGGGAGCAGCCTCAAGCTGTGCCAGGGGAGGTTCAGATTGGACATCAGGAGGAATTCCTTCACTGAAAGGTTTGTCAAGCATTGGAGGGGGCTGCCCAGGGAGGTGGTGGAGTCCCCATCCCTGGAAAGTGTCCAAGGAATGACTGGATGTGGCACTAAGTGCTCTGGTCTGGTTGACAAGGTGGGAAGTGGTCACAGGTTGGACTTGACCTTGGAAGTCTTTTCCAGCCTTAATGATTCTGTGATCTCGTAAAATCCATTTTTGCTAGAGCAGTCCCTCCAAAGGCTTAACGCTGAAATTCTGCCTGGTAAAGGCAGCTGGGCAGAAACAGAGCACCCTGGAGCTCCAGAGGGAGTCACAGGGCTCACTGCTGCCTTCCCTCTGGCTTTTCTCATTTCTTCCTTTTTAAGGAAGAGAGATATTTTCAGTGCTTAATTACTAAGTTAGAGCTGAGACTGAATTACCCTCCAGACATGCAGCAGCAGCAGCAGTCTCTTGTTACACTCGCCCATTTTACAATGGCAGTGATGGTGCTGTCCTCCCTTTGGGGCTGGGATAAGGGGTGTATGAGGTGCCTGATGAGTGCAGGAGTGTACTGGAGGCATGGAGAGTAATGCCATTCTTGGCACTTCTCATCTCCAGGGTGTTGAGCTTGCTGGGAAATGAGAAAACATGACCTTTTCCTTGGGAAACTAAAAATCCAGGCTGGGTTAGGTTAGCACCCCTGCCCTCTGGCAGGAGGATAATTTGGCAGTGTCAGACTCGGTGTGCAAGCCAAGCTGTGGGTGGACGTTATCAGGGAGCACTTGCCTGGTCCAAAGGCTTTGGGCAGGAATATCTGTCCCACCTGGGCTACCTGGCAGTCAGGCTGCTGTCAAGAGAATTGGGTGGTTCCTTTTAGCTCAGCCCCCTTTTCCTCAGGCTGTACAGTTACAGCTAAGTTTCCAGCCTTCTCTATATTCGTTACTCCTCAAATGCTCGGTTTGCTTGTTTAAAATAGTTAACGATTGCCCTCTCCTGGTTGGCTTCTCTTACTGCTGCATTGCAGCTCTGCTTTTTGGCAGAGCTTTTCCAAGCTCGGTGGGAAGCTCCAGGCTGACTCTCCCAACTCCTAGCCGGACACACAAGGTGAGTTGGGTGTTCGTTCTCTTTCTGCAAACCCCACTTCTGACCTCTCCAGAACCCTCTGCTCTCAAACGATTCGGCACCGAATTGCATCTGATTGGAAGAAAACATTTATTGCCCTGTGTGGGGTCAGTTCCCTGCACTCCCAGGCTCGGGAGTACCTGGAGCAGGCGATGCTGTGACTGCAGCCACGGGCTCCGGGTGTGGGCTGTCGCTGCCTTCGGCTTCTTGCACTTGACACACCTCCTGTCAAAACAACACAAACAGGGTAAGTGAATCTGCCAAGGTGCCAGCAAGAGAGAATTTACTCAAGAAAGAAGTATTTTCCTTTCCCCTTTTAGCTGATTATGTCTAAGAGTAGCTAAGGAAGCTCAGGGTTTCCCCGTGCTGGCCCAGGCACAGACACTGCTTGCCCAGGTGCCATTTTCCAGACCTGTGCTAGAAAGAGGAAACCAAGTTTCTGGGGTAAAGTTGGGCTATGTGTACTCTGAAGGAAAGGGGGAACTCACACTTTGGGGGAAATAAGTAAAAAGCTGGTGCTGCCCAGGAACTCAGCATAGGTTAAGTTCTGTTAATGCCTGCAGCTGACATGGGGCTTTGCGAGCCTGCTCTGGTGCTCTGTTCACATCCACCTTCTTCAGCCTGATGACAAAGGTCCCCAAAATGTTTTCTGTGCTTGTTTAATTGGTTTTTTACTCCTCAGCTGCAGTGGCTTACTTTGGCCAGTAACTGCCAACCCCAATTGCACCTGAGCTTGTAAGCACAGGCAGTCCTGACTTACTCCCCTCATTTTGCCCAAATTTAAATGTGATCCAGAGACTGCAACCCCCCCAGTTCACAGCCGTGTGTAGTTAATGTTGAGGAGCTGGGCTCTGCCTCCCAGGTGCTGCTCGTTTGCTAAATGGGAGAGGAGACCTGACCCTGCCCCAGCCCCATTCCCATTCTGAGGGTTTCACTCTCTGTCCCTCCACTCTCTGCCTCTGTCCTCTGAACCTGTGGGACAGTTTTAAAAGAAGCCTCTTGAGGCTGGATAAGTGTTGGGGACAATGTTGGGTCCAGCCTGGCAGCTTGGTGTGGAGTTTTAGGCACCTCTGAAAACTCAGAGCCTCCTGATGTGGATGAGATGTGACCAGGACAGAGCAGCAAAGGTAAGATGTTTTTCACCTTCACTTTGCAAACAGGAGCCCTTGTCAAGCTGACTCAGGGTCTGGGTCATTTGCAGGATAAAATGTCTTAAATTGGGCGGCAGAAGTGAGGACTGAACCTGGGTAGTGTTTTGGTGGAAAACCTGAAGGAAAAAATCTCTGGAGCTCCCTGCCCTTTCTGCAGCTCCTGGGGGCAGCTGGTCCTTGCTGGGGGGCAGAATCAGGGGTTTCAAGGCAAAATCAGTAATTTCAAGGCAAAAATCCCTTGCCTATTTCCCCCCACCCCCGGCAGGCTGTTATCTGGGTTCCCAGTGGAGAGGCTCAGGTGCAGGTATTTGCTTTAGGGGTCCTGTTTTAAACCTCCTTTGAAGCAAGCCTGTGGTTATTTAATCCCCTAAATAATTTCCAACACCTTGAAAATGTGTCTCCAAGACCCCAGTTTGGCAGCTGGAGGTGCAGCCCGGGGTCTTGCAGCCCTGCCTGGAGGGGGCTGTGGTGGCTTTGGTGACCCTGTCCCCCTCCCCAGAGAGGCCAGTACCGTTTTCCACGGCGCGTACACGATCTGCTTTGCCCTCAGCCCCAGGCACTTGGCGTGGTGCTCAAATTCCTTCCGTTCAGCTTTGGTTATGTTCAGGTTCCGGGCTGGAGAAGGAGAAGGATTTGTCAGGTGTTAGATATGGACTGGTGGCCTCAGCACAGCCCTTTGTGCCACGTCCCTGTCCTTGCTGCCCCCCTTCCCCACCAGTGCTTGCTGTGGATGTGGTCTGTGTGGGGGTCCCTCACCCCCATAGTGAGCACACCTGAACTAAACCAACCTTGGGCATTGCTTGTTTTAATCCTCTCCCAAATAACTCTGGTCCTGTATGCTTAAAGGGGTTGCAGTGTGGTTTGATATTCCTGGGGTGTCGGGAGGGACCGAGGCTGAGTATGGAGGCAGTTTTCTATGTGTGTCTTCAAAGTCTCTTTAGCAACTGCTTTATAGCCTGGCAAGATGATGGGGAGCCTTATCAGGGTCAAAACTGCTGCTTTATGTGTTTGTGGTTAAATCTGATCAGCTTTAGCACTGCAAAGCTACATGCTCTGCCCTGGGAGCTAAGTATTGAAACATCACGGTTGGCTTGAATATTTTGAGATTTTACAATGGTATCGATGCTGAATTGTGTTTGCTTCCTGTTCTTATTTGTGGCATAAGTGGATTTAGTCTTTAACCTTCTCTTTTCTGCTCTGCCAAGAGATGTGGGGTTTAATGGGGTTTGCAAATCCTGTGACCCCTGGAGCGCTGGTCTCAGGAAAGTCACTGACTGTTGGTGAAACCAAGTTGCTGTATGGTTTTAGTTGATAATTTTGTGTGTGCACTTGGGTGTCCTATGATAGCTTTAAATTACTTTAGGATGGAGTTTCATACCGTAGAGATACTGTCCCAAATACGTCCTTTCCCTCTGCATTTGGTACTGGATGAGTAAAAGGTTGTCAGAGCTCACCTTCATCAGCATCCCCTCAGTTTTCTGGGTCTTGGCTTGGAGAGAACAGATACAATAATTCAGATTTTCAGTGCTGCAGCAGCAATAATTGCCCCCAGGTGTGGGCAATGTCAGTAGTCCCTGGCATTCAACCCTCAGTAGCAGGTGAGGACAAATGTCCTGAAATAGGGTGATTTTTTGGCTCTTGGTTTATATAAATCGAATTTCTTAAAAATGGGGCTGGGGTGTGAAAGAGCCAAAGTCCCCCAGCTCCTGTCCTGCTGTTGGAATGTGCTGAATGATGTGGTGTGCTGGACTCAGGGTGTGAAGGGTCAGTGCAAACTGTGTCTCGGGGGGTGCAATTCCCTCCCCAGACTGGCTCACCCCACTTCCTCAGCAAGGAGGAAGCAACTCAGAACGAGAGGCTTCATTAATTCACTGAAACCTGCCATGAGTGTTCCCTCCTTGCCCCAAGGGATTGTGAAATAACTTCACAAACAGGATGGTGTTCTCCTGCGGGGATGGGAGCAGGTTTGCTCCTGGCACAGCGTTACTCTGTGGGTTTAATGTGGCTGGATGGTGGGGCTGTGATCCAGAGAGCAGGAACCGCCCGGGTGCCCCCGGGTTTGGGGAGCTGTTTGGAGCCCACCGAGGCTTCAAGCAGGCAAAGAGACTCGGGAATAAAATGCATCAGGCAATGTAAAACAGGGACATGGGCCCTTTGTGTGTCTCGATCCGTGTGACACCGTGGGCTGGGTGACAACCCCACCCGTGCTACTCACCCTGCTTCACCAGCGTGGCGTTACCGGGAGTGATCTCCAAGTAGGTGTGGTTGTTGGTAAAACACTGGTCCCCCCTGGAGGGAGAGGGGAAGGGGATGATGCCACGGTCTGGAAAGGACCAGCAAAGCCCTGGCCCTGCTCCTGACCCCACACCGGGCACCTGCCACCTCCTCCCCAGGGTTAATTTCTCTCGCTGTTAAAATCCAGGCGTTTCTCTCGTGCATTTGCCTGACCTCCAGAGGCAGCTCGTGGTCTCAGCCTTGCCATTGCTCCCCCACTTCTTGGTGGCCAAACGTTTTCCACTCTGAAATAACTGAAACCTCAAAGTGCTGCCTGCGTTGGGACGGAAAAATTCACGCCCCGAAATTCTGACCCTGTGGGGGAAACAGCTTTTGGTGCCTGGCAGAGTCAGCAGCCACGGCATGGGGGCTTCTAGAAAGGTCTCCTCCTCTGGAGAGGTCTTCTCCTTGCCTGCAGCCCCCATGCCTGCAGGGCTTGCTGCCTGTGCGACCTCTGTGCCCTGCAAAACTTGTCTAAACCTGCGCTCTGCTGAGATAAATGGGATGAGGAAGGCAGGAGAGGGGAGAGAGAGCACAGAGCAGGCAGGACAGACTCCTTTCGGAGAAACCAGTCTGGAACCGTGCCCGTATCTTGCGCTGGAAGATTTTCGGGCTGCAGCGGGGAGGGACGGGTTGGGAGCGCAGGGACCGCATCTTACACGGCCACGTAGTGGCTGATGAGCAGCTGCTGCCCGCTGGCACCGGGCTCCAAGCGCAGGTAGGCATGGTCGATGAGCAGCATCTCCGCGCGGTGCTGGGGGAACTGGGCAGCCCCCGCCACGTACCGCCACGTCCCCAGCAGCTGCGGGGACAGAGGGACAGCGTGGTGGTGAGAGCTGCGGGGTTTGCAGGAGAAAACCCCGAGGTTTCCACCCTCCCCGTGGCAAAGTTGGTGTAGCTGCTAGTTCTCCCTCTTGCACTCGCAGCAGCAAGGTGAAACATTTGCAAATGAACTGGGGGGGGAAAAAAAATAGCTGAGTGTGGGGGCTGGGAAGGGTGCTGGCACCGGCTGTGGGTGCCCTGCGTGGTGCGGCAGGGTCAGGACAGCCCGGCTTTGTCGCGGGCGATTTGCACCAAAAAATACCCAGCCCACCCGCCTTGTTTCAAGGTGACTGTTGGGAACCTGAGAAAACGGGGTAATCTGAGGTGTTTTGGACAGCGAGCCGTTCCCGTTTGTTGCAGGTGTTTCATCGCTGGCAGCACCTTGGCAGGTGTGCTGGGGGAGCAGGGGGGACGAGGTGGGGTGTCCCCCTTTCCCAAGGGACAGCAGCGAGGCTCAGCAGAGCACCCTGGAGCTCCTGGCAGGCAGCACCGTGGGTCAGCCCCCGAGGCTCGCGTGTCTCCTACCTCGGAGGCCGTGGAGTTGTCCGGGCGCTGGGCTCCGCAGGGGACAGCGTCCGTGGGCAGCAGCGCCGCGAGGCCCAGGATGACCACGAGCCCGGCCGTGTCCATGGCTGGCTGGGCGAGAGCAGACCCGGACAGACAGACGCTGCTGGCTCCTGCAGCTCTGCTGGGAGAGGACAGGATGTGCCCGGGGCTGCCGGATCTGCGCCGGTGTCGCAACCGGTGCCTTTTGAGGCCGATGCCCAGGGAAGAGCCACGTGCTTGGCACTTGTCCCGGCCTCGGATGTGGCTGCTGTCGGCAGGTGTTGGTGGGAGTGGGCTGTTGGTGATGCAGTTACTGCGTTTAAAACTGAAGTCTGCCCTAGATTTGCCCATTTTTTTCCCTGCGAGCGGCTGCTGCAGTCGCCTCTTGCTCTGCTAATGAGATGTTGTGCAGCCCTCCCGGTGCTGGTTTGGCTGCAGAACCCCCCACCCCAATTTTAGGCAAAGCCCAAGGGGGCTTTGAAGAGGAGGTGCTTTTGCTGTCCTTGCCCAAATTGACCTTAAAAGTGGTGCTTATGTGCCTCAGAGGTCTCCCCTGTCCTGTCGGGCACATCCCCTGTGGCAGCTCCCTGCCCTTCCCTGTCCTGCTGCTGTCCCTGGGTTGTCAGACAGGCAGGCCTTTTTTCTCTGACATTTTGTGTGCCTTTTCCTCCCAGGCAGCAGAGCCTCCCGGAACTCTGGTCTGGCTCTGGGTGATGGTTTTTCCCATCCTCTCCCCTTTCCCCTCCTCAGAGACACCTGGGGAAGGTGCAGTGTCACCTCTTGTCACCCCACCCTGCAGTGACCCCTGCACGAGCCCGTGGTGTAGATGGAGCCTTGTGGGATTTGGCTTGAAAATTGAGGGTGGGATGTTCAGATGCTGAAAGTGTTGTGGTGGGGGAGACTCGAGGGGGTTGGCAGGTGTGTCACCCTCATGGGTGGGTGCTCATGTCCCAGTGTCCTGAGGCTGGGAGGGTCCCCTGCCACCACAGAGCTGGCGTGAGGAACGAGCATCTCTGTACCCACTGCCATGCTTGGCCCTGGCTGGGTTTTGTCTGGAGTATTTCACATCTCTGGGTGGGTTTGGAGATGCAGCACCATGGGCAGGGCAGGCAGGAGGGGGTCCCACAGAAGAAGAAGCAGGAGCAGCCAGTGGTTGAAACGCAGGAGTTTATTTTGGAACAGTGAAACTGAGTGTTTAATCCAGGAGGTAAAACCAAAACATGGATAGGATAAGAGGTCCTGAGGCTGTGCTGAGCCTGGCTGGGGCGGGAGGAGGATGAGGATGGAGCAGCTGAGCCAGTCCATGGGGGTTACCCCAGCTGTGGATCTGCATTGCCTTCACCCGTTTGCTTCCCAGGCAGGGAACAGGCATGCTGTGGGAGAGGGGAGATCAACTCTTGGTGCTCCCTCACCCCAGAACCACCAGGAATGGCTGAGGGAGGGTGCTCGAGGAGGAGTGGGGATGCACAGTGGGGAAGCTGTGCTGGGGGACTAAATTTACATTCCCCCTAGACCCCCGTCTCAACTGGAAACAGAACCTGGCCTGGGGCTCATCCACCCTGGGGAGGGGTTTGTACCTCTGTGGAAGTGTAGAACACTTCCTCCTCGGTGAAGCCCAGGCAGTGCAGGTGGGCTTTGAACTCCTCCATGTGCTCCTTGCTCACGTTGGGTGTCCGTGCTGTCAGAGAAATGGAGAAGGGGGGGAAAGAAGTGGAGTTTTAGGGTTGCTTTGCTCCTGGGGTGATCCCCATAGTGCAGATGGGGAGCTCACTGCCTGTCCCCATCTTTCCCCTCTCTGTATCAGGGAAAAAGGGGCTTTTTGCCCTGCTTGTGAGGACTGGAGATGTCCATGCCCCTTGATTTGTCCCTGGGGAAGCATCTGCTCACCTGAGAGGCTGAGACTTGGGAAGTCAATGTTGATGTGGTTCAGGATCAGCAGGTCTTTGTCACTTTGGATCAGTCTGGCTGTGGAAGCCACCTTGTTCTCATCAACTGGAAGGTGTGGAGAGAGTGAGATTCCCCCACTGGTGAGAATCCACCCCATGCTGGGGCTCATCACCTTTTATCCTTGCGACTCATCCCAGTGGGGACCACTGCAGTCCCACAGTCCTGCCATAGACGTGGTGCGTGGTGGAAGAACCTTTTTCCCCCCACCTCCAGACACGATTTTAGGTGTAAAAGGCTCAGGGTGCCAAGTGCTGGGGGGCAGAAGCAGGAGGGTCCAAGGGGTGGCTGAGTCCCCCCCACGCCCTGTGCTACACCAGGAGCTTTACCATGCATCAGGGTGGAGTTCTGCTGAAAGACCTGGATCTTGCTGGAGTTCCTCACCACACATGTCTCATTCCTGTGGGGCAGAGAGGTCAGAGGGAGCAAATACCCCCAGGGTTGCCCCAACCAAACCTGAGGGATTTGGAAGATGAGCAGGACTGCAGAGCTTAAATAAATGTGGCATAGCTGCTCTCCAGCCCCAAATTTGTGGGGTGTCTCAGCCCAGAGGATGACACCAGAGGGTAGAAATGCCCCTGGGGATGGGGGAGCCAGATCAGGGGAGATCCCTGTCCTTACATTCGTATGATTTCAGTCACGTTGAGCTCGTCCTCATGGCTGCCAGGAGAGAAGGAAAAAGCCTCAAATTCCACTGCTCTCAGCTCTGCCAGGTGAGGGGGATACCTGGAGGCACCGACGATGTAGAACCATTGTCCCAGGAGCTGCAGAGGGGAGCAGAGTGGGGAGGGCTGGAGGGGCTGTGCCATGTTCACCCACAGGCCCCCCGTGAGTGAAAGCAAATGCTGTGTCCTGCTGTCCCACAGCCAGCTGCACCCCTTGGAGGTGACTGCCCTGGGCAGGGTGAGGGTCTCTGGGCTTTGTCCCCTCTCTGTTAAGGCACTGCTCCAGCTCCCAAGGTGACCAGTTCTTTCTGCAGTGGTGTTTCTCCTGCTCCGTGCCAGGCTGTCGTTGCTTTCCTCCCATTAAAAGCTCCCGAGGGACTAAATACTGTTTGTGCAGTGAAGGGTTTGGAGATGGAGACTCGTGACCTGAGTCACCATCACTCGAAGGACTTAAAACAGAGTGGTGAGGCACTGGGATGGTGCTGCCCAGCCTGGTTTGCAGGGAGATGGAAGCAGCAACCCCCAAAAACACCTGCTCATGAGATTATGGGTGCAGAGCTGCAAGGCTTCACCCCTTCCCTGTGCTCCTGGGCAGCAGTCTGGATTTTTTTTGGGAAAACAAGCATGGACAGGCAGTGAAATAAACACTGAGCCTCCAATGCTCCTCCCATAACCTCCTCCTGGCTCCATAAGGGCTAGGGATGGTGACAGGAAAGGAGAGGATGGATGGGTGCCTTGGATGAGGGCAGGGCTTACCTGAGGGACGGTGGTGTTGTCGAAGGTGAGCGGGATGAGCGGGGCACAGCTTTGGGGCTCGGTGGCCAGGGCAAGGGGCAGCCCCAGAAGGAGGGTGAGGGTGGCCAACATCTCCAGGCCATCCAGGAGGATGCTCCTGCTCTGGCTGTTGCTCAGCTCTGTCCCTTATATAGGGCTCCCAGCAATGCTGGGCACCCCCAGCACCAACGTGCCTGTTCCGCTGCCGGGCTGTTTGCTCAGGCATGAAGCAATAGCAGGTGGAGGAAATTCAACTTGCAAAACCTTGGATTTCTCCAGCGCAAAAAGAGGAAAAAAAAAAAACCAAACCCACCTACCTAATGCTTCACCAGTAGGGCCTGTTGTTCTCAGGAACTGCAATTAATTTTGTGGGTGCCTGGTGCAGTGCTCGGCAGCTTCAGGTGTGTTTGGAGACCTTGGGGACACCGAGGGCAGTGGGACATGGCTTTCCTCCACGGGGCACACCAACCCGTGGGGAGATGGCTGGGTGGCAGCTCCAGGAGCTTTGGGCCACACTCGCCTGGTCTCCCCTTGGGACACGGGGCTCGCACAAGGGTTCACCTGTGCTCCTGGGAGGGCAGATGCCGTGGGGGATCCCATGGGGAAAGGGGCCTTGGGTATGAGGCAGGGAACCCATCAGTGCAGTGGGCTCAGACTTCTTAAAAACCGTAAATTACAGCTTCTTTGAATGCAGTATCTCCCGATTTAACAGCGCCGTAGAGCTCCTCTAAAATGTTGGCTTCGTAATTAAGTGTGGTGATTAATTAATTCAAGGCGTTTGCTGTCCCCCTGCCCTCAGCAGCTGCTGCAGGAGCTGTGGCTCACGGGAGGGACACTCAGCCCCGGGCAGCCGGGCTTTGGGGCCAGAGCAGAGCTGGTGCCAGCAGCCAGCAGTGCCGGGAAGGGCCAGAGCAAACAGGGCTCAGCCCCTTCCCGCTGCCCCTGTCGCAACAGCCACTGGCCAAGGCAGCTCTTGTGCTTTTTGTCCCCCAAAAAACCAGGATTTTTTTCCCCTTTGCTCTCTTCTTTCCCTTTGCCGCCTTCTTTTTTTGCCCCCTACGTTGCCCTCCCCTTTCCCCTTTTTTCTCCCTTAGTTTTCCCCCTCCTCCTTTCCACTCCAACCCATTTCCCCTTGCATTTTTCTTCTTTTTTTTTTATTTCCCCCCCTCTTCCTCCCCAGCACTGTGGCAGGATGGGGACAGGCATGAGGAACAGCCATCGCGATCCCAATTTTGTTGTGCATTTGGCATCATAGGAAGGTTTGGGGTGTGGGTTTGGCTCCTCGGATCACTTAAGGGAACTCCTGGGAAATGGGATATTTCTGCACATCTTGCCCACCTAGTTTCTTATGAAGAACCAAAAAAAAACCAACCCACTCCAGTCCTGTTTCATTGCCTCAGTTTTAAATATTTATTTAAAGTAAAAAAAAAAAAGGAAAGGAAAAGAAAAAAAAAAAGCTTTAAGAAGAACAAATGGCAACTTGCAGCCTTGAGAAAACACAAAACCAATGGCATGGGATGAGAAATGGAGAGAGCTGGAGTATGGGGGGGGTGTGCAGGGAGGCAGCGAGTGATGGGTGGTGGTGATTTTGGCCTGGGAATGAGGTATTTCTGGCAGGGGCTGCGTGGAGGGCGAGGTATTAGGGACAGATCCTGTTAACCTTTTCTGATGGTGGTTGGGAACCAACCAG
>VZTG01001991.1:2487791-2626735 GCA_013397845.1 Melanocharis versteri | reverse complement strand
GGGGGGGGGAACAACAGAAAAAAACCCCACACGCTGCAAGTCGCTTGAGGTTTCTCTCAATGTTTTCTTTGGTCATGGAAAAAGCTTTGTGTGGAACGGCAACATCCAGTCCCCTGATCTCTTTTCACTGCTCACGTCCTGCCTGACGCCCGCTTCCCCCACGTCCTTGTTCCTCCTCCTTCCAACAGCCGGGTGAGTTCAGTAGATCATGGGTTCTTGGAGACCTTGAGCCGAAGGCTGGAGCAAGAGCTGACCCAAAAGATACAGCCCAGCTGTCCTTGCTGCAGAGAGGGGGGAGAGCCCCTGGAAGGACAGGCCAGCCGTGGGACTGGAGCCTCAGAGCCCGGGTTCCATAGCTTGGTTCAGAGGAAGCAGACGGGGCCGACCTCGAGGTGATAGTGCTGCCCTGGCTCGGACGGGGGCAGGTTGTAGATGTTGACAATTGGCAGCTGCTGAGGGTCCTGTGTCCGGAAGGAAAAGAGGGTCCGGTGCCAGCGTCCGTCCTTGATCTGTGTGGGCAGGGGGACAGGGAGAAAGCTGATGAACCAGGGGCTGAATGCTGCTGGAGAGGAACGTGTTTCATGAGGTGTAAGCCTGAAAAGCCCTGTGTGAGACAAGGGACTGTCCCTTGGCCTGAGCAGGTCTGGGGTGGGGTTAGAGAGCATTTTGGGGAACCCTCTATCAGGCTGATGAAAATACTGAGCTTGAGTGGTATCACCAAGACAAACTCCTTGTGCTGGGAGCCTGAATGCAGCCCTGCATCTCCTGACTCCGTGTGGCACCAGACAAAAGCCATGGTCACCACCCATGGGGAACCATTCCCCCTTCTGCCATTTAACTGCTGCTGTACAGCACAGGTAAATTCAGAATTTCGCCTTTTGCTTTCTATTTGGAGGCCATCTGCTTCACAGGAGCTGCTGTAGCATCCTGGACTGGAAAATTAGTGGAGAACTGGTAAACATGACCCTTCTCCCTTGTAGGATGAGCAGCAGAGGTGTTACTTGAGCCCCAGAGTGGGCTCTGGCATTTCTCTCCACTTCTTCTTCCCTCTTTCACAGCAACATACCTTGCAATCATCAGCTGCCACTTCTGGCCTGAGCTGCCCACTGGCTTCAAACATCTGCCCGTTCCAGGCCCTGAAGCGCACGGCTTTTTCCGAGGGCTTCTCAGAGGAGCCTTCCCGCCAGACAGAGGTGTTCAGGCAGTGGATGGTGATGTGCTGCACCACCTCCGAGCTCAGCAGTCGCAGGAAGTTCATCTGGACCCTCCCGATGTCAAAATCCAGCTGTAAGGTGACAGAGAGGTCATAGGGGCACCCTGCAGAGGGGCTGAGGGGGGAGTAGTGTGAGTGCAAGGTGGGGTAGCAAAGGGGGTCCCTGTCCTCTGCTTCATCCTGCACCAGTGTCCAGAGCTGGATCTGATGTGAATATGGGCATAAGGGCCAGAGGCCAAGTCATTCTGGAAAGTTTTCATGGGGACACAGCAGGTCCTTTGCAGAACAAACTGGAAGGTCCTTAAGTAGGAGGAAAAGAATGTAAACTTTGAACTCAATACAACTTGCAAAGCAGGCTCCAGTTCATCTGCAAACGAGCCCCGATACTGCCATTGGTATTTTTAGTACAGGTACTTCCTCAACAAAAATCTCATAGCAATAACTTAACTTGTGTATTTAAGCTGATCTCACTTTTCCAGGTGGCGGAAAACAAAATGCGCGAGTGACCCAAACATAAGTTAAGTCAATAAAGGATTTGGGAACAGCATGTTTGTGAAATAACCGGTCATGGTAAGGTTATGGGTTCATTAAACATCACCGGAACACATGACTTCGTCTTGACAAGAGCCAATACCAGCCTTAGGTGTATTTTTTAACTCCTGAGAGCAGTTCTGAGTGTTACAGTTGCACTGATGCTCCCCCAACCTGTGCGCTGTGTCCTTGTGGCCACTGTCCGGTGTCCTGGGACAACACACCCTGCGTAAATATTTGGCAGTGGTGTGGGAAATGCTGCTCTGGGGCTGAGCTGTGCCTACCTTGGAGACAGTGACAGGGCTGAGACACGTCTGGCCCCCGTTGGTGAAGTTGCAGATGACCTGTATGGTGTCTGAGGAACAGCCAAGATTTGGGTCAATCCAGTAGGTGCCTGAGGAAATGGAGGATTTGGGGATTAACAAGGACACTTAGCCTTTTCTGTGAATGACAAAAGGAGAGTTTTGGTTTCCTCATGGCTGCTCTCAGGGAAGGAGACCATGTGAAACAGCCCCATGGAGGATGCAGCCTTTGCACATTCGGGGCTTCCTACCATCAGTCATCTTCTGTTCACAGTTCATGAGGTCCCGGCAGATCCGTGCAGGGTTCTCCTTGGTTCCCAGGGGTCTTTTGATGCTCTGAATGAGGTTGCTGAGGTAGTGTAGAGTCTTAAAGATCTCCCCTCCATGGTCCAGCATGAGAAGGTCTGGATGTTGGTAACCCTGGAGAGAAAAGAAGGCAAGTCAGGGATGCCTTGGGAGCACTGGGTGCTGTAACCACAAGGGTTTCTTGCATCATTTTGAGAAACATCAGTGGTCAAAGGCTGTGCTGGCTTAGGGCCAGTGAGCCACAGGCCTTGTATTGTCCCAAACAGGACATGGCTGAAATGCTGGCAAAGTCACAATGGCAAAGTCAGGAGGTCTGAAGCTTCACAAATCAGTGACACGACAGAACCATATCCTTTAACTGGACCTTTGCCTGCACAAATTCCAGATATTCCACTAGAACAGTGACAAATCAGGGCATTGTATAAATTTTCTGCACACAGAAAGCACTGATGAGCCATTCCCAGCCTCCAGCTCATGCAAAGACCAGGGAGTTAAAAAATTCCCTCGTACCTCTGTCTTGAGCGCGGTGTTGGAGTCAATCAGTGTCTGGAAAGCTGCCCCAAAGCCATCTTGTTGCTGGTGTGGGGTGAAAAAGATGGAAACTGAGATTGTTAGAAGCTGAAGGTGCCCTGATGCAAGAAAACACTTCTCAATCTAAGGCTGCAGTTCAAGCACTGCTCTGCTAGCAGAGCATCTCCTGCTGGACCTATGTGTGTGTCTTCAAGGTCCCAGCAGCACCTTGGCTCTACAGGACCTACTATCATCATTAACAAACAGACAGAGAATGGCAACTTACAAATGAGGCTGGAACTCCTGGTGGTCCCTGGAAATCAGAGGAAAAAAGGGGCGTCAGCCAGAAAGCTGGTCAGTCACTGTTGCACAGAGATTCAGCCGTGGCCTTTTGAAATCCCTGTTTCAAGGATTTCAAAATCCTTGGAGCCCCTCTGTGCAGAGAAGTGAGAGAGGCAACAATGCTGTCTCTATAAAACACTTGGGGGTGGTTTGGACTAAAGCACAAGAAACACTGGTCCATTCACACACAAGGTCTTGCATATGAGGAATGGGGCTAAGCCATAATTTCCAGTGAGGGAACAGTCCCTCTGGAGAGTATAATTTCTGGCAATCATTTCAGCTTGTTTCAATAATGAACCCTTCCCCCATATACGTACCGGAGGGCCAGGGTGTCCTCGTGGGCCTGGAGGACCCTAAAGACAGAGTGCCATCAATTAGTGAAGTATCTCCAGTTTTTATTTCCATTTCTCATGGTTTTCACCAGCAGGAATCTGTTCCCAGCTGGATTTTTGACACCTCACAGCAGCTTGTCCCTCAAAACTTTCAAAAGACAGGGGGTGGCCCCATTTTTTCCCTGCCCCGGGTACAATCTGGTCTATTCCTGGGTACAATCTGTCTACACCTGGTCTATTCCTGCTGCACCCCTTTGTTCCCAGCCCTTTCAGCTCCTCATCACATCCCATGTGTGCAATTACCCACCCTGCAGCTTTACACTTGCTAAAAGCAACTGCTTTATTTAAATACATCAGTCAGAAAAGGGGATGTCAGACACTTACCCTTGGACCTTGAAGACCCTGCGGGGGAAAAAAAAAATACGCAGAAGCTGTCAGAAAATGCTCATTACTGACCCAAAATCTCCCTGTACCCCCATGTGCTGTTCCCAAGGTGCCTGTGCCAGGGCTGGGTGCTGTACTGGAGATACCACAGTTGTGGACAACGTGGTGAAGTGCTGCTGGGTTAAGGAAATGGAGGTTTTACCAGCAGAGTGGTGTGGATGTGTGTACACATCTATGATCAGTGTCTTGCCCTCATGGGAGCCTGAGTGGTCACAGCAGAGCCCAGAGTGGCTCTTGGTTGTTCAAAGCAGGGACCCTCTCAGGGGCACCCGGGGTGGGACCAGCACTTACCATCTCCCCACGGCTGCCTTTGTCTCCCTTGGGCCCCTGCAAAGCACAGGAGGTGGCTGTCACTGGCCATTCACAAGCTGCCCTGCGGGGTGCTGCCCCCCAGAAGCTCCTTGCAAGGACTCAAGTGCATCTCTAACTCATCAGCTCGGGTTGTCATATTGGCCTCCCCATCCCAAAGCAAAAAATGCCATTACTGGCTGTTTTGGCAATCTGAGTTCATTTACTGGGTTTTATCTCTGCCAGCAGCAGCCTCTGGACCAAGGTCTGAGTGGTGTCATGCTCGTGTTTTCACAAAGCGCTGACCTGATCTTCCATCTGTGTTCAGGGCCCTTGGCGTTTTAGGGCAGGCAGGGATTTTCGACACTTCCCAAAATCAAATAGTTCCCAGTTTAATACATTTTTTTAAAAAAATTATTTAAATGTGTATTTCCCCCCTCCTCAGGCCAAGTTCTTTGGAAAATCTAGCCTTCAAAAATCTGCAATAACATTGTCTTCCAGTCTATTGAAAACCCTGCACTTCTGTATTGGTGCTCCTCACTTTTCAGCTAATAATCTCCCAGCAACTGTCTATGCAGCCAGAGACTAAGCCTGCACTTTGCTGAAGCTGCTGATTTTAAAACCCATTTTGTTTTCCTGATTACAGCAGGATTTGGGGTTTACTTATGCTGGCCTCAAACATCTTGGATCTCACACACTTAAACTCTTCTAAAAAATACAGGCAGGAAAGAAGTGTGGGTACTTACAGGGCTTCCCGTGGGACCCTGAATGCCGAGCGGACCGATAATTCCTTCTTTTCCCTAGAGAAGAAAAGATGTGTGTGAACAACCACGTGGGACCTGACAGTCCTTTTCACCAGAGCAGACTCAGTGAAGACACTGAATCTTTGCTGCTTTTCAGCAACTTGCTGGTGGTATTTGCTGTAGCTGGAAAAAAAAACCTCAACCATTTCAAACTGCAAGTCCAAAGAGACAAGTCCTCACAGTATGGTTGTCACAGGCCTTGTTAAACCTCAGAAATTCCATAAATTCAGGATTTCAGTATAGCTGGAGTGCTCTGTGCAGCGTGGCTGTCTCCAAGCCCTGTGCAGATGTGGTCACCTACAGCTGTGGGGCTCGGAGGTGGTGCCATGGCCTTGAGCACTGCGCTCCTGACAGCCCCTGGAGCCTCACAGGAACAGGGGTGAAGGAAGAAAACCCTCCCAAACCCACAAACTGGAAAACCACTCACCATGAGACCTGGCGGCCCACGTGGTCCCTGAATGCCTTTGAACCCAAGGTCTCCTGGGGGGCCCTGTGAGCAAAAAATGAGATGTGAGGTCCACTAAATAACCAAACCCTGTGTTTATGCCCTTGCTTAGAGCTCTGCTTTAAGAACAGGGGTGCTGCCTCTTGTGTATGGGACTAGAAAGATCCAATTTGTTGTAAATTCTTTTCCCACTCCTGTTTTGCAAGGCTTTTACTTTCGACAGAAAACAAACAGTTTCCTCTTCACCAGGGAAATTAGATGCTGATAAAATGAGTCTCAATTTCAAGTCAAGGCTCTCAGTGTGAGGGATGCACATCTGTGTCTCAGGTGCAGGCTGATGGTTGATGCTGGAAATTCAAATGTCAGAAAGGGGGAAAACAGCCACAGAATCTCTAGGATAGTCCTTTTCCTCCAACAAAGCATATGTAAGCACATATTCATTTAACAAATGAAGACTCATAAACTAAAGGAAGTTGGGATCAAAATTCAATTTCCATAGTTTCTGCAGAGCTGCTAGCAATGCAACAAGTGTGGCATTACCTGTCCCCAGTAAAGTGAGACTAGAAAACCAACAGGTCACCAGCAGCCTCTTACCTTTGGCCCGAACAGTCCTGCAATGCCTGGAAATCCTGCCTCGCCAAAGTCTCCCTGCAGGTGACAGCCAAGACAAATACAAGAACAAAGGACAACAGTAAATTCACACTGATGGCTGGAGATGTCACTCAGAGGTGCACCAAGAGTTCAGCAGAGAAAGAGAAATCCGTGAGCATCCCTCAGTCTAAGCAGGACTGATGAGAAAGAAGAATGAAAAAAAACCTGGAGGAGGAACTACACAGACATCAGGCTGGAAGCAGCTCACTTGATCCCTTAGATCTCACCAATGCCACCTTTTTGCCCCCAAAATGGGAGGCAAACCTACACTATTCCTAGCAGGTGCTTCTCTGGCTTGGCCCAGCAGAAGCAGGATGGAGAGCATCTACTCTGAGATTGATCTTGGAATTTCATGCTGCAAAATCACAGCCTCAAAGTTCTTTAAAACAAGCTCCTCTTTTACTTGTAATACAAACTGAACTGACCTACTAATTCAAACTGTAATTTCAAACTATGCTCATTCAAGCTATTAAAAAATGTGCATGTTCCTACAACATAACCTCCCACTCAAGCCCAGGAAAACCATGCATATCCCTAATTCCTTTCCTATTCAACTCTGCAGGGATTTTTCTTCAATTTCGTAAGAAAAATAATAATAAAATAGTTGAAAGGCCATCGAGCTTGAATCAGCACATAGCATGTACTCTGAGAACAAAAAACCCACCCTGGGTAGCATCTCCTTATGTAAACATCCTCCTTTCACCACGTTTGAGATGGTCATCCTTCGATATTTTTGGGCTTCTCAGATGTCAAAATTCAAGATGACTCAACGTTTTTAAAAAAAAAAAGGGTCAGAAGCCTTCACGAGATGATTCTTCTCCAGTTCCAGTGTTAGGAACATCAGAGATAGATAAGTCTTGTTTGGCCTCTTGGCAGGACTGTCTCACCCGTTCTGATTGTACTTTTTGGGGTGTATTGCAATGGCTTGTTCACTCAGTGGTAAATGACCCAAGTGATGGGGCTTCCACACCCTTTATTGCAAGGCTCTTCCAGTGTCAGCCTAGAAAACCTCACTGTTAGGAAGTTTTCCCTGCCATGACAGTGAGAACCTGCTGGGCAAGAAAGGGCTTGGTTGGACTCGGTGGAGAGTAAGAAACTTTCCAAGGATACAAATTGATTTAACTGCCCATTGATGGGTCCTGGAAAGGGAAATTGCTACTAACAGGGGCCTAAGGTCTTTCCTGCATTAGGAGAATCAACCAAGCCTTCTTTCTAGAGGAATTTCAGGCAAAGGCACATGGGAAGTCAGAAGGGTTTAAATGTCATGGAGTCACCTCAGCCAAAGTCCTGCAGCAAATCAGGCAGTGACAATATGGGGCAAATGAAGGTGTCACTTGTGTCACAGAGACAAAACAATCTGTGAGACTGATCCATGATCAGTGATAAAATGAAATATGGTGGTGTTGGTTACTACCTTTCAGCTTGAGAACTGTTAGCACAAGGTTTTGTATCAGTCCTAATCTCTCTCCCAGAATCATGCTCAAGCTGGGTATGGGCTCCCCTGTAAAGACCCTCCCAGGGATCACCCTGCTGTCCAAGCCTGTGGATCCGCACCCTCTCCTGCAGGAGAAGCCTGGAGTCAGCTCTGATCAGCTCCATCACCACTAACCGGCTGTCCTTTGGGTCCTGGGTCGCCAGGGCTCCCTGGAAGGCCTGTTCCTCCCGGTGATCCTCGCTTCCCTGTTTGGCCAGTCTGTCCAGGCAGTCCTCTTTCACCCTAAAAATAACAGAATTCAAGTAATTCCGAAGGACAGGAGCTAAATATAACAGCACTCAGCTGAAATAGCCATAGATGGAGAGCTGGAAAAGATGGCTCGTTGGGATAAGGAATACGGGTCCATCAGGGGATGCCCCAGGCCAGCCAAGGCAGGTTGCTCAGGATGCACAGGCTGAGACCAAGGTGGGCACGGCTGTGTCCCCTCCTGGGCTGCCCACAGAGCAGGAGCCTCAGCAGAGCTGTCCCACCTGCGTGGGAGCAGGGAGACACAGGGGATCAAATGTCTTCTCTTTGCACTTCCTACGTTCTTGTCCTGCCCTGCAGTTTCCCATAATCTCTTCCCCCACAGCAGGCTGGCAATTGATGATTAACTCATGGAAAATGCTGAAGGCATGCCAAGAGCAGGACTTCAATCCAGAGGCTGCAAAGCCAACATTTTCCCCTGCATTAACTCTACAACTTCAATCCAGAGAGGGGCTTCTGCCACCCAGCACCACACTTCGCTCCCCACCTCTTCCCCTTGCCAAGGTCCAGGAGCAGCACAAGCTCCAGCCACTCAGTCTGGGGCAGGCCTGTGCCAGGGAGCAAAGGCAGGGAGAGTGCAGGATGGTGGAACAGCCGGAAAAGGGGCAACAAATTCCCCTGGAGGCAGGGTGTGAGTGTGTGACAAGGACACAGAGTCTGTCAGTCACCTCCTGTTGTACTGCCCAAGGCAGCTGGAGGGCAGCAAGTGACAGATCGAGGGCGATGTGCTATGGAGCCCTAATTTAAATCAGATCCCAGAGCCTCTCCAAACCCAGCTGGAGTCTTCCTATTTACAGAGTCTTTCTACAAACGACTGAATTGCTGTGGGTCCAGTTTAGATCCTGTGGTGAGCCTGGATCAGGGCAAGGACCAGGAAGAAACCCCAAGGTCACAAAAGCAGCTTGTCCCTGCTTCCACCCAGTGTGATGTCCAAGCCCATACTGGCTCCAGTCCTGCTAATCCAGTAAATATGCTAAAACCCATGCAGCACAAATTTCCCTCCAGCAGTTCAGGTCTTGCAGAGCAGCTAGAACACCTGAATCTCCCATGGAGTTGTTCATTCTGGACATCCTGCAGGCAGGCTGTAGCAGTTGCTCTGCAACTTCTCCATGTTTTTTCTAGTCAGGTTTCTAATGATAAAAGACTAAAGTGTTTGTAGTGTGAGTATGCGTGTCTGCAGGCTCCTGAGCTCCTTTGGTAAAGGAGGAAAGGTCTCTGGGACATTCAGCTGCTGTGTACATCAGAAAATGGATGGAGGGATGGATGGATGAGAAGAAAGATCTACAGAGCCTCTAGATAAGTGAAAGATGGCAGCAGGAACTGAGACTACATTAGACCTTGGAGAGTTCAAGCTCCGAGGCATCAGGCTCACAGACTGATCACCCACAGCAGCATCGCAGGGAGTCAGAAACTCACCTTGAATCCTGGTGGTCCCTGTGCCCCTGGGAGTCCTGGCACGCCGGGGTTCCCTCTCTTGCCTGGCATCCCGGTCACACCTTCTTCCCCATCGTCACCCTGCTCTCCCTAGAAAAGGAACACAGGAGAGGTTATGAAACAAAACCCTTTCCCCTTCTGCACAGCTTCTGGGGGGACAGGGGAGTGGTGGGATTCTGCCCTCAGCAGGAGGGGGATAGGTTTGCAGGGGTGGGTTTGCAGATGTGGGCAGAGTTCTATGCGAGTGTCTGCCAGGCTACAAACCCCACTTCACTTACACATCTGGTCATGCAAAGGCAGCTGCTGCCCCTGTGTGCCAGTGATGTGTGAAGAAGATCCACTCTGGGTACATGTAAACTGGAATATCCACAGCTGGATCACATAACTTGTCCTGTGCTACCTTTCAGTTTCCCATCCCCAACGCTGTGTTTGCTGTCGATGCCACCAGGCTGCAGTTGAAGCTTACCAGCACGCCAGGCACGCCGTCCTTCCCGGGCACTCCGTCCACTCCAGGGGCACCCTCTTGACCCTGCCTTCCCACCACTCCTCGAGGACCTGGTAGCCCAAGGATGCCCTAAAATCACAAAGGTGTTAGAGAAGGAGCTCCCAGACAGCATTTCCTGGGGCACAAAACTGAATTTTCACCTACCGGTGAGCCTCTGCTCCCTGTACTGCCCTGTGCTCCTTGCTTTCCTTTTTGACCCTGCAAGTGAAAAAAGGAAAGACATCTAAAATTGCAGCAGTTCTAGCACAGCTCCACTTGGGACCGTGACTTCAGGGTGTGCTTTTGGATAATGATTGGAAGGAGTTTTATAAAAGGCAGATTTACAAAGTCAGTTGCTCCAGTGCTGGGGAATGAACTGCTATTTGGTTTTATTACAAGTGATTCGTCGTATGTCTTGAGAGTTCTAGGGCAGGAATGAATAGCTAGAAGGCAAGGACCTGCATTTTTCCTAATACAGAGCAGATGAGGACAAATAAAGCAGGATGAACTCGAGGGAGGACTTGGTACACTGGCAAACATTAGAACAAGATGCTGAAAACCTGAGTCCTCCATCAGTTCATTGACAGCAAACCCAGGACCCAGGGAGTCCTCTGAGGGTGTTCAGGGGCAGCTTTTCTCTGAATAGTAACTCTATTTTGGAAAGCTAATGGAAATTAAAAAGGGTGTCTTCTGTCTGAAATTTGCAATGCTGCTTTGTGAATAAAGGCATAAAAGAAATACTCCTGAGGTTTATTAGCTGTAAAAAGGATTCATTTGTGCAGAATGTATGGAAAACTCAGCCTCATCACCTTCACTAGGGCTCTCTTAGTGAAGTCATGTACTAAAGCACTTTTAAATTGAAGAACTAATTTTCTGTGCATTGTTTCTCCATCTGCAGAGGACCAGGCTGGCCAGCTACATGAAAGAAATATTCCTGGGGGTGCTTTCCCTGCTATCCATTAGACCCAAAGGCAGTTCCAGATTGTCCATCGATGGGCAGAATTTATTTTTCTTATCACCTGGTACATTTCTTGCCAAGAAGACCTAAAACTATCTTCTGGCATTACCCCCAGCAGGGTCAGATTAAAAACCCTGACATCTGCCAAGAGAGAGCAGGAATTTGCTGAGTATTGAGGTCACATACTTATGTTTTAGCAAATAAAGTCCCTGGTCTGTGAGAATAATTAGCGAGCTGTCATTACAGCCAGATGTGGAGGTAAGAGTAGGTATGAAGTGCCCCAATGAACCCTGAAGGACCCCTGTGTCCTGGGTTTTCTTGCTCAATATGGATAAGAAGTTAGAGGGATTGTTCCAAGAAACAACTCCATGGACAAATGGACTCCAAACCCAGAAGGTTTCAAGCCAGAAAAGTTTCTGGTTCAAATGAAAGGGAGAGACTCTTGCCTGGCTCAGCCCTCCTTGGGGATGGACGAGCCAGCTGTGGCTGCAGACAGCACAAACAGGGCATGGGAAAGAGACACAACCCATGGCAGGGGCTAAAGACCTGCCCAAAAGTCACCCGTCACGCTGGAGCTGGAATTGTCTTGATCTTCTCCAGCTCCACAAAGCCAACAAACCACTGGGCTTGGACACCCAGATGTTTACAGCCCTCCCACAAGGATCCCCACAGCCTTTCAAGGCACAGACCATAAGCAAAAATCCCACATGCTGGGCAAAACCATGAGAGTCCTCTTAATTAGAGATTTTCTTTAAACTTGGGACGCTATAAATCCACCCTGCTGAAACCTACCACATCACCTTTGGATCCCTTTGCTCCTGGCTTGCCTGGTGATCCAGGATCCCCCTACAAAACATAAGCAAGAAAAATCTGCTTAAAATTCTCTTCTGGCAGTATCTTGCATGAAGTACAAAGAACAGCATTTTTTGTGCCCTAACAACGCTGACTGTATGGAAACAATTCAGGGAAACTGCCTGGACTCAGACAGGCCCCTGGGGAAAAAGGAGCAAGGAACTGTCTCCAGAGAGCATTTAACAGGGTGTCGATTGGAGACGAAGCAACTCTGCCCCTCGCTTGGGTGGTGCCTGTATTTGTGGAAGTCATTCACCAAATTCCAGATGGTGCCTGGAAAGCAGTGCTGAGAAGTGGGCAGGAAGGAGCCTGTGTGCAGGAACTGTGTGCAGAACGAGTGGTTTACACAGCGACTGCTGGCACCACCTCCCTTTCCACACTGCAGCCCTTGCCTTGCTTTCACCTGGGGGTCAGCTGTTGGAAAACTGCCAATGGAGTAAAGCAGAGAGGGTATTTCTCTGCTCTCTTGCTGGTCTCTTCCCCATCACACCCACCTCAGTCTTTTCTCCTGGCCAGCCAGATTGGGTTTTTGGGCTGTATTTGTGTCAGTGGCAATTTCTGGACTAACGTCAAATAAATGGTAGGGAAGGACTCCCTACAGAGCTCTCCTTCTTCAGCTTGTTTTTGGGCCACGTTTCTAATGGGCCTTTACTAAAGACAATCCAAAGCTCCTGCTTCCATCTGAATCGTCTGAGGGGCCACCAACCCCCAAATAAACTACATCCACTGGGGAATGCAGCAGCTCTACTCATTTCTGGGCCATAAAACAGAGCACTGCCATTTTAACCCCAAAATAGAATCTGTTGTTCTTCCCAGCATCCTTACAAAGAGTGGGAATTGAGTCAACTTTATTTCCCAATACGAACTACATTTAATGTGCTGCTGCACTCACAGTTGCAATAGTCACATATAAAGATCAGATGCTACTGTATGTAACAAGGGAATAAAAGATCCTTCCCTTGAGTTTGGATTTAATTTAGTCTTTCATGAAGTCTTTCAACAGTTTGAGAGGAAACAACTTGCAAGCAGAATAATATGGTCTCACCTCACACTGGACCAGCAGCACATCAAATGGATCATTTCCAAGCAGACCCTTCCACTGCCACTGTCATCTCCCACCACCCACCTCCTAAGATTTCCAGTCCCTCATGGACCATTCAGAAAGGATGGTTCTGGAAACAGGCACTGGCAGTGCTCCCTGTTTTGTCACCCATTTATTAGTCTCAAGTGTGGCTCAAAGTTCCCATTCCATAGGCCTGGCTGATGGAAATACCCACATTTCACAGCTCACCACACACTCCTACTGCAGCCCTTCCCACCTCTCTGTTTTTCCTGTGCCTGGGGCATTGGGTGCCTTACAATAAAGCAGCATCTCTTACCGGTAAGCCTTGCTGTCCAGGTTTTCCTCTTTCTCCATCAAGCCCTTCCTGACCCTTAAATAAAAAACAGAGAGGGAACATGTCTTTGTTCTTCTGTGGCAATGAGAAAGGAAAACGAACATAACGGGATTTAAGGGGCAGAAGGAGACACACGTGTCTGCATTCTGCTGGTATAGAAATGGTGAAGTTGTGGGTAGTGCCCATGCTCCTGTGGATGTGCTTTGGAAAGAGGAACTGCTCATCACCATCTAGGTAGCAAAGGAGGTGTTCTAATGCATCCCAAAATACACACAGCACTAATGGAGGTGAACAGTTGGAGACAGCTGTCCTAGAAAATAAGGCAGCAGCACTGCTGCTCTGATGAATTCAAAATCTTCTGTAAATTACTGTAATGGGTCACTCTGACCAGGTGCTTTTGAATGGAGGTAACACTTAATTCATGGAGCCTTTGCAGATCAGCCCCAAACAGCTGGAAATGTCCTGCAAACAGGGTATAAGGAGCACAGCAGGGTAATTCATAGCCCTGGTCTTGCTTTTGAGAGAAATCTTGCAAAGGTTTTGGAAGTCTCCAAATCTTAAAGGTAACATCTTCCCATGGAAGAATCTACAGCCACGGGCACATCAATCTTGAAATTTGTCCAGCACTGACATGGACTTTCTGGCACACACCTTGCCTAGGGTGTCTCCTTGATAATCACAGAGACCTGTGCTCAAATGGCCCTGCTCATTCTTTTAGCCTCACTCGGGCAGGTGCAGGGCAGGGTGAGGTGCTGACTTTTTTGCCTTCAGCAATGTTTTTACTGCTTTAGGTAAAGACAACCAAATTGCTCCTTGTCTGAATCACAGCCATGTGCAGCACAGGGATAACAGCAGGTCATGAACTGGGACTGCTGGGCAATTCTGTGGGCTGGGAGCACTTCCCCAAGGCAAATATTTCTGAATCATGCATTTGGAATAAGACTCACAGGATAACCAGGGTCTCCAGGCTCCCCTCGGTCACCTCTGTCACCAACAGGGCCCTACAAGAGCACAACAAAGACTTGAGGTGGATGTAAACAAGCTGGCATCTGCAGCATCTCAATGGCTTGTGCATGTTCTACAAGTAAGGCAGCAACGCAACTAATCCACCCACAAAAATCAGTCCAGGATTGATTAGAGAAAGGATTTAACATCTTACTCTGTCTCCAGGTGGTCCCTGTGGGCCTTCTACCTTCCCGTCATCACCTTGTTGTCCCTGTGAATAAAATGTTAGTATTAATATAAACAGCAGATTTTAGAGCAGATGCTTCTCTACAGACCCAATCCAGTCCTTCCCATATCAAGGGAAGTCAAAGCCTCTGTTGAATTTACTCCCTTTTCATCCAAAGAAAGACTAAACAATTTTTTGGTTGTTTGTTTCACTGACTCTTCACATTGCTTTCCTGATTTCTGGCAGTTGTTTTTGCCTGGTCTAACTCTCCTCCTTAAGTAACCAGGTGCAATGGGTTATTTTCAACAACTCCTAAAACTAAGCAAGCAGGATGTAATTATGACAATATGGGAAATAGCTCTCTGCCTCTGAATTTTATTGCTGACAGTTTGACCAAACTCTTTAATCAAGCATTTCCCCACCCTCGCTGAGTGCTGTCTGGGCTGTCGCGGGAGCACGGGTGGTCTGGATGGGCTCCTTGGTTGTGTGCCACCACTGTGGGCTTGTTTTACAATCAGCCAGGTGAGACAGCCTCTTACACACTCCTCTCCTCGGTGGGATGCTCCACAGCACGAGCTCAGAGCTCATGGTTTGGCTGGCAGATAACATCACCCGGCTTATTTATGACTGAGGTCTCTCCAAAACATCCACAGAGAGATCCCTTAAGACTTAACAGAGACACTATCCTTTTAAATTCTGTTGTGAAAGTCACTCAGGGTCACGATGTCCTGTTTTCTCTGGAGTCTAGCTCAGAAGTGGCTGTTTCTCTGCTCCCCATGGAAGAATGCTACATTCCAGCTCCTCCAGTTTTTGACTACTCCATAGCAGTCTCTGGCACTTTGGCTCCTGAGGATGAACAAGTCTCAGAGCTCCTTTGATGTACTACTGGGGAGACGGAGTTTGGGGGGTTCTGGCACAGTGGAGCTGCTGTATTTGGGGTGCTTGGGGTGCTCCAAGAGCCTTGAAGATCCCAATCTCCAAAGATTGCGGAGCCAAGTTTTTCACAGACCTCTGTAATTCTCAGTGGTTGCACCAGCCCTTTCTGGTGTATTTACAATTCTCTTTGACGTTCTCTCTGGGCTGCTCTCCTGTTGGAGTGGCAGCTGCTGATAGTAAGGACACTTGGGAAATTTCTTGGTGAGCCTGCCTCTGAGAGAAACTTGGGTGGCAGAGAAGAGAGGAGGGGAAGCAAACCCTCGCAGGCTCTGCCGATGGCTTCCAGCGCTACTGAACTTGCTGCTGGAAGCCAACAGCAGAATACCTGGCAACTGGTTTGCTTTCTAGCCACTATCTAAGGAATGTTGACTAGAAGGGAAACAAAGCCACCATTTCTCAACTCTGAGGGGAAAAAAAAAATCATCCCAGTGTGTCTGTTACTATGCAGAAGTCTTGGCACTGACTGCTTCTTCCCAAGCAGGGTGTGCACACCTTTGCCATCTGGGAGCTGAGATGAGTGGGATGAACTCAGAGAAAGCTCGTAATTCTGGGGACCCTTGAGGAGCATCAAGACTCACAGACCTTCTCCCCACTGTGGCTTTGTTTCCCCTTGAGGCTAATCCCCACCTTGTTCTCTGTCTCCTGCCTGAGAAAATCCTGCAGCCTGGTCAGCTCTAGGACTGCAAAACTGAGCTCCTCCAGAGCTTCCTGGTGCCTCAGCTGCTTGAGAGAGAGATGAAAGGTCTGCGCTAATTCTTCGGAAAGTTGCAGTGAAAAAAGTTAGAGTAAAGGGCAGCAAAGTAAACATGTTAGGATACAAATGGAAAATGCATGGAGAAGAAGGGAAGGCTTGTTGTTGTTGGCTCCTGTCCCAAAGTGAGATACACCAGTTTGTAATTTTTAAAAGGATCCCATCTGGACTGCTTTAAGCAGCTGCCAAGAGCAGGCGTCTGCTCTGAGCAAGGCCTCTTTGAGGAGCTGCAAATGTATGAAATGTGGCGGAGGAGCTGGCTGGGATGGCACAAGGGAGCAGGATTCCACAGCAGTGCCTCTCACCAAACCCCTTTCTTCTCTGAAAAAGGGAGGACCTTCCCCACCATTATATCCTCCTCTTTCAGCACAGCTCCATTTACCACGTTACTTAAAGCTCACAGAGTACTCACGGTCCCATTTCCACTTTCTCTTTATTTCTCACTTTCAGGCTTCCATTTTTGTGTTCACATGCTTGTGAGAGGTTACAGATGTCTGGAGGGAAGGAATCTGTCTGTCTTCAGGCTAGGATCCAGGCAACTCTTAGGAGAGGAGGGAGGGTGGATAGGAAAACTTAGATGCAAGATTTTGTGGAGCACCTGGATGCTGCAGGAAGCCGGGCTGGAGGCTCAGTACATGATTTTGTGCTCTCCTGGTTCAGCATCTCCTCCTTCTGCTCCCCAGCAAGGTGTCAGCAGACCCACTGGCCTTCCAGGAGAACATGAGTGAGGAGATCCAGCTGTCAGTGGTCATTAACAGAGCTGACTGCTCTTAGCAGGGTGCATTGGACTCTTTGGTGGCTTCATCAGGCTTCAGCCTGCACACTTGCATGTAGAATTAATTTCTCATAGCACTGCTGTGCTCTTTTGACACCAGATCCACTCAGGGAGTGCTCTTCTAGTGTCCTTTTGCAGAGGAACATCTTGTTGGTGAAGGGCAAAATGCTCCACTGAGTGCTTCAGATGAATAATTTGGAGATCATTTGCTACTGAAATTACGGGAGCTTTCAAGATGGCAACTTTAAATGTTTTCAAATAAAACAACAGCTGCAATTTAAGCAATAAACATACATATCTGCACATCTCAGTGGCTGCAGGGTCAATGGCTGACCTTGCTTTTGCTAGCCATGACCCACAACTTTTTGCCAGGATGCTCAAGATTTAACAGTGGAATTGTAAGAAACCTCTGGGGCAGGTTCTGAGCTGACAACGTGCCTGGTCACGAGCTCTCACATCATCCTGGGCTGGTTGTGCTTGTCTAACACTTGCCAGGAAGTTCAGCAAGGCAGCAATGGAGACAGGGAGCAGCCAGAACATCACCAGCTGTTCCTCCATGGATGTGTTTCAGCAGCAGGAAATGAGAGAAAAAGCACAATGACCACTGTTCACCCCCAAAGTAAAATTTCTGAGGCATGTGAATGTCTCAGTGGAACACAACAGCTTGCCTTGCCCCAGTGATTCCTGGCTGCATGGGGAATCTCCAGGCAGAGCTCGGTGTGAACAGAGTATCCTGACACCAGGAGCCTGAGCTGAAGGGATCCATTCGAAGCCCCAGCAATGGCAAGTCCTTATAAACTCATTTTCTAGGTGATGAAGCTCCTGTCTGCACTAGAGCTGCCCTCCCACCTGTGTGCAGAGGCAAAGCTGAATGGTCTCTTGGTGATGGGGAGTAGAAAACGAGCAAAAAGAGTTCATGCATCTCTCCTTTTCATGGGGACCTCACGACTGACCAGTCCTCATCAACATCCCACACCGAGGGAGAATCACAGAGTGGTTTGGGTTGAAAGGGACCTTAAAGTCCATCTCGTTCCACCCCCTGCCATGGGCAGGGACACCTTCCACTAACCCAGGTTGCTCCAAGCCCTGTCCAACCTGGCCTTGGACACTTCCAGGGACGGGGCAGCCCAGACCTGTGCCAGTGCTTTACCACGCTCTGAGCAGAGAACTTCCCGACACCTAAACAAAATCTTCACACTTTTGTTCTAAAAGCATCCCCCCCTTGTCCCATCACTATCTGTCCATTGCAGGAAGTCGCTCCCCTCTTTTAGACAGCCCCCTTTAAGTACTGGAAGGTCACAGTGAGTTCTCCCCAGAGCCTTCTGCAGAGAGGTCTCCGGAGGGAGGGAGCATCGCTGCGGAAGGCATGTGAAGGACACCACCAGCCCTGGGAGCGCCAAGCAGCCGCTGGAGCTGACAGGAAACCATTAAAGCGTGAGTCACTGCTCCAGCCTGAACTGGTTATGGCTGTGCTGACTCAGCAAAAGGGGGAAAGCACCAGGGAAAAGCCACGGTGGAAAGAGGGCTCTGAGTCAGGGCAGCTGCAGCCAGGGGGCTGCCGAAAGGTGGGGGACGAGGAACATGGAGCAAGGGCTGTGGAGAGGAGAAGTGCCAGCAGCTGAAGATCAGCTCATTTACGCAGGGAGTTATTCTGACCTGATCACAGAAAGCTACGAGTCTGATTTCTTTTGGCTTGGGGATTGAGCCGAATTCCTGCGGATGCAGGAAAAACACATCCTCAGGGCTCGTGCTGGCTCAGCCTCTGGCACAAAGGCACGTGGTGTCTGGGAAGCACGTGCTGGAGGCACGGCTGTCCTGGCACTGACTGGCAGAGGCAAGACTGCACCTCTGAGGGGTTATGAAAGTGGCTGTGTGGTCGAGGAGGCACCTCTGCCTCTGCCACAGGGTGAGGAGAGTGCAGATGCATGGGAGTTACAGCAGTGGGACAATCGTCTCGTTCAAGAGGAAATGAGATGGCCAAACCCCCTGAACTTACCTTTTCCCCCTTTGGCCCTGGTGGTCCAATGGGCCCCGGTGGTCCTGCATGTCCCTGTGGAGAGCAGACAGCACGTGAGGAGGCAGGAAAGAGCCGTGGGACTGAAAGTCCTCCCTGGTTCCCTGCCAGATCTTGCAAGCCCTGGGTGGTGCATGCCAGCTTTGGAGGGACTTGTGGGTCATGGCAGAGATGAACCAAATGCAGGTGGTGCAAATGGAGACTTGACAAAGAACTAAACTCGAGATCAGAAATAAATCACGGTTTAAGAACAATTTGCACTCTGGAGTGGCGGTTTTGTTGTGTTTAAGAACAGATAAAAGCCGGGAGATGAAAATAAAACCCTTACCTGGTAACCCTTTAAGCCTGGGTCCCCTTGAGCACCCATCCTTCCTGGAGCTCCCTGGAGAGGCAAACACAGAGGGACTGAGGGAGCAGCCCGTGGTGCTGGCACGAGAGGAGGATGCACTGGGCTGTGCAAAGCAAAGCTTGGCACCACGTGGGAGTGTGGCCAGTCCTTCTCCTGGCCACCAGTGAGCTCTGCTGCAGCCACCTGACGGGCTTCTGCTTGGCTTTAACCTCTTACACGTGCAGAGGGGTGCCAGGAGGCTGTTCCATGCCTTTGCCAGCCTGCAGCAGTAGATTCCCCACCTCACTCAGATTTGCTATCAGAAACGGCTGCATTTGTGTGCCCTTCATCTGCCCTCCTGCACGTCTCCGTATCCAAATTAGTGTTGTGCTAGGAAGTCCACCAGTGAGACCGTGCTTGGGCATGACCTAATCCTAAACTGTTTTGTGGAAACCTTCTGCTGTGGGTTCTGAGGCAGAGAAAGGAGTTTTCTGGATTGTGATGAAGGCACTGCAAGAGCTATTAATCACATCTTTAGCAGAGTGAACAAAAGGGTTGAAATCAGATCATCAGATTAAAGTGAGTCACAAAATTTCCATATAATCCCATTTAGCATGGAATAAAGCCCTTTCCACAAGAAAGAGATGTGTCCACTCCAATAGACTGTTGCTCAGATATTGCTTTGCTTCCTTGTGAAATAATCCATGGAGGCTTTGCCAAAGACTGTTAAGGGAGAATATATGGTGAGGCCGTAATTTTCAGAGCAGGAAAACACTATCAGCAGAAGCATCACTCCATCACTCATTTGCTACTGTTCTGAAATATCACCACTATTCCTAGTTCATGAATAACTCCTGATTTTGCACTAAGTTCTATCAAATAGAGTGCAAGAAGTTCCCTAACCAGCCTGCAATGCACGAGGAGGTACTTTCACTTGCCACTGCTGTCCCGAGGCGTTTGTCTCTTGTGCCTAAAGCAAATTAACTTTCTACCCTCTCTGCCATATGATGGCTGTTCTCTCTGGAAGCCTCACCTTCAGTACCCAGTTCAAACCGTTTCCCATGCTATATTTCTTCTTGCTCCAAGTGTTTTAGATAAGTAGATCAAGAGTGGGTGTAGAAACAGGGCAGAAGTCCAAGGCACAGTTCCTTTTAACAACACAGTTCAACTTGGAAGCAGCTCTTGCCATGAGTTTGCAGTCTCAGAGGGGAAGATCTTAGCAAAAAATAGCTTATCAGCTCACTCAGCTGAGGAAAAATCCCCAATATTTCAGCAATTTCAGCCTATCTGGGGAGTTGTGAAGAACTGCCACGATGCAACGTGAGCTGGGCTCACGGGGCACCAACCCAACCACCCCTATGGACTCTCTCCTGTGCTGCTCAGAACCAGGGTTAAGAATTTTTGGCCAATTAAACCCATCTAACAGCATTTCCCTTCCAGCGCCCTGAAGCCTCTGCTGGGCTCTCTGCTCCATGCAGGCCCGTGCCCACCACTGCCAGTCAGATTTCTGCGTGTTGTGTGCAACCATTTGCAGAGCTCTTCTCACCATCGGTCCCAGGGTACCTCGGGATCCTTTAGGGCCTTGGTTCCCCTTCGGCCCCTGCTTCCCTGGGGATCCCATCTCGCCGAGCTGCCCCTGGTAGCCTTTGCTGCCCTGCAGAGCAAAGGCACTGACATCAGTGTAGGACAAAACTTCTTCCGTAGGAAAATATCGGAGACGAGTAACAAAAGGGAGAACCAGAGGAGGTGATGTTATCAAAGAGAGGTGCTCCTACCTTCTGGCCAGGCTTGCCCTTTTCCCCCTGTTTTCCTGGTTTCCCTTCTGGTCCCTGGAAGAGGAAAAAAAAAAGGTTGTTGGAATGGGAAAGCAAAGAAGTTGCATCCCAACCACTCCCAAGTCATTTCCTTAGCACACACAACCCTGAGAGCATCCTCACCCCCCCATGGGAGCCAACAAGGAGGCCAGGAAGTTGTGCAGGTCAGACCTAAACCCACAGGTGCTACAGCTGGGGTACGGCTGAGTTTGGCCTTTAGCTGCTCCAGCACATGGAGGAAAACTCATTTCTTAAAGGTGGAAAGATCTTTGTGCTCAGGTGACTATTGGGCTACACAGCTGAAAGGTGGTACTGTGGTAATTTTGATGATAATGACTTTAAAATCACACCTTGAAGACAGGTGGGTCATGGAAAACTGCCATCAGCTGTGTCCCTCAGTCTCCAAGGCTGCAAAAGAAGGATCTCCAGAAGTGCACCTGCCCAGCCTCTGCTACAGAACGGGCTGAAATGTGGAAAATGCATTTACCCTGATTCCCACAAAAGGGTTCCTCTGGTTTGCACCTGAGCTGCTGTCTCTGCACCACTATTCTACCAACAGCTGTATCCTTCATCATCTCTGGCACTAAATTAGATATCAACACTTTTTATATAGTTTTAGGACCCTACCAATAGAACCATTGATTCCACAGCACTTCTCATTTTTACCCTGTGAAAACAGGCAATGGTTTCATTCTCTATCCACCTACCACACACAACTTCCTGCTCACAGTGAAAACCCCCTCACTCTATTTGTATTATTAGTGCCACACACAGAAACCACAATTTACTGATCAGGCTTCTAGAAATGGAGTGGGATGCAAAACTTCAGGTGGGAGCCATGGCAGGCAGAGACAGGAATGCTGAACTGCTTTCAGAACCCACTGTGGGTGCAGAACCTGCACCCACAGCACAGAAATGTGCTGTGATGAGCTAAATACAGCAGCCTCTCCTTAGGGACCCCAGGGAGCTCATTTTTTCCAGTGTTTGACCCTGTTGGCTGCAAGGGAGACAAAATATTTTGAATTTGACAGAAAGAAGCAAAAAGTATAACTGAAGAAAATAACTCATGCTTTTTGGCAGTTGTGAACAAACTTTTCAACAGCATCTCCACACCAGCACCACATCTCTCCCTCTGCTCCCCCGCCTCCCAGCTAAGAAGGTATAATTTTCACCATGGTTGGTGTTGCAGTCTCAGCTGAATAAAAGCAACTTATAAAGTGAGACATATCGGGGGGTTTTCACTCTGATCTGAAACGTGGGCCTCAGAAGTGCCTGCTCTGAACACAAAGGAGCAATTCAGACTTATCCCAACCCTAAAGAATCGTGCCAGTTCACTTCCCCAGAGGGAATAGCTCCATTTTACCTAAGTCAAACATTTCAGGAGCCCACCTTGCCAACACTATTAGGCTTCACAAAGGATAGGTCCCAGCTGAGGAGTACATGAGCCTTGTTCTGTGTCTCTTCCATACTGCTCAGGGTTTTTTGTGTGCCATTTTTTGCTGCCGCTTTCCGAGAGACCACTTTTGGAACTACTTTCCCACAGATGCCGAGCAGCCGCAGCAGATGATGGGTGCCAAGCCTCCAGCATCACCCACGTGATTTACACTTTTGACAGGACTACAGAGAAGTCCTCACTAATGAAAGCATCAGAAATGGCCAGACCCTTCCAGCTCTACAGCAGCTCACTGTGGGAGCTCAGCACCTGAAGCACAGTAACTCCCAGAGCCCCTGCTCTGCAGCACTGCCCTGGCACATAATGGCTCAAAAATTTGGAGAGGGAACGGTGGAACCACTCACAAAACTTTACTGTCAAAACAAGATGTGACTTGTTTAAATAAAGAGACAGCTGGGGTTTCTAATCAGTTGCATAGTGTTTTTCCATCAGTCTCCCTGGACTGTGCTTTAAGAGCTTGTGGAAGCACAAGCTCTAGATGCTTCCTGCAGATGGGAAAAAGCCTGTTTCAAGCTAGATCTGTTCCTAATCCAGTGATGGCCAAGCCCTTGGTCTTCTCTAGCAAGTAGTTTTGCACAGTCAGATGTGCTCCTGGAACTGCAGTGCTGTGGCAGCTCATGAAACAAAGATTTCCATGCAAAGGTTCCATCCCCAGGCTGAGAGTGTGTTATATGGTCTGTAAAAAATGCAGACACCAGCACACTGATGAGACACACTCTTTATCATTGTGCAGGGCAGGTGGATCCTGTCCATGGGGAGGTCATGAAGATCTCACAGCTGCTTCAGAAGAGTCTGAAGTACAGCCTGGCTCCCTCCACCAGGACACATTTCCCATGGAAGTTTCATGACTGAAACTTGATTCTACCCTGCATTGGAAAATGTCTTTGCTTTTCAAGAAGACAAGTTTAGGCCTTAAATTTTCCCATCTGAGAAACAAAATTTCCATGCTGCTACTAAAATCTGCCAGCATTCAAGTTCCTGCTTGCACTCGCCATCACGGAGTACAGGGAGAGGGGCTAGAGTCATCTGGGAGAGGGTAAACAACAAAAACCAACCCCAAATTTGACAGTCCAAGTCCTGCTTGCAGAAATGAGCTCAATCCACAGTGAGACTGTGCCATGTTCAAACAGCTTCTCAAACTTTCTCAGGGTTCCTTCAGCTTGTCTTTTCCCCTGGTGGTGGATGTGAACACAGATGTGGGCTCCGATTAACTCCTTGTGCCATTTTCCCCTTATGACACACCGGCCTCGTGGAGCAGGGATGTTCATCTGCTCCAGAGGGCTCTCCTGGGTGCTCCAGCTGGGGCGCAGCTCTCTCTCCACTGCTGAAGATAAAAACATTGGCAGCATCACCAGCTCCTGTCAGTGACAGCGAGATGAGCTGTCACTTACAGGAAGCCACGGAGACCTTGTTCCAAGCCTCCCTTGCTGTTCTTGACTCTCATCCACTGGTTAAAAGCTTGGCTGGCATAAAAAAATGGGTCAAAGCACGCTGGCGACGCCACCGGCAAAGACATGGCTCAGATTTTGACTCTCTGAGTCACCTCCTCGAGAGGAATAAGCTCTATCAGTCAGGGAATTTCCGTGCTCTCCCAGCACGCTTTCTAGGACTTTGGCCAGCAAGCTCTGCTGGTGAGTGGGAAGCCTAGCATGTGTCTGATTTTCCTGGATATGCTTTCTCCAACTGCGCAGGAATTCTGCCCAAATGAATTTAGAGGCAATTCAACACTTGTCTGGGGTTCCCAGATATGTGGTATCTCTACTTGTGATGATCCAGATGTGGTTGCTGTTGCAATCCCAGATGTTCCCAGGGCACATATGCAAGGGTCTGCACAGTTCCCAGAAATCACTGCACTGCCACACTCCACACATTGCACAGGGAAGAACAAGCCCAGCAACAACTTTGGTAGCCTTCAAAAATAGTCCCATCCTTTTTCTCTCCTTTCTTCTGACTCATCTGTCCAGGGATGAAAAAAAATCAGGGCCAGAATAGGAAGGAAAAAAAAAGGGATAAAAATAAAATTCAATGAGATCGTATCTTCATCCAGGCTCTCCCTGAAGTACGCCGGGAATGCAGCACCTTTTGGCACCTCTTTCACTGCAGGGTGAAGTTCCTAAGGTTCCTAAGATTTCTCCTCTCTTTAGCAGAGATGGGAGTGAAGGCAGAAGATGTACAAAGGCCTGCACATCAAAATAATTAAATCCAAGCTCCCTTTGCTGGACTCACATCAGTTGGGTCACTGTGCCAAGGCACTGAACACTCGATGCTTTTGTTCCTGGGGTTTGTACACATTTTGTTGTATGCTTTGGGTTACTGGTTTGCTGAGAAAACATATCTTCTTCCCAAGCTTCTTCCGTCAGCGGGCCTATTTTTAAATGGGATTTCTCTTTATATGCTGCATTCTTCACCAGAGAAGCATATCAGTACCTCCAGATGATGATGGTATTTGTGACCAGGGACAGTGGAAAGCAGCAGTTTTATTAAGTCACATGCCTTCAGCTATGCCAAAATATCCAAGGAAAGCAAAAATAATTATAGTCTTAGGTCTAGCATGTTTAAAATTTCATTGTCATCTTCAGTAAGGACACAGATTTACAAGGATTTTTTTTAGTATAGCCTTAGACATTCCCCTAAGGGAAAGAAGAATGGTTTATTTTCCAATGCAAATTGGTTAATTTTTAAAGAAAAAGAAAAAGAGACTTCCAGCTGCTGATGGCCTTGACAGAAAAGTCAGATCTATTGCCCAGCACAGCAGTAACGTTTAGTGGGAGCAAATAGATGAGCAGCTCAGCTTTAAATTCTCCAGACATCAACAGTTGAAATCTATGTTCCGACAACAACATCCAGAAAAACAAAACAAGGAAGTTGAATGAACTGCAGACAGATATGCCCTGAACAGAGCCAAACAACAAACAGGACTAAAATCCTGACCCAAACCTCCCCACAGCCAGGGATGCTCTTGCTGCAGGCGCAGGGTCCGGGGAAGTGGTAACAGAGATGTGACTCACCCATCCTGCTTTGGCTCTTGGCATTCCAGAGGGCAAATATGTCCCCTCCTTCCTTGCAGCACAGCACAGGAAGGAAGCTCTCGAGGGCACAGAACTGGTGGGAGAGCTTCCCAAAGCTTGCCTCAGGCTGCTTCAGGATTGCTCAGGACCGCTGTGGAGCAGGAGCTTATTTTCAAACTATTTTTTTTTTGTGTGTGTGTCATTGAGTGAAGGTCTGAGGTCACTCCTCCCTCCTGAAAATGAGGCAGGAAGAAACGGAACCACGAGAATACAGCTACTGAGTAAAGAAAAAAAGTGACGTGGTGACAGAGAAAAAAAGAAAAGTGATAGTTTGAGGCACTGGATGTAAAAAGGGCAGGAAAATTAAAGCAGAAATATAAAGGTAGGAAGCATGAACCATAGGATGACCATGCCCATATTGTCCAGGCCTAGCTACTGAGCTCATTTAAAGGGAAATGAAAAAGCCCCATATAATTTCCGACTGCTCAGCAATGTCTCCATATGAGAACCTCTGCTTAATAAACTTTGATCGAGAGAAGCCTCCCCCCATGGAGGACAGTTCACAAGCACTCAGGAAATTAGTGGGATTATTTAGGCCGGGCATTTGAAGACATAAATGTTTTGGATTTATAAGAAACACATTTCATAATCACACTGCCTAGCAGTAGTCTGGAAGGGGAGGAGACAGGGCAGCAGCTCCTGAATGAGTATGGGGAAAGAAGAAAGACTCAACTGTTCTCGAGAAGAAAGACCTGATTGTGCTGTGAGGTTCAGAGGGTTTCACTGGGAGCACTGGGAAGTAATGGGCTCTTGGCCTGCTTGTGGAAACCCGAGTGGGGAGTGCAGGTAGAGCTGGCTGGCTGCACTCAAAGAAACAGCAAATTGGGGAAATCCTATAAAAAGGTCCTGGATGGCAAGACTACAGCCAGAGTCACCGTGACTTTCCTTTCAGTTGAGCTCCTCAGCTTAAAATGGGAATCCAACCCAAAATTGTGTATCCTGAACTCTCTGCTTTAGAGTAAACTCTTATCTGCATGCAGCTGTTGCTCTGAAACTTGCTGCTTTTGGTTTTGTGGAGGAGGAGGTCTATTTAACTTGATTTTCCTAAGCAGTCACAGCGTAAGGCAGCAAAGAGAGTCACGTACAGAGCAGCGCTGTGTGCTCTGAGCTGCTCTGGTCCAGTCTGATAGCTCTGAACTGCCACTCATTTGTTGTTTCTGGGAAAATCCTTTTCTTCCCACCTCTCTTTGCCTCTACTTCCTCATCTCTAAGGAAGCACAGGAGGCAAAGGTGCCACTAAAACACTTGATGGATGAGTGGGAAGTGTAGGAAAAGTGCAAGGCCTCATCCCCACTGAGCTGTGAAGCTTTCATACACAACAAAACCAAAATGTTCCAAAAAATTAGTATTGGAATCTGACAATGGGAAAGAAAAGAATAGAGAGCACCTGGGCAGCACAACTCTGACTGACACTCCCCCTAAACACGAAGGGTTAATGTCTTCCTTTTGAAGGACACAGATGTCCTGGGGTTGTGGAAGAGGAGGGGAATGTATTCCTCTCTTGCAATAAGGAGGGGAATCTTGGAGCAACTGCCCAAAAAGTGTGTCTCCTTTGTCTGAGTCAGGAAAGAAACCGTGCCAAGTTAATGGGATTTATTTCAAATTCTGGCTCATTTTGACTCCTATTAACTCTAAACGAAGACCAGCTGGGATCAGCCTGCCTTCCCCAGCAGCAGAGCCTGCAAGGGCTGAACGGCTCCTCAGCTGCTGGAGAGCAGCCCCAGTTGCTGCAAGCAGCAGTTCCCTTGGGATTGGGAAAGCTCTGTGATTCCCTGTAGGATGCACAGGGCTCACAGGCAACCCTGCACTGTTCCAAATGTTTCAATGGATTTGATGGACTGAATCACAGAGAGCAGAACAGCAAAAAGGGGGGGAAAGTCCCACACAATAATATCACCCAAACAACAAAACCCAGCATGTACCTCTCCATGAAGTGGGATGCTCAGAAAAAGCTGACCCTGGGACATCAGCACTGATTATCAAAGCAGGAGGAGTAGCTGATTGCAGCTATGGGCAGAGGTGCCCAGGGATGATCATGTTGGTTCTAGAAGGGGAAGCAGAGACACCCAGGCCTGCAGCTCCACAGAGAGGCACTGCCCTGACTCTTGGTCTCATACCCTTCAAAGCAAAGGTTTTCAGCATATTTGACTGCATTTCCGAGCAACTTTATTCACCTTTGATTTTTGATGCAAGACAAATACCTGCTTATGGCTTTTCTGGGTGTTGGTCCACACGAGTAACAATACTCCAGGGCTGTAACTCAAGGAAACACCATGGCCAAGTGCAAACACCTTCAGCTCTGGAAACTGGGCTCCAGTTTAGGAACTGGCCCCGCTCATACAGCAGCTACTGGAAAGGACAGGCTGCAGGGCAGGGCTATGGCCTGTTGTGATCTCCTGGTCCCCCTCTGCCACTGACTGACCACCTGCATGATCATGGGCAAGCCACTTTACTATCTCGTGCATCTACTCCTAACAGATTATTCAAGGGCAGGATTTGGGGTAACACTACTCATTTCCTAAGATTAAGGGTGTGAGGATCTCGCTGTTACCACTGACACACTGCCCTCCCCTGCACACTGAGCCTGGTGTTCTCCATTCCTTCCTCTGCTCAGTCAGAGGGTGACCCCACACCCTCTGGCTGGGGCAGTTTAAGAACCTTCTTTCAAGTAATTACTCCACAGACAGCCCATGGTCCAGGGCACGACAAACAGCTTTTCCAGGAAACAACAGCTCAGCACATTATCAAAAAAAGCATAAATTTCTGCATGGAGAGCAGAGATTAAAACCAGTGGTGACTCCAGGATTGTCCTTCGGCAACCTCAGTGTTTTCAGGGAGCAGAATGCCATGGATGTGGTGCTGCCAGCTGTGGCTGAGCTCATGTGTGTGCAGTGAATGGCTGGATTCAGCGACTGCAGAGCGAGGCGCTTTGTTGCAGAAAACCTTTGAATCATGTTTTCAGTGGCAGGAAACAGAAAAGAACAAAGAGCAAAAACCACTCTGGGACAAATTCTGCTGTAAGTGATGTTTGGACAACTCTGTACAAGAGCAATGTGTCGGATGAGAAGAAGCTCCTGCTCTGCCCTGGCACTGCAGAGCCCAGACAGCAGCCCCATCTCAGCATGGCATTGCTGCAGCAGCTCTGCTAGCTCAGAGCAGAAGGTCCATCCTGGCCAGCAAGTCCTCCTTCCACTTCAGGATTGTAGCCCGTAGATGAGGGACAAAAATGTGATGGGAAGGATCCTCAGGACACCATCCAGAGCTGTGTGTGGGGCTGCTGCTGCTCTGGGGAGCGACCACAGCGCCGGAGCCAAGAGCCACGAGTTCACTCCATGCTCTGTACTGGGCTGGAGAGTGGCTTGATCCTGTGAGTTCCCTCAAAAAACCTTCTCAGCTCTCCAGCCCAGCCCAGCTGTGTCACTCTACCCTCCTGAAGAGCAAACGAAAGGACTTTGGATCTTATTGCACTAGAGCAAAAGGATTTACAGCCCTTCCAGCTCTTCTGGGCTGATAGTGCACATCTGCATGCCACAGCAGGGCCGGCAAATGCAGCAGGATCTTCTCTGATGTAATTGTTTATGGCAATTCAGACCATTGGAGTGTCTGACTCAAAGCTTTCTGAGTCCTGACAAGGCTCGAATGACACTGCAGATAGGATTTCAGGTTAAAATTGAAGTGGAAAGAACTCGACTCCCAGTTTTGCTGAACAATGAGGGAATTTCTTGTTTCAGAGCATGTTGTATTTCAGTACTTCCAGGCTCTCCAGTTGCTTTCCTGGAACTGTAAACCCCTTGCTATCAGATGTCTGCCGTGTATGGCAACCAGCACATTACAGAAACCACAGTGCAGAGCCGCAGAGCGCAGCTGGAAACCCATCACCTCCCTCTGCCAACTGGCCTGGGCCTTCCTCAGCCACCGCTGGATCTGTCATCCTCCCAGGGAAGGGCTGAAACGCCGCATTTTCCATCACTGCAGAGGAGAAGCAGTAGAGGGAAGCACTTTTTGGGGGAAGAGGTTGCTCTTGGAGCCCACTTGCCTGTGACCAGACTGTTGGTGGCACACCAGTGACTTCAGCCTCTGGCTTTTACCATCCTCTGATGTAATAAGCAGCTCTGACGGGCAGCTAGATCCTTTGTGGATGCAGGTTACTCTCCAGGGATGTTCTCTGGGTGTTTCAGGCTCTGTGGCACTACTCCCTCCCAGCCTTACAGAATTATATTTTCATTTTGGCAAACCACACCATGACACTTGCACTGCTGATGGATGCCTTGCCAGGATTCACCGGGCTGTTGTACTTTCCAGTGTCCCCACATGCTGAGGAGAACATCCTTGTTCTGCCTCGCCCATACAAAAAGTCTGGATTTCCAGCCACTCTCTGAATGCAGATGCCCAAACAATCCCTGGTGCTCTGCAAGGAGAAGGGATTTTCAGCCCTTTGTTGTTCAAACCGGAGGCCAAATGGCCATGTTCAGAAGAGAGTCAAGGTCAAGTGAAGGCAACAAGTTTGTGTTAGAAGACAGAAAACCACTGGGAGGAGCTAAAATGTGGGCGAGCAGCTCAGGAAAGGTGCACATCTCTGGAAATTTCGACTGGATCTTGCACTGGTGGTCTGATTTCTCTCTAGTGGCCAGGGGGACAACTGGCCCATTCCTCCACTGAGCAGGAACTGGGGGTGAGCAGAGCAGTGTGAACTTGGACAAAGTGACCAAAAGATAGAGGATACTCACTTATCTCAGCTCCAGCTGCCTCGAGCCCTGCCAGCCACAGCTGTGAAGCTCATGGACCATCTCAGCTGCCAGGTTTGTTTGCTGAAATCCACTGGCGTTGAAACACGTACAAACTACCCCTGAAGACTCGACTGGGGCCTCCCTGCTGCTTTTTGTTTGAGATTCAAAACCACAGTGGAAACCGTTTTTCAGATATGTTAATGCTGGAAATGGCTGAGCCAAGTTCAAGCCAATGATCTCTGAAAAACGTTTCCTGAGCACAGAGGGAAGTTTGGTTGTGCTCAGGCAGTCACGTGGTACCAGCATCAGGATGATTCTCTGGAAAATGAAGCCTTGCTCAGGGAAGCCAGATGTGCCTCTGCTGATCCCATCCATCACCAGGTGAGTGTCCCTCTTCTGCATGACCCAAAAGAGCAGCACAGACCCTCTGTGCTTCCTCCAGCTTTCACAGTTGCTCTGGGGTACATCCCTTCATGTGCCATCTCCAGGGAGCTGCAGGGCTGCAGATCCTCTCATCTCCTACCATCCCTCATGCTGGCCTGTTGCCACGTTAGGTGAGAGCTGGTCGTGCCAAATCCCCCAGCTCCTATACCTGCTGTGCCAGCACCAGCCTCTGCTCCCGGCCAGGATACACAAAGCGGGCTGAAAATGTACCAGCAGTGAAGTCAGACCATTTCAGAGCAATCTGGCACCTCATTTCCTACATCTGTCACAAGGACACTTGATAGCGAAGTGTCACATTCCTGTAGACATAAGCAAAATAAAGATTAAGACTAAACATTTCCTTGGCACTAAGGACAAACCTTCAAGACGTGGTGTGGCTGCAGAACCTTGTGATGAGAAGGGTTTTTCCATAGGTTGTTGCTGTCCATGGAGGGCATGTCCCTGTGGGTCCCCCCTCTGGAGTAACACAGGGACCAGCCAAGGTTTAGGAGAACCTTGTCTGTGTCCACAGCTGCAGATGGGCATCAGCTTCCTCAAACTAACACCAGCCTCTTCCAGAAGCAGAAGATGAGCTTCACACCCCCAAACGGAGCTCAGCTTGTTGGCACAGGTAACTGCACAGATCCTTGTGTGTGCATCTCTCCTACTAAGGGCACAGAAGCATCAGCATCTTCCCTGTCCCCTGTGTAGCTGAGCAGGATATCCCAACAAACACTGGAGCTGAGGAAAAGCCCAGGAAAACATCAGTGGGTCCAGGCAGGAACGTGGTGAAGCACAGATGTAAGGACTTGGGGGTGTCATGCCAGGAGAGGCGAAATGAAGATGCAGTAGCTCAAGATGAAGTTCTTAAAACCTTCCAAACTGATTACTGGACAGCATAACACTGTCACATCAGAAGTATTAAATCCATTCGCAACAGGGTGGTGTGGAATCACTCGGTATCTGCAGCACCCAAACCCAACATGCTCCCTCTCCCTGCAATCCAAGTGCTTCCAACACCTTCCCCAACCAATTTCCGTGCCACCGCACAAATCCTGGACAGGAGTTTGTCACCTTGACATCTGCCCTTGGGTGAACAACCTTCACGGCTTCCCCGTGACAAGATTTTTTGTTTCTTTGTCCAGTAGCCTTAAAGCCTGCAGTTAGTGGTGGGCTGTGCCTGTGGTGGCTTTTGCAGCATGTCCTCCAGAGGATGACTTGGCTGGATATTCCAGCTTCCAACCCTCAGCTGGAAAGGAGGGGCTTGCAGCTATCTCCAGCAGTTTGCACCTCTGAGCTGTAAACCTTATCTCGACAGAAATCCAAGGAAGATCCCACTGATATTTGTACTCTCCATGGGGATGTAGAATGAAATTCTCAGTAATGGGAAGAGAAAAATTATCTGTGCTTCTGCCAGAGGACTTCCATATTTAAATGACCTCAGTGAGCACAGGAACACCAGCCTGTGTATTAGGTAACAGTGTCTGGCAGGGGAGGCAGCACTATCTGGAGCCTATGCAGGTCTGAAAATCTGCCTGAGTTTAGGCATAAGGAAATACAAAGAAGTATATTAAAATAGTAGATGGAAATATAGCACTCTGCAGTGAAAAAACCCCAAAAAACCAAAAGGGAGTGATTATGAGCAGGAATCTTGGCTCTACTGACTCATTTTTTAAAAAAAAAAATAAAACAGAAAACAGCATCATGTTCCCAGGGACATGCTGGCAAACAGCAGGGACAGAGTCTGAGAGAATCTGTATTTTATACTCCATAACTTAATATGGCTTTTGCATGATTTTCGTATTTTTATTGGTTCTTAAAACACACACAATATAAACACGTGAACCAGCCAGAAGTACAGCACATGGAGGGCGACTGTCCAGCTGTGCCAGCCTGCAGCTGGGAAGGAGCTGGGGTGCTGGGGACCACCCTTGCCTGTGGTGTGCTCCCAATCCTGAAAGGGCTCCCTGTTGGCTACAGGGGCCTGTGGCCAACGGTGGCCTTATTTGGGGCAGGACTACAGGCTTTTTCTGCACATTTATGGTGCTGCACTACAGTATTAAGCCAATGTTTCCACTTTCTAGTCGAGTCAGTGCTCAAATCCCAACCTCAGCCCAAAAATAACATAAATCCATCTCTTCTGCTGCTTCCATCTCCTCACACCCTTCTCCCTGCCCTCCTTTTAGCCAGCCACAACATCACCAAAAGGAAAATCAACGTTTCACCGTGGAGCATCCACCCAGGGCTCAGCGGTACTTGCTGGCCCTGCTGCTTCCCACCCAGCCCGGGCTGGGATTTCAGGGCTGCCCTTAAACTTGGGCTTCTTGTTCCTTTTCCACAGATGTGCAGGGCTGGAGCTGGTGTGTTCCCCAGCTGCAAGAGGGGTAAGACGTGCTGCAGGGGAGCACGTGCATCCCACTGAGCTGGGCTGTGAACGAGCCTCACAAGCCCTCGCTGGTGATAACTCCGACCCAAGACAACAATCACAATGAATAAACCATGCCATCAACCTCATAAATGCCATATTTCAAGCAGAAAGGCCTGACTTGCAGAGGAGCCCACTGGGGCACTGGGCAGAGCCATGCTCCACCTGACACCATCCTGCTTCCTCTCATCTCAGAGCCAGAATCAAACTTTTTCTTTCTACAGCACCAAGGTCAGACCTCCAAGTGAACCAGACATGCTCAGGATATTCCTTGAGGATTCAGGAGTCACATCCTGCTGATTTCTTCAAGTTGTTTTCTATATTTAATGGGGAAATCTTAGAAGGGAAGACCAGAAGAAAGCAAGTAATCATCAGAGAAAGCACAAGGTGGCCAATTCCAAGCTCCAGGCCCAAGCCAGCTGTGGCAACCAGGGAAAAATCAGCCCCTTTCAGCGCTCTGGGCCTCCCCCTCTAACACCCTGTGGGTCCATCTGACAGCTATGGGAGGGAGGCACCATTTCTCAAAGCCTGTGGCAGATCAGAGCCACATTCTCAAGTGTGAATCCTAACTGAAAGACCAAACCATCTCCTGGATATAGTTTTTCATGAAAAAAACACACTTGGCTGGAATATTTACCACAAGTTACACCTCAGGCAGCCTCCTGCCCCAAGCAGGGTCCTGGTTCACATACTCATCACTACAGGGAACCCACGGGTCAGCAAGGGCTGGTTTCACAGACTCACTCGGACACCTGGGATGCCGGGATATCCAGGAGGTCCTTCTTTTCCCTTCAGTCCTTCATTGCCTTTTTCTCCTTTCTCTCCTTCCGGGCCTTGCTCTCCTTTGTCTCCCTGTGGAAGAGAGGAGGGTGGGAGGTTTTCATACCCACACAACCCATGGGTATGAGGCTCTTGCAAGGGAAAACCCCACCACATAATTAATATTTCAGGAGTCTGAGAGGAAGAGAGCCTGCAAGAAAAAGGATGAATGAGGATGAGTCACAATACACTTGACATTTAAAAAAGGAGCAAACCCAGGTTTCTTTTCTTTAAAATCTCTTGGCTGAAGGAGAAAGAACTCCCCCAGTACACAGAGTAACCTGAACCCCTTTGCTTCTCCTGCAATAAGGCCTGAACCTCCCACGTGAATGAGGCAGGCAGACAAGATTTGAAAGTCTCCCTTGCCTCATCCAGAAGCCCTGAGCTTGAGATGCTGAAGGAGTTTTAATAGGATGGGTTTGTCTGGAACAGCTGCTCGGCTCTTGCTGCCAAATAGAAATCAGCCCAGGGCTCCAATAAACACTCCCCCAAACTGTGTCACTGTGCCCTGTAAAGGATCCATGGCCTGAGCAGTGGGTATCCTGTCAAATCACTGCTCTGGCAATTACAGAATCATGGAATCAAAGAATCATTTGGGTTGGAAAAGCCGTTTAAGATGATTGAATCCAAACATCAACCCAGCACTGACAAGCTACCACTAAACCATGTCCCCAAGTGCCACTTCTAGGGACAGTGACTCCACCACTTCCTGTTCTAATGCCTGGCCACGCTTTCAGTGAAGAAATTTTTCCCAATATCCACTCTAAGCTCCCCTGGTGAAACCAGTCGTTGAAACTTTTGAAAAAATCTGGCAGATAATAAAATTTCAGTAGTTGGCAAGATCAACCAACTGGAACGCAGACCAGAAATACAATCATAGAAGTGTAAGAAGTAAATTTGGAGCTGCTTTTCTTTTCTCAAGATAAATAAAATATTGTAAATATTTTGTATTTTTCAGTACTACCACTCAAAATTATATGGAGACAACGATAAAGGCCAGGTTTCTGCTGAGAGCAATATGTGCAGCCAAGCAGCCTTGAACTGAACCATTTTCCTCTTGCACCTGTGTTGGGAGAGCTCAACAAAAATCTGGTTAAAGAGCACAGACACATCTGGTTAAGTGTCCAGAGACACATTTGGGGTGGAAAGAGCTGGTTTGGTTCAAGAGCTCCTGGGCACAGCCAGCAGTGCAAGAGAACACAGAAGCCTTGACTGTCCTTAAGGAAGAGATTTTTGGTCCAACATTCAGAGATAAGCAGAAGTAGAGACACATGGCAAATAGTTTAACTAGAAAGAAGCAATAAACTGCATTGTTGTGGGATGGGCTGCTCTTTCTTTCCATGGAACAAAATTGTTGGCCTGTTTGGAAAGGCTGGCTGTGCAAGGACAGGAATCAGAGCCCTGTTCCAAAGGCAAGGTAGCAAACTCACAGCAGTGAGATACAGAGCAAACCCCGAGCGAGATCCTGGGGCTCTGCCAAGGGAAGGGGATCTGGTTTCTTTACTCTCTAACATTGTTCTGGTCAGTGGTGCAGGGGAGAGTGATGCACAATTCTTGATTTCCCTTGCCAGGCCCAGGGATTCCTGATTAGTTGGTAATTTGATCTGTAAAGACTCAAAGAAAGCAGACAAATTGTTGGAAACCAGATTTTGAAGAACTTGACCTTTTTGGAGATCTGATCGGATGCCAAAAACGTGGGTAGAGGAGTGAAACAGGAGGGGTTTGTTATGTGTGCTTGCAGAAAAAAAGTCCTAAGAGATTGCAGGGCAGAGGCTTATTCCACAGAGGACCCAATAATCCCCTTGGCCTCATCCTGGCTCTGAGAATCACAGGGACCTGAGTGCAGAGATGTGTGTGAGAGCTGGAGCTCCGTGGGAGTGAGGTTTACCTTGATGCCATCTGGCCCGAGCTGCCCGCTGTCCCCTTCCAGCCCGGATTCTCCCTGTGGACAGAAGCAAACACCGTAAGGCTGTGCCTAAACGTGCTTTTCCCTGAGCTTTCTGCAGCTGGCTCACAGCAGCAGCCAGGCTGCAGTGACGGGAGCCCAGCCCTGCACTCTAACACGTGTCCTATCTCATACCCTAATGCTGAACAAGCTCCTCCTGGAGCAAGAGCAGGAATTCAGCCTCTTGCTCTATTCTGAGCCGCAGTTTCTCCTGCACAGACCTGCTGCCGGCAGCCCTCCTTCCCCGTGTGAAAAGGAGCTCAGTCTGAATTCACTTAACCTGGGGCTTCCTCATCCTGCTCCAACAACTGACCTCAGTCCTGGGAAGGGACACAGCCCCTGCCAGCCTCAATCCATGCATTCATCCCCCCCTCCCACACCTACACACAGTATCCAGTGTTTCCCTGCCTAAAGCTGCCTTCTGCTCCAGCGTGCCCGGCCCCGCGCGGACACAGCCCCTGGCAAGAAGTAAATTTCTGTTCCCACATCTGTTCCCACACTGCCCCTTTCACACTCGGCGTCGCCGTGGCATCTGAGAGGCTCAGGGAGGCTGGTGGGCTCAGGCTGGTGGGCTCTGTGGGGAAGGTACCACCGGCAGAAGGAACAGGGGCTGGGAGGGGATGCAGAGAACAGGGTCAGCCTGTCCAGGCTGTGGGAGAGCAGGGACAGAACCTCCAGGGAACTGATGAGGCACAGAAGCCCCACCAGAAGGTGGCCATACTCACTCTTGGGCCAACGAGACCTTGCTCTCCGGGGATTCCTAACTGGCCAGGATCACCCTAGGAAGAAGGAAGCACATACAGGGAGACAAGCTGTTTACTGACAGTGAGTGAGCACAAAGTACTTCCCACCGCACTCCTAATTTTGACTTTTTCTTTCCTTCTCCCTCACAAACTGAGTTTTCAAAGTGTGTTCAAAGGCCCAGCACAGGGACAGTGCATGGGGGCAGCAAAGAAGGACACATCTCACAGGCTCTGTTGCAATGATGCTGGACAGGACAGGGGTCACAGAGGGGCCTGAGCTGCCTGGAGCTGCAGATCCAGAAGGCATTCTCTGGCATGGTCCTTCACAGACAAACAGCAGTGTGGGTGCAATGTGGTGTGGTGGCAGACACGACCAGAGTGAGGGAGAAAAAAACCCAACAGCTCTTTTAGCCCCAGTTCCAGAAGAACCTGAATCTTTGACAGCAGTAAAATGAGTGAACAGAAGGCAGTGGAGCTGGCAAACAAATGGATCTCGCCAGTGTGGCACTGGGGGTAGGATGGCCACAGGGCAGCTCTCTCCCATGTGTGCCCACCCAAACCATCTGCTTTGCATGGAAGAGAGCTCAGGAAATGCAGAGGATTCAAGGGAAAAAGGTTTGAGATATCCATAAACCTCATCCCACAGCAAACTGCCCTGCAAGCCATGACTGCACAGACCAGTCTTGGTCCAGCTCCTTCCAGCTTGGAAAAGGAGCAGGATGAGACTGTCACTCCACAAGTTCCCAGCAAGGACAGCGGGTGAAGGGGTGTCTGTGCAAATCATCATGTCCTGCTCCAAGGAGGGCTGGCCAGGAGCACTGGGGCTGAAACACAGAATCAGGATGCCAAAGACACGGTAGCTCCAGTGAAGTGTCAGAAGATTTGCCAAGGAAAACATGGCAAAGGATGGGGTGGGGGTGGGAGTGAAGAGCAGCACAGAGGAAACTGCATTTAATCCCCACACAGAGTTTGTTCAAAAGCTCAGCTCACGGGAGCAAATCTTCAAACCAAGAGGGTTAGGATTAAATAAAGCCCCCTCTGAGCTGCTCAGCATTGGGATTTTACTCAAACAAAGAGATGGCTTTCATGTGGACAAGAAGGTGCATTCATGGTCTGAAGCAGGGCACCCTTCCCCCTTAACCATCAGAGGAGCTCAGTCCCCAGAGAGCTGAGGCTTGGAAACTGTGGCAGGACCTTGTCTGAGGATATTTTTAAGTCTGAGACCTTCCTAAGATTCTTCTGGTTTCAAATTAGAAGCTGCCTGGATCTCTGAGTCTCAAGGACTCCTCTCTCCATTGAGATTTTCGAACTGCAAAGAGTTGAGCTTCATTTCCAAGGCCCTTCACAGCTCTTGAGGCACAAGATCCCTGGGATGGGGCTTCTCCCCAGCACTGACAGCCTCCCCCCTCAGGATGGGGCTCAGGAATTTGTAAAAATGGCGAAAATTAACCCAGTTTTAAGTTTTTTTAAACTTTATCTTTTGTTGAATGCACTATCTGCTTTGGCTGCTGGAGGGTGGACCTGTAACGTCACTCAGTCCTTCAGGAACACAAGTTGCCATTTATCTCCCCAGTCTGACAGAGAAATTGCAGTCAGAGCTTTTCTTACCTTCATGCCAGGTTCACCTGCAAGCCCAGGTTGTCCCATTGAGCCTGGCGGTCCCTGGGAAAAAAAGCCCAGCAAGATAATGAAAAAACCCATTGTAACCAAGCAGAAAGCAAGATCAAAGACATAACTCCTTTAGCAGAGCCCTCCTGGGACAGCCAAGCCCTGGTTGCAATGCAATTACCTCCCTGGAGCTGGCTCGGGGTCCACAGCATCAAAGGGCCCCTCGTGCCTGGATTCTGGGAGGGCTCTGATCAGCTCTCACACCTCCCCTCTCCCCAGCCTCCTCTGCCAAGCACCTTTCTCCACCTCCTTCCAATCCCTCTGCCTTCTAAGGTTAGTAACCCCACCAGGGAGCAGCACTGGAGCTAGCTGGGGTAGAAGGGAAAAGGTCCAGAATTACACCTGGGAGCTCTTTGCAAGGGTCCAGCAGGCTGGGCTGGTACAGTGGGTAACAGAAACGTTTGGCTGTGCTCTTTGGCTCTCTGCAGCCCCATTTCTCCATTCCCACCGGTGTGAGCACATCCTCTGCACCCACAGGCTCCTTTTGATGAGGGTCAAGCTGCCCCACAGACCACATCTCCCAGCTGAGCCTGTGCTCCCCATTCCCAGAGAGGCAGGGGCACCACGGTGCTGCCAGCTAAAGGGAGCTGAGGCCAGCAAGGTGACACTGAGCCCTCCAGCACAAATTTTGGCCAGATTAGCCTTGACATCCATCAGCCGGTTGTCTCTGGCTGTACAGGGCCAGCAAATATCCAAAGGCCAATGCCTGGGCTCAGACCAGAAATCCACAGCCCAGGCTGGACTGGCTGAAAGTTTCTTGCTCTTGTGCGAGCACAGACTCTGGTAGAGGGGTTTGGCATCCCCCAGAGAGCAAAACATGAGTGCCTGACCTGGAAAAAGACAGGAATTGAGATAGAAAGATAGAAGATGTGAGAATGACCTTGCGAACTGTTCTCTCTCAGTCCAGCTCCATGTGCAGCCCCTGATAGCGGGGTCACAGTCATGCACTATCTTTAGTACCCAGATCTATTGGGAGCTTTAATCTCTGTACATTTGCTCCTACCTCTGGGAAGCGTGGGGAATGGAGTCTGCAAAACAAGCCCAAAGATGGGACAGTAAAGCTTCTCTTTAAAGGATTTGAGTGGTTTATTTACTTATGATATTTGCATTCCAGACAACAATCTCCCTTCTCTTTACAGTTGGGAATAAAGGAAAAAAGAGCACATAGTCAAGGGAGCTACCCAGGGAATAAAGCCAGTTCCTGGCTTGCTGAACTGGATTCAAGCAGAGGAGGGAGCAGGGTGTGTGTTGGGTTTGTGAACAAACGGTCATGTCACGCAATGAGAAAATTCAAGCTCCAATGAAAGCAAAAATCCTGCTTTGGTTTCTCCAGAGGTGCCAGTGCAGAGAAAGGCTCCTGGAGGAGTTACAGATTTGAATGAAGGTCTGTACTTTCTTGGTTGGCAGCATCCAGAGTGGCTCAGTAGCAGCTTTCCAGCTCCACAGTGTGGTTTACCATGCTGAGAGCTCACTCCATCCAGTCCAGCAGCCATGAGAATGGAAACTTTCATGACTCACACACTTTGCATAGACTGCATTCAAAGCCACCTTCACGTCTGTGTTACAGCTCAGGACCTACAGAAAGGAGCTGTGCAAGGGGCACTGGCACACGTGACAGAAGGAGCCAAGGCTATATTATTTTAAGAGGAGTGAAATAAAGCCAAATGTGCAGAGGAGTTGAGGGAAACCGTGGAGGCATCCCCTGCACTCCACTGGGGCACCGTTTGGCAGCTGCTGCTCGGTTTTGGTGTGTTTGTGTCACTGCTTCATGGCAACCACAGCCCAGCAGCACTGTCAGCAGCACCGGCGTCTCTGAGCTTCCTGCACTGGCTGCAGCAGCCTCTGCTGGGGCTGCCATGGCCATCTGGGCAGGCTGGCAAACCTGGGCCATGTCAGCAACGGCACCAGGGAGAGGGAAGGACTAGCATTCAGCCTGAATTGTTCTTGTATTGGCTCCCTGACTCTGCACCCTGGTGCAAAAAGCTGGTCCCAGGCGTGGTCACCTTTGAAATGTATCTTCTGTTGAGAAGATGGGTCTGCACTTCCACCAGCTGGGTGTCTGTGGCCTGTGATGAAAAGGGTGCTCAAATTTCTGATTTTCACTGTTTGCTTTGGAAGCCGACTTTCAGACTTAAGGGAAATCCTTCCTGCTCGTTCCACACTCCAAGCTGTGGAAGGATGTTCCCCTGCACGTTTACTCCTCCCTCAGTCCTGCCACTCCTGATGGAGGGGGAAAACAAACAGGAACAAAGGTCACACCTACCTTATGCCCCATTCCTCCCAAAGGCCCGGGTGGCCCCTGTGGTCCTTGGGGACCCTGCAAAATAGAGACACAAGGCTCTTTTCATGCAGCTGTTTTCATTTCTGAAGGGCCATCGCTTCCACGGTCTGTTAGATAAAACACCAGTTCCCTCCCACATCTCAGAGGAGCTCTCACTGTGCAAGATCTGGCTAGTGGGATGGAGAGGCCAGCAGTGGGTGTGCTGAGGCACCTTAACAGGCAAAGAGCTCAGAAGATCCTTCATCTTCCTGGCTCCCATCTAAGACAACTGCAGTGGGCAATCTGAAAGTGTCTGGTTTACTCTCTCCCTTCACAGTCCAGCGCTGCTGGCCCTCCTTGAGGTTTGTGTCTTTGCCCAGTGGGCTCAGTTCTGACACCATGAGCCTCCCTCCTGCTCCCCCTTCCACTCTACCTACACTCCAACTCCTCCTGTTCCATCTGACCCTGTTCCCAGACCCAACCTTGCCCTTCTTTTCTACCTTCCCTTCCAAAACCCACCCCAGGCTGTATCCTACACTCTCCCTGGTAGATCCATGGCTCCCTTTTGCTTTCCAGGGGTCTGACCTTGTCTTTCCTCATGGCTCCTAGGACTCTAGCCAAGCCTTTCACATCTCTGACCACGCTGGAGTTGGCAAGGACAGAAAAGCTGGGAATGGAATAAGCAGTGGGGAAAAGACAGACAGAGAAAGAAATGAAGTGTCTCTGTGCAGGAAAGACAGAAGGAGACAGAGTGATAAGAGACTTGCCGGGTCGCCTGGAGCCCCTTTTGCTCCTGGAGGTCCAGAAGGTCCTTGGATACCCTAGAAAAATTAAAAACACCAGGGTCAGCTCCAACTCAGCAGCAATCCTTCACGTCTCTTGGCAGAGATGTGCACCTCAAAAATGCTCCAGTGACAGGAGGGGAGAGGTGGCCCTGTAAGTGTGAGATAGGGTCCAGACTCTTCCTCCTGGGCCAGGACTCAAAACTTAAGGACTTGAAGTCATGAAAGGAAGTAGAAGGGATGGACACTTACTGGGAAGCCGCGTGCTCCAGTCTCCCCAGTCTCCCCCATCTTGCCCTGTGAACACACAGTTACAGCAATTATCAGCTGGAGATGTGCTGACACACCCGTGGTGCTTTGGCCTGGAGGGCTCTGAGGATGTGTGGGTGTCCCCAGGATTGGCAGCTCTGGCTCCCACATACCTGCAGCCCATCTGAGCCCACCCTGCCTGGCTCCCCTGGTCGGCCCTGCAAAACAAAAGGACAAAGACACGTCAGCAGGAGCACAGGCTGCTGGTGATGCTCTTCTGCCCCAGCCCATCTGCTCTTGCATTTCTATGCATCCAATTTCCCTTCCAGTTCCCTGCAGCTTTTGAGAGGCCAAATGCCTGGGATCGTGCCCCAAGGAACACCCCAACCAGCTGGGAGGGTGGGCAAGGGCCCTGATACCAATGCTGGATGGATTTTACTCTGGTTGCAAGACAGACTCATCCCTGCTGGTTGATCCTCACGGAGCAACTGAACACCCCCTGTTCCTGGAGGAGGACGTGACCTTGATCCTACCCAGAGCATTTCACAACTCAGCTGAGAGCAGCCTTGGCACTCACCTTGACACCTCGCGACCCTGGCTCGCCTACGGGTCCATCAGGCCCTCTGGCACCCTAGAAAGAGGCAAAAGAGAGGCAAAAATAAGAACACAGAGGATATGGCTCACTGGAAAATCCAGCTGCCACTTCAGCCTTGGCCACCAGGGCAGTCCATGAGATCAATATTGGCTAAGCCAACTTATACCTGCTTGGGCTGAGCACAGCAGCTCAGAGCCCAGGACTGAAAAAGATTCTTTCTGTGTTTTGTTGCTTCATTTCTCACCGTTACCAGCACACAGCACTTTTTATTCCTGTTAAACCAACTACCAACCACAAACTCAAGCCAGAGGAGAAAAACAGGCCAGGAACAGCCTTATTTTCAGACAATGGTTACATGACAACAGTTTTGCAATGCATGGACAAATTTGCAGTTCCAGCCTTATTGACAGCAAACCTCTTCCTTCCTGGAAACCTTGCTTTTCCAACACCTTTGCCCTTAACCCTTGCCACACCACACTGTCACATGGTCACAATCAGGGCAATAAAGGTACAAAATATAGAGGTGCACAAGCCCCCGCCGTGCAGTACCTTCAACATCATCCTGGGCCCCAAATTCCTCCCAGAGAGAAGGGTGTATTTGCTGGCAGCTGAACTCCAAGCCCTCAGCTACAGCTAAGTGATATTTAAAGATCTGGCTGCTGTCAAGGACCAGGCAGGTGCTTGTGCTTATGGAGGTGGGGAGGGTCTGGTGCCATCCTGGCACCTGCTCCTGGGTGTGTGAGTGTGTGGTGGGCACAGGGACCTCGGGAGGTGTGTGGAACACACATCCTGCTGCAAATGAGCAGGTGTGAGTAGCTGAAATGGAACAGTTCATGGTACAGCTGGGGCATTGCTGTGGAAGGGGCATCCTTGCTCTTTCAGAGGGTTCCAAGTGAGGAGAGCCCTGAGAAGAGGGTAAGGATGTGATCAGAGAATCACACAAAAAACGGCTTGGGTTGAAAGGGACCTTAAAGACCATCTATCTTTCAAGCTCATTTCAGGAAAGCTGAACACACAATCCTCTGCACCATTTGACCCCCAGAGACCAGTGTGTCACACTGACAGAGAATAAAGAGCCACAGTGAAAGAAAATAAGAGTTAAAAAAGGGCATATGAAGAGACTCTATTAAGAGACGTCATGCTCCTAATCAGTTCATGAGCTCAGTTAGGACTCTTAGGCACTACTGCAATATAAATAATAAATAAAAACACAGAGCAGTGCTAGAACGTAGTGGTAAGAGGAATTCTGAGAGCTGGCCAATGCAGAAAGGGAATACAGGAGCCAATGTGCTTAATCGGGATGCAAACCCAGTGCCAAAAGTAATAACAGGGCTAGGGAGCCAGTGTGTTAGAAAAGCAACTCCAGGATGACAGGCAAAGAGAGAGACTCACAAAGAAAGGCAGTGTACAGCAGAAATGTATAGGAGCCCCAGCCAAATTATTACAGCAGACAAACACTGTCAATATAAAATAATGCAAAAACTCCTACCGAGCTTGGCAAAGCCCTGTGCAGCTGAGAGGAGCAGAGATTGAATAACCAAGAGCCTGTATTGCACTGCCAGTATGGCACAGCTCTGAAGAATGCTCAGCCTGGCCTCCAGGACAGACAGACAGAGGGCTGTGCCCCAGATGGGATCCCCACAACCAAAGGGGTGGTTCACAGCTGGGGCTGTGCTGTGCAAATGTCACAGCACCTCTCACCAACCCAATGCATCAAGCGCTGTGGCTCATGCTGGCCCCTAGATCAGAGAGCAGTAAAGACCAAAAGTTTTATTAATCCATGTCCCTGTAAACCTCAAAGCACAATGACAAAGACCAGAAGGTCATTGAAAAGCAGGGCTACCGACAGCTCGAGTCAGACAGCCCTGTTACTTGGGGTGGTGGAACAGCAGGGCCTGGAGGCATCTTGGAGGCTGCCTGGGGGGACTGGGACACCCAGCAAACACCCAGACCTGCACTGGGAAGGGAGGTGCCAGCACGGGTGTGATGTTGGCACTCTGGGAAAGCACACTCAACAACCAAATGCTCATCCTCCCTGGAAAACAAACTGTTCCCCTTTCCTTTGAGCAGCCACCTGGATATTTTGTGCAACTACATCTTTACTGTCTGAGATGATGTGGTGACCTGCTAGTGAAGCAGGGGAAGGATGTGCAGAGGGCAAGGATTCCTTAGCTCAGGCCTGGAAGAGGGAACAGGGATCAGAAGCAAGTGGGACACGGAAATGACAGTGATGATGCAGGCTAGAGTTGGGAAGGAAACTGGAATAAGTCTGGCCCCAACAGACCCATCTTCTGCAGCCTGCCCTGTCCAGCCCCTCTGCCAGTGCAGGGGCTGCTCTGAGCCAGGTAGAGGCTCGGGTCGGGTGCCCTCAGTGATGGCTGTGGCTCTCATCCGGGCTGGCTGGCTGGGGAAATGTTTACAGTATCCTCATCTCTTCCAGCAGGGCCCTGTCACCAGCATGGCAGGATCTGCCAGGGCAATCTCACCTCACAGCAGTCACCTGCCTAATCCCATCACAACACATCTCATCGGCATCTGGCCTAAAGAAGGAGAAAGTGACCCTCCATTCTCAAACGTGTGTGGCAAGCTTCATCTTCTCTGGCCTCCTGGGCTGAAACCTGAGATAAAGGCTTCTCCGAATCCACCCTGACAGGAAAAGCTACGTTTAGTAGATCAGTTAAAGTTTTAAAACTCTCTTTTACTGACAATACTGGTTAGATATGGGTGAGTGAGGTCCTGGCAGCTCTCCAGGGAGCATCCCAATGCCAAGAGCCTCAAGGCTCCTCACGGTACCTCAGGGTGCCTTCCCCCTGCAGACCTGACAGCTTGGCCTTGCAAGCAGGGCTGGGCACAGCCCCTGGGCTCCCCCTGCACCCTCGGTGCCCTTTGGTCAGTGGAGGCCAGGACAGCATTTCCCTGTGCTGAGCAGCACCAAGCAGCGCTACCAGAAACCCCAGACTGAACAAGGGGTCATGATAATGGCTAGATGTGAACAGCTCACAAACACAGGGGAACTCAGCTCCAGGCTTTCCAACCCAGGTGAGGCAACAGGGATGTATCCTGCTGCTGAAGAAGACAACCTTCCTGCAGAACTGTGTGCTCAACAAGGTGTTTCTGCAGAGCAGCGCTGCATTTCCTCCTGTTAAACACCTACTCAGAGCTCAGAGACAGCGACCAGCCTCTGAACAGCAGCATGAAGGAGCAGTCAGTAGCTCCTCTCCAGAAACCCAAAGCTCCTTCCTAACCCAGTTATCCAAATATTGATATTTCACTATCACAGTCTGGCCAAACAAAAAAGCAAGCAGATGCCTTGAGTGAAGCCAAAGGGAGACATCCCTGGCCATGGATCTGGAATGAACCTTTCCTCAAACACTTCTAAAGCTTTCTCAGACAACCAGAAAGATCCCTGGAAGCAAAACAATACCCTCCACTTCTCCATGAGCAACAACTCAGCTGGACTTGGAAAGGCAAATATTTTCAGGTTTGCTTAGATAACACCACTTTACAAATCCCTGGCATTTACAAGTCCCTGCAGTTGGTGATGCTGGAAAGCATCAGGTGCATGTGGCAGAGACAGCAATTCCTCCCCTCTGGCATGGAGCAGCAAAGGGCCTGGAGTGCAAGTGTGCTCCCCTTATCTTGGATTTGCAGGCTTCACCTGGGCAGCAGCTGATGCAGGAGCTGGATGAATGAATGGCACAGTGGAAAAGAGAAATGTGCTTTGGGATTTGAAAAGCTCCTCTGTATCACCCGAGCCAGAACCCAGCAGTGAGAGGATAAAATTCTAGAAATATTGACAGGCACCTTGGCCAGGAGAATAGGGTAAGGTAAGGCACTTTACAACAGGATTTCAGGTGCAGCTTTATAATGTGAGTTACAAAATCATGGCTCTGGTTGATATTCAGCCTTTCATAGAGATTCCCAGTCTTTTTGATGACATTATCCTTGGGAGAGCACGCTGGAGACCACACATTTTCCTGCTGTGAGGAGCTGATTAGCAGAAATGTGCTTTAGGATTTAAGTGACATAGGGCGAGGGGCTTGCTGGACCAGCCGCCTCCAAATTTAAACCTTGATTTGGTTAAATAATGAGGTTTAAGCATGTACATAGCTGTCACTAGCTGGATGTTAAGCACATGTCCAAGTGCTACACTGTGTACAGATGAAGGGAAATGAGCATGGGCTCACATGTCCAAGTTTCTTCCTCCTTAAGGAAGAAGAGAAGGGAAACAACATTTGAGGAAGATTGTTCAGTATCAGTTTGGTGGAATAAACAAAGACTTGTGAAGGAACAATAGCTCTGTCAGGGCTAAAAAGAAGGTTACAATTTCTAAAAAGCTTTTCTTTTTAAAAAACACGTATCATGACTATATAAAAGCTATCATGACAGAAATGCAGACCCCAAAAAGTCTGCATTGTTCTTTACAATCAAAACCATATTTGCTATTTACGTTTCCTTCAAAAGCAAAATTATTTTAATGAAGCATCCACAAACAGAGCTCATGGAATCCACAAACATCTGGCAGGGGCTGCATTCATGTTTCCACTCTGAATTGAATTACATCCCTTCTGTGAGCTAGGACAGACAGAGGGTAATGTCTGAAATTGGGGGATCATTTCCCCATCCTGAGTAAAGCAAGAGCCGGAATCACAGGAGCAAGTAAGCAAATATAGGATACTGCCTGGAATACCTTCTGAGAGTAGGAAGAGAAGGAAAACGGGAATGTCAGAGATTTAAACTAGAAATCTTCCAGGCAGGAGATCTGCTGGTTCTTACAATACTGACTTCCCTACATCATATCCACTGAAATCTGTACAATTTCAGAGCAAAGCCCAGGTTCCTCCTTTCTGCTGGGGATCTCAGAAAGCATATCTCCCTGCCTCACAAATCCTGTGTGGATGACATCACTGCAGTGCTCAAACAACACCAGATCTCCATCACAGCACAGCCCAGCAACAGGAGCTGAGAGCAGGGGCACCAGCAGCAGATCCAGAGGCTCAGTCCTTGCTGGTAGAGCTTTAGGCAGAGTTTTACCCCTCTCCAATACTGGTGTCCTTAGGGCAGGATCAATTCCCTTAATGCTCCCTTTTCCCCAGGCACTGCCTCCTTTCTACCTCAATGCTCTGCACATCCTGAGGTGACTCTCTGCAGGCGCTGCAGCCTGTCAGGATACAGCCACTGCTGCATTCCTGCTTTGCAGGGCTGGGATGCACTTTGAAGTCTGGCTTCCTCGGTGGAGGCATGTCCAGAGGGAGTGACTGGCACAGGATCTGCTGGACTGAACATCTGGAGAGGAAATGTAAACCCAGGCCATGAAGCTGAAGGTCTCTACTATACGATATGTCATTCTGAGGATGGACAGTGCTGGTGGCAGCTGATATTCCACAGGATTTCTCTGCAGGGTTTGACACCCTCTCTCTGGATCCAGCTACAGCCAAAGGCAGGTCCCTGATGTCCCAGGCAACCTCCTTTCTTGGGAGCTGAATGCAGCTTTCCCTGTGGGCTGAGGACTTGGGGCCAGTATGGATGCAAGAAGCTGAAGAAGGTTTATATGAGGGAATCTTAGACAACCCAAGAGCCAGACACTGCAGCTGCCTGTGGATGCCTGCTGAAAGGAGAAGCTCAGTGGCAGGGATGGGGATGGATCCCTGGCTAGCAGCTGGGAGGAGGCAGTTCCAGGACTCCTTCTCTGTCCCTGCAAACATTAAAGGCACTGGCAAAAGCACCTGATCCCCTCAGAGAACCCATCTCTCCAAGAACCTGCACCTTCACAGCCTGGATTCATCCAGAAGGTGTTTCCTGTCCAACCCTGTGCTGCAGTTTTACCTTGAGATATTTTCCACTGTCCATTCAGAGCCTGCCATGAAGGAACACCTCTGGTTTCTCTTCCATCATGATCATGGATGTCCCAGACAGCCCAGCTGATCCCTGCTGTGCAGCACAGAGGAACTGCACTTCCCAGGGGCCCCTTTGCAAGTGGACCTGAGGAGGAAACTCCATGGGCCTTCCCATCAAGGAGCACAGAGGAATGGGAGCTTTTTCCCAGCCACGAGTTAAAAGATGAACCCTGATAAACATCTGCCAAGCCTAGATGTTACTGGCATCCTTCTAGATGTGATTTTAAAGTTTAGAGCAGTTCCAAGTTACGTAACTCCATGGTTACAAAGCTTCCTAGTTGGTTATTCCATTTCCTTCTGCTGGTCCCAGCTATTTGAAGAGTGCATTCACTCTGGCATAGGGAAACACACAATCCTTGGCTGTCCTGAATCCCCCAAGCAGAAGTTGCAGGAGAAGAAGAGAGTGGGAGTAGGTAAAATGGATCGTTTACTCCAGTGTATGTCTTTAAAAATGAAACACAGAAACAGACCCTTGGACGGAGAAATGCAAAATATGTTGTTGTTGGGGCCTTCAGCAGAACACATGTATGCTCGCTATTAATACTTTGTAAAGCAGCTGGACAAGGAAAAACAATCCAAAGCAGGGATGCTCCTGCAATAAATATCCCGTCGGAGAAGAAAGGTTGAAGAGCTCAGTGGGACGGGGGCTGGATGTCACAGGCAGGAAAACGAGCAGCTTTGGCAGGTCTAGAGGTCATTGTCCTGTCGGCTGTCACCCAAGCAGAGCGGGGAGAGCCACACAGGAACTGACTCTGAGTGTCTGTGAGCTCTTTACTGAGGGAAACATGAACTCATAGCACGGTCAGTGGTGCCAGGCAGTGCCTCACCCAGCACCTGGCTGGGGGCTGCTCCTGCCAGGCAGGGTGAGGAGTCACCTGTGCTCACAGGGTGGTACTGCTGAGGTACGTACAGGTAAAATCCGGGCTGGAAAAATCCTTAGAAAGGCACAGGACATGCTTATAATTTGATCTAGAGACAATGCCAAACACATCTTCCTCACATCCCTGTGGAGCCCTGCTGGGAGGTGTCAACCCTGTGAGACTGGAGGGGAACACATGGGTAGAACAGCTCAGCTCCACTCCTGTCAGCCTTATCTCTTAATTTCGTGTCATGACGTAACATTTCCTCCTCCATCAGCCTCTGGGTGTATCACAACACTTCGTACCTCAGCTACTTCTTCTCCTATAGCAACGAAGGGAGCTTTTCAGTTTTCTACCTGCACCCTTTCCCCCGGCCCATCTATACCTTCAGACAACTAAATCTTCATCATCCTCACCAGAAGCATCCATAAACTGTGTTCTGACATGGCAGGTAGTTGGAAAAGGCAGGCTGGACCACTTCCATGACAACCTCTACTCTGGACACCCCTCTGCCCTCACACATCCTTTGCATCCACTCCCCTGGTAAGATTTGTTTCAAGGACCACACAGCCTTTATGTGCAGCAGAAACGTGTCTGTGGAGGTGCTGCCCAACTTCTGCTCATCTTCACACCCCCAGACTGTTTTTTCCAGGAAAAAACCACCAGATTGTTTTTGCCAATGTCTGAAAGAGGAGAGGGATGAAAGCTCATGGAGAGCACTTACCCTGCGGCCTTTCATCCCTCGGATCCCCGGTGCTCCACGGGCTCCTGCTGGACCCTGGAAGGGGAAAAAGGAAACAAAATGAGGATGAAGGAGGAGGAAGGCAGCAGCTTTGGTAAGACCCTACATTCCTATGTGATCTGGAGGGGCCTCAGATGCACACCCTTGACCAGCAGATTGGTTCATTAAACTTGCTAAAACCACCCCCGTGCTTACTCATCTATAAATGACTTTTTTTTTTAAACTCACGGATTGTCTTTGGATTGTGAACATTTAGGCCAAAGATCCTGGCTGAGGTTTGTATGCTTAATGACCTGCAGCCTGTTATCTCCTTCAGTGGTGTGATGTGAAGAGAAGTTGAACATCCAGAATCCCCTCTGAATCTATTAAAAGCAGCTGTTGCTCAGCATCTGTTCAAAAATAATAATAACCAGGATCTGGTTTTTAGATGTCCAAATACAAAATCAAGACACCTCATCTTGGGTATCCAAGTTTGATCTTTTCAGCCAAATACTGATTTTATCTTTAAGTAACTGTTGCCCTGTTAATGCTGCATAAATATTGATACTGGCAGATAGAAACTAATTTAACGTGGACTGTTGGTGTTGTGGATGATCCTCTTCTTCTCACAATTACAGAAAGATTTCAGGTTTTCTTTTAATCTGGATTTGTACACACTTGATTCATTAATGTGCTTACAGAAAATGCAGAAATCTAGTTTTTTTTTCCCTGCTAGAATATTTATCAGAGTCAAAAAAAGTAAAGGATATATTTATTTAACAGGACTTAGTTCTGTATCACAGCTTTTAAACCTGATATTTAAAGTTAGTGCGTTTCTGCTTTCAGAAAAGAAAACCTCAAAACAACGCATTCACTCCTTACTCTCTCAAACGTTCCACATCAAATTTGTTTATATATTAATAGCTTTTACCAACTGTCAGCCCTGCAAACTCCACCGTGGATCAGAACAGAACTGGACTGTGATCTTCCTACTGCTCCTACCACTGCCATTTACGAAGATTTTGCTTTTGGATTGAAGCTATCTTTGTGCATGGCATGTAAGTTCAGGTCCCAAACGCTGAGCTGCTCTCAGTATGGAAATGTCAGTTGACTGTAACTGTATTTGTGATCACAGCACGTCTCAGCTTTGGTAGCGAGGACAGCGGTGACTGGCACAGGCAGTGGATGTGTCAGATGCCTGTTTTATAGAGATTTTTATGATAACTATGTACTGAAATGAAATCCTCAGCTGGTATTTGGAATCTCCCCTGGAAGTCTCAGCCGATCCCAAATAGCTTATGAAAATACAAGGATGGAAACATTCATTGTAATAGCAAATGTTGAGGGAACAGCAAGATACCCTGCTGGAATTCCAAGGAACTGTTTAGGAGAAGATAAGTGACCTTTAATATTCCTATATATACATGTTATTTTCAAAACTGAATAATAACAGAAAAGATGCACCATAGTGGTGAGTAGGAAGAGGAAAAAGGAATTCCCAAGCCTCAGTAAGCTGAAACCAAGGACAAGATTCCTACCATTGACTATACCTTTGCTTCCCATTTCCAGCCATCCTCTGTTGAATTAATCAGCCATCAGTGCTAAGGCTCATTCAAAGATTTTAACAGTTTAGGACAAACAACAACTGCATGCCTCAGGTCTGGCTTGAAAGGCAAATAAGGAATGTTTGGTGGAAAAACAGCTGGAGTTAATGAGCAGGGATTTGATATTAGGGGATTATTTGATTTACTGGCTCTGTGGGGAAGTTTGGCTTATTGAATTACGACTTTTTAAAATGCAGTTGTGGAGCAAACATTTTGCTTGGACGAACTTGTTTTTTGCCTCCAGGAGAAGAGGGAACTGAAGGAAGTGGAAGGACCTGGGGACGGTCTCAGCTCCCAGAGCTTTGCTGAGAGGTTTTGGTATCTCCACCTGGACCCGATGCCTCAGTTCATACTATTGTTATGCCCAGTGAAGACAGACAAAATTTGGCCTCACTTGAAGGTACATTTAGTGGTGTATGGGATGGTGCTCAGGGCTGGAGCTCTCTGCCACAGCGCAGAAGCTGCCTCGACCAAGGGAGCTCACAGGCCCGGAGCAGGAGGGAGCCCAATGCTCCGGCTGCCCCCAGGTCATGCAGCAGCTAACATGATGGGAAGTTGCTAAAAATGGGACATTTACAGATATCCAGCTGCCTCGTAGGCTTCTGGCAACAGCAAGTGCTGTCATGAGAGGCCCAGAGCAGCTCAGCGCTGGGGGCTGTGGGTGGCATCGTGCTGCTTTTATTGTAAGGACCTGGCTGGTGCCACGCTGCTGCTCTCCAGGCAGAGATGGGTCACCCTGAGGTGCTGCTTAACCTCAGATTTTCTCTTTTCCTCACCTCCACCGACTTGCTGCTGCACAATTTGTGCCCAGGCAGCAGCTGCCTGCAGCCAGTGCACCCGGAGCATCCTCGAGCTCCTGGCAGCGGCAGAGTTGACCCTGATTTGGAGGCCACACCTTTGGCACTGCCCGGGCATTTCACTGCTGTGATCTTCCTCCCAATTACCAGCACTGTGGGAATCCACACACTGAGCAAAATCCATTCCCTGCACCCACCCAGAGCTGCCTTTTTGTTGGCTCCAGCAGCACTTGTGCTGCTGGGAGAGCCCGAGCTCCGTCTAAAGAGCAGCTGTGGGAAACTGGAGCCAGGCTAAAATCTGCCTCCATGGCGATTGCATGCTCCAGCCACAGCTGCAGCGTGCCAGATGAGCCTGTCCAGATGGAGGGTCTGTCTGGGGGAGCTGCTCTGCTGCTCCTCTCATGCCAGCAGGGGCTTTGACCACGCACGACGGTCACGCTGCATGACGTGGTCACTGTGATAAATGACCGTGATAAATCGCCGTGGTACATCACTGTATCACGTGGTGTGATCACCACACTGCCAGCCATTCCCTGCCTAGAATGTGCTGAACCAGGGAGCTTGTGTCCTGCTAAAAGATTGAGGCTGGATTGCGACTTTTGCATCCCTCCTTAGGGAAGTGGGCTACAAAATTTTGAATTAAGCACTGTGCTTTTTTGCGTCTCTTTCCATGCTGCTCCCACACACGTCTCACCCCTTTCTCCATATCTCTTGTTCGTATCAAACGCAAATAAACTGGAATACAGTTGCCTGACTTAGCCCATGAATGCCCAGGATGTGGTATTACAAGGTGATGATTGCCTTTACTTACTGTTGGTCCAGGGATCCCAGGAAAACCCACTCCTCCTGGCATCCCAGGGTGCCCCTGAAAGGGAAGGAAGAAGAACATGCCTGCTGTTAATGTCCACAATCTGCACAGCCCTTCTTCCTCCAAGTGGGAAGACAGGAAAAATGGCATTGTTGGCTGCTTGCAAGGTCAGGCAGATCTGATATTTTTCAGGGTAAAATTGCTCAGGGGCAGGAGATGGCCAGGCTGTCAACAGCTCAAGCTCCAGCCCGGCCAGAGATAGCAGCAGCAAGATTTTCTGAACAGCCCAGAAGAGAATGGGCTGAATCAATATGAAAATATGTCTTTGGGTCTTGTACTATGTTAGACAGGAAACAAGTGTCAGAATAAGACAAGATCCAGCTGAGGTCCCCACTGTTAAATTCCTAAATGTAGGTCCCTGAACGGCAGAGCACAGCAAGGCACAGTGACTGTGCTGCCCAAGCATCCTGCATTTCCAGTTGCCCTGGGCAGCTTGGACAGATCCTTGTTGGTGGGCACTGTCTGTTCAAGAGCCAGGATGTCTGGGAACAGGCAATCCTTCAGTTCCTGGTTGTTTCCACTTGACACAGCAGCTCCTCAGCTGATGGAGCCACAGAACACACCTCAAAACCCAGCGTTGCATGGAAGGGGAAACTGCTGGACACAACTGCTGGTGAGAGGCTACACCTCAATATCCAGTCAGACAAACGCCCATTCCCATCCGGGAAGAAACTGCAGCTGTTGTCATGAAACTAAAAGACCAGGAGAAGCTGCACCCTTGGCTAGGGCAGAGACAGGAGGTGGCAGCAAGAGTGAGAGAATGCAGACTTACTCCTTACCATCGACCCCTTGACTCCTGGAGGGCCTGGGGGTCCCACTGAGCCACGGTCACCCTAGGAGAGAGACAGGTGCATAGGGAAGAGTGATCCAGAGCAACGAAACAACTAAAAAAAATCCACAAATTCTTCTCTATGCCATCAGCTTTCTACCATAATTGCTTCCAGAATTACTCTGCTTCCATCCATCTCATCAGACTAGTAGAAGGATTGCAGGAATTAACTAATCCTCCATATCCCAAGAGAGGGGACTTTACTCTTGCCATCAAAACCACCGAGGTATGAAGGAAACAGGCACGCCACCTTCAATTCCAAGCAGTGCTAGGACTGAACCCAAGGAAATCTCCAGCCCTTCCCACCTAAGGCATGATATGCCTGTTCTGCAGTGTCACAATCCCTACACGTGCTGGCATTTTCAGAGCCATGGATTTGAAGTCTGTTGTCATGAGGCCCTGCTGAGAGCAGGGAATCAAGCTGGAAAAAAACAGAGATGCTGCCTGGTGCTTTCAGAGGAGACTGCAGGTGTTTTGAGGGAACTCCCTGTCCTGTGGCCCATACTGAGACCACAGTGCCAGCAACAATGACCTGGAGGTCTGGTTTATGAGGGGCTCAGAGCTGGATGACTCCCCAGCCCACCCTAAAGAGAGGATCCCTTCTAAAACAAGCGGTTAAAAAACTCAATGTACCAAAACACCACTTATTCATTGCGAAAGTCTTACTTATCCCCACATGCAGAACATCTCACTTTCCAGGAACACATCCCTGACCCAAAGGTAGGAGCCAAGATGGCTAAGCCCCCATGAGCACCACCACAACCTGCTGATGTGAGGGTGACATGAAGGTGTGGCTTTAGCAATGGGACATCGACAGCTCCTTTGGGAGCTGGTGGCAATTCCCACACAACTGTCTGTACTCTCCCTCCAGCCCCAGGGATGCACTGGGAATTAGGTGTGTTGGGTTTGTGTGCTCAGGAGGGTGAGGAAGGAGGATTCAGCAAATGCTGCCAATTAGTTTACGCCCAAAATCTGACCTACCTTCCAACAGCAAAACGTGTAAGGGGAAATATTTTCTGGGCTCTAAGGAGCTTATTAAAAACAAACCCCAGAGTTTGTGCTGTCACCAGTTGGCCCTTGTAAACCAATGCACGGATTTCTTTTTTCTCCCTGAATGGATGGATTTTATTAAGTGTGTATTAACTGTATTGTTCTCTTTGATAATCTTTGGATTCTGCTGGCTTCAGTCGTAAGTTTTGCAGCTCTCAGGATGGAGATTGCTGACTCAGCTATGTCTAATGAAAGCATATTTCCCACTTCATTTAGCTCACAAGAGCATAGTAAGCTGTAGGATACTATGCCAACTGGAGGCCTGGTTGAGGTTTTGATTTGATGATAGCTATTTCTGTCATCCCTATTTGTCCTGGTCGAGAAGCCTGATGGAAATCCCAGCTGTGCTGAGGATCTCCAAGGGCAGATTTTCAAAGGACAGCCCGGGTTGGCCTTGACACTGCTGTAACACAATCACATCACAGAGCTGATCTGGAAGTTGAGGGTACCTCATGTGGTCAAGGCCTTGGCACGGAAGGCACAGGGGCAGATGTGAACTTAATGGAATGGAGAAAAAGATTGTCCCACATCTCCTGCATGGCAAACACCTTATTCTTCATTCAATGCAGGGCTGCAGCTGCCAATGAGACAGCTCACTCAGGCATCAATTTTCTGTGTGGCCACCCAGGACACATCACAGACTCTTTATTCCTCTGTTTTCCTTCTCTAAAACACAGCCCACGTCATGTCATTCCTTTTAGTTCTTGTGGGCCTTGACAGCTTGGACTGAGACTGATTCTGCTACTGCCCCACCAGGGCCCACAGGATGGAAAGGCCTTTCCAAAGGCTGCTGTGGACAGACAATAAAATGGATCTGCAGCAAACACAGTATAACTGTCACAGAGTCTTTACATCATTACCCAGAGGACAGGGCTTGAAGCAATAAAAGTGAGAAAGAGAGCACTGATGTGTGGAATGCATCGTTTTATGCTCTTCACTATCTTTATGGCTGCACTGTGAATAATTAAACCACCAACAAAAACCAGCAGCGTGCGAGTGAGATACAATGAGTGACACAGATGATTTGTCTTTGGGAGCTGCCTCTGAATAAAAGTTTACACTCTAATAGAAAACAAATTAACGTGCTTTTACATTTTCATGTGAAATAAAGCCCTTTTTTTCCCCTGGAAGAGTTTTGTGTCTGTACTGTACACAAGAGGGCACCAGCCCTGAGTATGCCCAAAGCAACCAGGGGCAGCCAGATGGGATGGTCCTCATCAGATAAAAAGGGAAATATTTGGACCAGCCTTTGCACAGATGGGTGTCTGCACTCTTGTACACTTGAGAAAGTGCTGAGTCCTCCTGTTCACTGCAGGCTCAGCCCTGGTCCTGCGTGACCCCCCTGGCAACTCAGAGCACACCTCTGCACAAATCTGTAACCTCAGTCCCACGGACTCCTCCCATGACCAGCATCACAGGGCTGATGGATCTCTCACTCCCATAAAAACCAGAGCTGACTGTTAAATACAAACTGTCTGGCACATTATGAATGAAGAAAGTTAATTTTTCAAAGAGTATTTGACAGCATCTCCCTGGAGGGCAGCGCATGTTAATTCCTGAATGAGAAGTGGATGATTTTGGCCTGGTCCTAGTCTAGCTCAGACACCCTGGACATGCTTCATTCCCAGCTGGGTGTTGCACTCACATGACAACTTAAATCTCCACGACCCTTATCCCGCCCCAGCCTCCCTATCCTGCAAAAGTCACAACAAACATTTCATTACAAGCAATCCTACCTTTTCTCCTGCTATTCCAGGCTCCCCCACCGGACCAATGAAACCCATTAGACCCTGAGGAAAGAGAAGAGCACAGCTAATTTTCAGTTTTTATTCGCTGAGAAAGTAAACGGTTCCTTTGGTCCACCTTGCTGGTTGCAATAGCACAGCATCCCTCGTATAATGCTCAGTAATTCCTACTGGCTACCAGAGCAGATGGAGTTGCTCCCGGCCATGGGAATGTCTAACTCCACAGCTGGTTCTGCTTTAGGCGCCAGCTGGAACGGCAGCACGAGGATCTGCAAGAACCACAACACACAGCACAGTGGATGAGTGACGGAAGGAAGGCCGAGTCCACAGTGTGGCTTTGTTCTGCGAGCTTTTCCCAAAACAGCTTCCCCAAGAGCATCTGCAGCGGGAGCTCCTGGGCTGCACAGAGACAGAGACTTACCATCATTTTAGTGGCTGGACTGGGTAGACTTCCCATGGTTAATCCAAGCTGCCTCAGCCCTTTGTGCAGACTAATTTCGCCCTGGATAGTGTCATGCTGGTGGGATGCCAGTAGGAAATAAAGGTTCCTGCAGCCAGAGGGGCCAGCAGGGCAGTGGATCTCGCACACTACTCAGAAACCATCTTGGAACAAACCTCCAGTCTAAGCTCAGGGCTTAACAACGTTCGGGATAACGAAGAGGCAAACAGAACTGCTTTCAATTAGGAAGATGGAAACAGATGCAATCTCAAGCGAAGATTCCTGAGAATTAAGATTAGCAACCTCCCTACCAGCTCCAGTGGTTTCTGGCTCTGGAGATGCAAGGGACTGTCCCCTCTGCCACTGCAGGCGCTCGCTGTCTGCTGTGCCATGATGGAAATACCCATCAGCCATGGGATGACAGCTACAAACAGAAAAGCTCCACTACCCTGCAGAGGTGTCACTGGAAATACCCATCAGCCATGGGTACAAACAGCTACAAATAGAAAAGCTCCACTACCTTGCAGGGGTGTCACCAACCTTTCTGAAATGCTCTTTGCTTTGAAATGGCCTTTGTGTCTGAAGCTGAGGCAGTCCTGGAGCACAGGAGTGTCACCGTGGCCAGGCTGCACGGACCAGACATGTGAGCAGAGCTCAGCTTGGCACAGATTGCCCAGTGCAGGAACCAGTGGGAGAGCAGGCAACTCTGCAACATCTGCATATGCGAGGTTGCCACTGGGTGGCATTGCTGAAGGCTGCTGGATCAATTGTCCTTTCAATTAGACACAAGTGCAGGTACACAACTGCATCCTGTTTCCGAATTTTTCCAATAGCCCAAGGCCACGAAGAAGGCAAATGTTATGGCAGAGAACGGCAAGACAAAGAGATGCAACAGGGAAATGCGTTGCTAGGCAAAAATAGACAATAAAGCAAGAAAGAATACATCTCTCGTTCATTTCCAATTTCTTGGAAAACCACAGAACTCTTTCTCTCTCTCCTGGGAATATGCTCTTTAAGAAATTTCTGGTTCTTTAGGCCAGTCCCTGCAGAAGAGGGATCCCTGCTCTGCAGCAAGTGTTGGTACCATTCAGAACAAGACTGTTTCAAGCTCCCTTCCAAGGGGTGCTGCATATCCAAGCTCAGGCTTGAAGGCCAATCTTCAGACCCACTGTCCATGGCAGCATCAGCTTCCACCCTACAAAGCCTCTCAGGAATCCGGGTCCTGAAGCCAGATGTACTGCTGGTGCTTCCCAAGCTGGCCTGCTGGTGCTTTGCTGCTTTGCAGGGATCTGAGCACACCAAGAGCCCCAAGTGCCCTCCTGAAACCCCGCTGCTGGCACGGATGTGCTGCTTGTTACGGCAGCTTGTGCAGAAACCTGCTGGCATGGCCAACACTGGCCTCGCTGCACAGATCAGCGCTGGGATGGAAGGGGAGCACAGCCAACATTTCACTCCAAACCCAGGGAAAACTCTGCCTGTGCTGGTGCACTGTGGTACTGCGGAGGGGAAGATGTCACCGCTCCCCACGTGAGAGGAGCATCCCATGGTGTGTACGTGAGATGCAGAGCAGGGACCCTGTGGCTTCCAGCACGGTAGCTCTGCAGTGTTTGCAGCCAGCACCGCCTGCTCTGGGCTGAATTAACCAACATTGCTGTGTCTGCAAGCAGATACAAACCGAGATAGATATGTCTACGCCAAATAAATCTCAGTAAATTATCAGCAGTATAAGAAAAAACAGGGGGAGATTGGGTAATGATGTTCTTCGCTGGCCAAAATGGGATAGACACTAAAGGCAAGGAGATTTAGGTTTTAAGACAGAAAGATTTAGGTTTTAAGTACCAGAAGAGCTGCCAGTGGCAAATATTTAATCAAAGCAGACATGAATTGTGGTCATTACACTGAAATGGCTGTGGCACAACATATTTTTCTCGGGTTCCCAGGGTTGAAAAGAGGGCCTGCATCAAGCACGGCTCTGGGCAGTGTGTGTAATGATGCACGTGAAGTCCCAGCAGCGGTGGCTGCCCGGATAAAGGCCCACACTATACAGGAAAGAATGTAAAACATTTATATTAGACGGGAGTTCAGCATGTCGCTCATGATTCAGTCTGCTGTATTCCCCAGCCAAGGGCATGGCGGAAAAGGGATGGAGATTGTTAAAAGGTTGCTGGGGGCTTGTGGGGGAAGGAGAGGAGGGGGGACTGGTGGGTTGTAATTCCTAACTCCTGTCTCGCTTTCCCCATTTATTGTCCAGCCCTGTCATAATTAAGCCCCCCCTCTCTCGGCTCCATCAACAGAGAGCAAGTCAGCAATGAAGCCTTGCATAAATCATAGCCCATTTGAGAGAAAGAACCGACCGGCGAGCCCAGCGTGAGCAGGGTCTCCCAGGGACGGGACCGCGAGTCGCTCCCAGCGGGAACCGATCACGGCCTTTCTGTTTTACTGGTTCGCTAGAACTCAAAACAAAACAAACCAGGGACAAAGGACGGGAGGGAGTAAATGTACAATCCTCCCATTCAGATGAAAGAAAGGGAAAGTAAAACAGTAAATATCACAGTTTAAAGGAGGACGCTCTGACCCGCAAAGAACAGCCATGTGGTTTAACCCCCTGTGCACCGGGCTCGGCCCTGCCCTGGCGCTGCGTTGGGCTCTGCCACCCTGGGCAGCGAGGGGAGGGAAGGTGGAGACGTGCTGTCCAAACACCGTGGCACATCAAAGAGGCTGTGAACACCCCAGCCCCTGAAAATCCCTGACCGAGATGTCTGGAGGTCAGAGATTCCCTGGAGGAGGAGGTGAACGGGTTGGAAAGGAGCAGTGCTAACGTGTGGGAAACACCGCTGCAATTCCCTGCTCTGTTCTTGGGGACCCTCTTGACCTTGGCCAAGACACTCAGGACCTCCCCATGTCAGACCCCACCTGCAAGCCTGACATTACAGCCCCTCCTCCTTTGGAAGGGGAAAAAACATGAAGGAGATGGTGCCGGTGTCCTTTGACAAATTATCTTAGAATACTGATATTGAGACAGCACACTTTGACCTTAAAGGACACGACACCTGCAAGGGGCCTTGGCTGCCCTTCCCAGCACAGAGCAATGGGTACATGGCTGACCCTGACCCAGCCCTGTGAGTGAGCAGGGCTGTCCCTTCTCGCACAGGGGAGGGGACTCAAACAGCTGCTCCTGCTATGACATGACCTCCCCAGTCCCATTAAGGATTAATTGAAATCAATTGAAGCCTCTTTCGGCTGGCACAACTCTTCACTGGGATTTTCTAGTGCCAAGCAGGGGGATCCCTGGGGTGGCAGCACCTTCCTGTCTGCTGCAGGGTGCTGCTTCTCCCAGAGGGCTCTCTGACCTTCAACATGGACATTCTGGTGACATCCTCCTGCTGTGCATTCCCAGCTCTGGGACAGCAAGGCTGGTGGCTTCCTCGGAATATGGGAGGCCCCATATTCCTCTTCATATCCTTCTGACTCCATCTACAGGCAAGGAAGGGTTAACCCACACATTTCCAGGGTACTGGGGCGCCCAGCAGCTGGAGCCCTTCCAGCACATGGAGACAACAAGAATCCCATGAATGATCTTCCCGAGTCTGTGTACTTGCAATGGAAAAACAACGCATCAGGGACTGCCCTGTGGCTTAAAACCTCATTTTTCAATGAGAGCTCCAGTATCACTGGAAACCTTACAGAAACTCCCATGTTTTCCTAAACAGATGTCCCTAAGAAAGGGAAGAAATCTCCAATGAGATGGATGGCTGATCTCCTCCCGTGCTGTTATGCTGAGATTTTCTACTCTGAAAAAACCCACTTGTCGGGCAGAGCAGCAGGATTGAGAAGTGTGACCACCCTCACTGTGTAACAGAAAACAGCAAGGTCTCCACGAGAGAAAACAGGGTGAGGTGATGGTGTCTTCAGTGCCAAGGGCCCAGGCCCATCCTCTCAGGGGCTCGGCAAAAATCCAGCCCAGCCCCAAGACCAACTGCTGAAGTTTAGGTGGAGGGAGGATGGAAACCCCAACACTCCAGCATCGCTCAGCGGAGGTGTGATGGGAGAGGAGGTTATTTCTCATTAGCCTGGTGAGACATTTTCTGACTGGTTCGGAAATGGAAACTTTCTGGGTGATATTTCTAGACAGAGACTAATTGACTAAGAATAACACAGGCAGCTTTCCTACCACTGTGCTGGTTTCAGTGTCAGCAGAGGCCAGCTGTGTTTTCTTTTCGATGAACACTGCCTACAGTTCTCATCCAAGGTCAGTCCTGAGGGAAGTTAAAGAATAATAATCCTGATGATGCTTTGCCCTTCAAGGACAATGTCTTGTTAAGGATCTCAAAGCACTTCTAAATATTCGTTTTTAACACAGGTGCCACTTCAGAACAGGAGGCACTGGGCTAAGCTCTGCTCAGGGCTGTCTCACACCTTCCACAGAAGGGGAAACTGAGGCACAAAGCACTGGAAAGTGTTGCCTGACATCGTGCAGAATCTGATAAAGCTGCAACTAGAACTCAGATGCGGGGAACAACTTTGCTCCTTCAGTAGTTGCTCTTCATGGAGCAAATTAACAACCTTAACACAGAAATGGCTCTAATTTCCAAATAGAAATAACCACTTTTGATATATACTGAGGCTGGTATCAGACTGCTGGTACTGAAAAGGATCCACCTTGACTTTTTTAGACTTGCTTGGTCAGAAACCCTTGGAAGAAGTGACCACCAGCTGCTGCATACAGGGCAAAGAAGAGCCAGAGAGGCTGACAAGCTAAACCAAACCAAACCAAGCGTGCTGACCATCCAGCAGGGAAAGTGTTGGGAAGGACAGCAGTGGTGAGAAGCAACACCCGCAGTGCCAGGGCCAGCAGCCACAGCCAGCTCGGTGTGGTCATGTTGGAACACACAGAATATATTGGTGGCTCTGTGGCTTCAGTTTCAGGGTTGTTGGTGGACAAGTTTGTTGGTTTCAATCACAGAGACGTGGGAACAATTGTTGCTTTTTCCTTGATGCCTGTGGTTGCCCCGAAGCCTACAGGGATAATGCCTGTCCTGGGCTACGCCGGCAGAATGTTCTCTATGGAATTACAACAAAATGCAGCTCAGTGTCTCTCTTCCCCAGGGTCTTATTTCTTCAGCTGCTATCTCCTCTACTCCCCAGAAAATCCAGGGGAAGTGAAAGCACCACAGCACCCAAAGCAGAGAATCCTACCTTTAAAACCAACACTGGCAAAGCCTGGAACCTGGAGCACCAGGGCTGTGGGCAGCTTTGAGGTGGCCAGAAGTCTCTGGCCACTGCCCTCTGCCTGCACTCTGGGCAGCCAGGACACATTGTACAGAGGAGATCATCAAGGAGACAAGGAAAACGAGGAATTTACCTGCTCACCAACTTTCCCTGGTCGGCCACGGTTTCCTGGCTCACCCTGCAGGACAAGGAGACAAGGGCACATGGGTTACTTGGTGCTGCCAGCCCAGACCCTGGGCACAACACAGCTCTTTGTACGCCCATTATCTGGGCTGCTGTGTGTGAATCAGGGAAAATCTGTGAGAAACAGCATCTTAAAAAAACCAACTGTGACTTGGAGGATAATCCAAATTAAGAAATACTGTTGACACAAACACGGAGCAAATGCTGTTCTGGAGCGAAATGCCCCAAAAGCTGGTCCAGCCGTAGTAAAATAACCTTCAGAGAACCACGTGGAAACATCAAATATTTACTGCCTTGTGGCATAGGCCCAGCCTAGTCCTGGTTACTTTATCCCAAAGTTTTACCAAGCATAAGAAGAAAAGACAACCCAAATATTCCCAGGCAACGCTGCACCCTGATTCTGTTATAAAACCTCAGACAGGCACACGTTACTGCCACATGGAGCACCCACAAGAAAACCACAGCAAGAACCTATGTGAGACAAATCCCAGTGCAGGAAAAAGGAGTTCAGAGCGTGAAAATGATGAAGGGTGAAGGAGAAAGCAGAAGGAGAAGGATTTCAACCCCACCAGGGATAAAGGCAGCTGTGGCAGCACGTGGAGGCAGCTGGAGTGCCCCTGGATGGGCCATCCAGAGGCCAGGCTCACCAGTAACCAGCAGTGTCTCCAGGACAGCAGCTGTATTTTCTCAGTAGGCAGATACTCCAGATGTGCTGCCAGACCACATTTTTGCTATTTACTGTTTGAAGAGGTTGTTTTTGTTGGGTTTTCTCTTTCCTGTTGAGTGTGGGCTTGTGGAGTGCATTGCCCTGGGATGGCTCCTGCTGATAATTAGGCAGCAAAGATAGGAATGATGTGCATTGTTTTAGAACAAAACCATGGAGAAGCGACGGAAAATGAGATGATGATGGAGGGAGAAGTTGGTTAATATCAAAAGAGGAACACATTTTTTTATAATGGCTTAAAAAATGCACCACCATTCTTTTTGAAGAAAGAAGCAGAAGCCCCAAAATTCTGAGAAAAAGAGGAACCCTCAGTTCTCTTGTTCTGTCTGGAATGAACACTCGGGAGAGTGGTAAAGGTGAGAAAAGACATTTCCTATCCCTTTACTCCCTTCTACCCACTGCTTCCCTGATCAGAAACAAAATCTTTTCTTACTTTTGGACCATTGGGACCAGGTGTTCCTGGAAATCCCTTCCGACCAGATCGACCCTGAAATACATGGAAAAGCCATGAACATCAAAAGCTTGCAGCTGCTTTGGTCACAGGTGCAGCTTACGTGCTTGTAAAATAAAAGATAAAGATAAAACATTCATTTTCTTATCCACCTATTACCAATTTTCAGGATATTTTACTATCCTGAGGTGACAATTATGTACAGACCCATTACAAAATCCTGAGCTGGCAAGCTCACAGATGTGACAATATTCTTTTTGCTTCTTCTAACTGTTTTCTGTGATACGTCACAGAGGTCAAAAGGACTTTCTCTGACTGTCCAGGTTTTTTTTTCTTTCTTTTTCCTCTACTCATTGAAAAATACTATAAATCAAGGAAGAAATATCAGGGGTGGTTACAGAGACGGTTTCCAATCAATGTCATTTATCTTGAGGATGAACTGTTTAAACATTGGAGGGTTTTTCAAGGTTTGAGACTTTAGGCAAGTCATAAACTCAACGCCCTGTGCAAGGCACTTCCTGGACTTTCAGCCATCCTGGATCAGGCCATCAATCAAGCCCTGGACAAGACAATAATTCACAGCAGGGCAGATTAACTTCTCAAACCAGGAGGGCTGAAGCTTTAGGAGAATTTAACTACAATTCCATTGCAAAGTCGTCAGAGCTGGTAATAACCGAGTGAACAAATAACTGAAACCTACCTCTGGACCAGGGACTCCTGGTGGTCCTAAGGGTCCTTCATCTCCCTGAGGTGAAAAGAAATTAAAATAAAAGGCAAAGTGGTGACAAAATTCGGACTCACTATGCTGCAAGAATGAGATGCCTGCAGTATGAGCAGCAGTTAAACACAGGCTGCGTGCTCAGCTGTCACATTTTAACAGCTGAGTCCTTCTCTATCTTAGAGCAGCCTCTGAGGTTTCACAGGAAAAAAAGATCTCAAGTCAAGTCCTGCCAGTAAAAGCCATCCAAAATTTGACCAAGGCAGCACCAGTTGATTTGGCCTATGATGGGCTGGACTTTGCCAGCAGGGTACCCTGGACGTGCTGCCATAACTCTGCTTCATTTGATTTGGCAGGGATGTGAATGCTACAGTTCCCTTTTTCTTTCTTCCCCCTAAAAAACATGTTCCAAAATTTCCCACAGAACCATTTGGCAACTGCATGAACGTTTCCCTTTTGCTTTCAGCTGGGGCTACACATGCTGCAGGATAGAGCTATCACAAAATCTCACACAGCAATTGGACTCGGTCCTCTCCCTTGGCTCCACACCAATTTCTAATGTGATAGGATCAGATCTGCACTTTCTAAGAGACCTTCAATTAAGCTTCACAAAAATTATCTCAAGTGTCTAAAACCAACTGCCAAGAGAGAAATTAAAAGCGCCCTTGGCAGCCACAGCCTGGCTGCTCTCATTTCGGTGGTCAGCCGTGGTAATGAAGGGGCACTGGCAGGCTGAGGGTGGGACTGGGGGTCAGGAACTCAGCTCCATGGGCTCAGACGAGTCACCCATAAAATGCCACATTTCCAGTGGGATGCAATTCAGAGCCCTGACCCAGTGCCCTGGGTGACCACAGTGGCAAGAGCACAGCGCTGTGCTCTGCTGCACACTCAAAGTCCTTCAGCACAGCTTGCACCAAACTCCATGTCCATGTCTTTGGGTTTACTTTTACACTCACTAACTAGAGTAAATTGAAGGCAGCTTGGTCACGCCTGCCTGAACCTGGAATGCTGGGCTTCGATTCCCTTTGTATTTTGGCTGGAATATTTTTTTTCCTATTTCACTGCAAATAAATGAGCTAATTTGCATTAATCCCATTTAGAGAACAAGCAGAAGAGTTCCCAGAAAAAGTTAAGAATTATTAGTGCTATTAAAACGAGCTCCAGCCCATGCATGTGCTCAGTATTATTTACACAATGTCTCGTGACTCTGGACAAACAGCTTACACCGGCCTGAGTGAGAGGAAATGACAGCGATGTCACTGGAGTTCCAGCAGGGTAAACAGGGAACCCAGACATTCTCTGCTGCTCCTAAAATGTATTTGCAGCTCCAGGACAATTAAATCGACGACAATTGTCGCCTTCTCAACAAGTGCAAGTGGAATGATGCTTCAGGTTCTGAGGTGAAGTGGTGAGTGCAAGCTGCAAGCTCTGAGGTGCTGGGCAAATGAGTTCCTGCAGAGCAGCAATTCCCATTTCCTTCTCTTTCTACAGAGGGATGTTTCTCCGTGTGAGAGAGTGGACTCTGCAGGGCTCATGGTTGAAAAGGAACACACTTAAAAGGAGCAGAAAGCAAAAGGCAGGCCAGGGCATGTCTGTGCAAGGGGATGTGCAGGGAAAAGGGCTCTAACGCCCATCTGGGGGTGGGGGAACTGGCTTCAAAAGCAAAGCCGAGGCAGAATTCAGGGTCAGCAGGTGCCAGCAGTGGCTGGAAGCAGAGATCACAGGACTTGGAGATCACACAGTTTAGAGGAAGCTCCTCTTCTGCAGGTCTCTGATCACTCAGTATAAGCATCTGCTTCCAGATCCAGAGGGACCAGAGCATTTCAAACCACGGACACCATTTCACCATGCATTAATTCACAAAATTCGGTGCTGTTCTTTAAATCAAGCCTCTTTTGAGCTGAGGACACTCACCTCTTGTCCAGGCAGTCCTCTTGGCCCAGGTAAACCTCGTGCTCCTGGCTTTCCCTGAGAAAGAGCCAAAGGAAAAGATACTCAGAAAATAGAAACATAAGCTCAAAAGGGCAATTAAAATGAGAAAGTCTCTTTCACAGCCATGGGACATTATCCAATGTCAATTTTGTTACAGAAAAAAAATCTGAAGAAAAGAAAACGCTGCACTTGGAGGGACCTCAAGCCAAACAGACCAGGCTGAGATGCTGGCCAGGACAATCTTTAGGAATCTCCTGGGGTTTCTCTCTTCCCCCCTTCCCACTACTTTGTTTTCCCTGGCTGCTTCCAACCCCACACAGAGCTGCAGTCTCTGCTGCACTCACCTTCAGGCCTTCAGGACCGTTTTCTCCTGGCGGGCCAATGTCACCTGGGAAGCCCTGGAGAAAATGAGGAACAGTCAGGGTGCATAGCTGGAATTCCGCAGGCTGTGCCAGCCTCTGTGAGAGGTTTAGTTGAAGGCTAAGGGACAAGATGTGTTCCATGCTGGCAGCATCCTTGTGTGGGCCACCACGGCTTTGGGAAGGAATGGGACACAACGGAGCAGCACCATCAGTTTGATGGAACAGCAGCCTTTCCCAGCAGCTCCCTTTAGGTCCCTCTTCTTACAAGATTTATTGCAGTGAGGGCCCCCCTGTCATCACACAGCTAAAAGCGGCGATTTGGGTTTTAATTAATCTCTGTGAGTCAGTGCATAAGCTCTGTGCTCCGAGAAAGGAGCTGCAGCCTCCGCGACAAAGGGAAGCAGGCGAGGAATTAGGAAAGGTGCTGACACCCTCATTAGCTGCCGTCAGCCTGGCAGCGGCTCCTTCCCACCCAGCCACCCTTCGAGGAGGAAACAAAGGAATCCATGCTTATTTCCAATAGCAACAAAGAGGAACGACTGCTAAGTGGCAGCACTCAGCTGAGAGCCCTTCCCAGACCCTGCGAAATACCAGAACGCTGATGAGGGGAAAACAGACCATCAGTTGTGCTGGAAGTGGCTCTCTAGCATCTTACAGACCTTGTCTGGTTGCTTAGGAAGGAGAAAAATGATGGTGTGCTGGGGGAAGGCCATCCTACATCTAAGGTGACTATTTTTTGGTAAGGGAAGTAAGAGGATTTTCTACTTCAAATGGTGTCCTGAGGGGGAAAAATTGAAACAACTCCTCCATTTTATCTATGACAAAAAAGGGGAAGGAAAAAACATGAGATATAGAATGGGTCATGAACCCGTCTTCATCCTTCCTACCCCATCACCACTCATGTGCCATCGTATCCCAGCAGAGAAGTGAAGCCCTAGGCTGGAAAGATGTGAGGAGGAGGTGGTGGCACATACCTCAGGGCCAGGTGGTCCTGGAAACCCAACTGGTCCTTTGTCACCAACTTTTCCCTGCAGAAATCAGAAAAACATGGGGAAAAGTGAGCTGGCTCCTGGCTGCCAGGTTTCCTGTTTAGAACAGCACACCCCTGCCAAGCTGTCTTCCCAGCTGGGCACAGAACCTTTAGAAAGGGAGATTAGGAAGCAGAGGGTGCTTGGTTACTTACCAGGGGGCCTGCCTTTCCTCGTGCCCCAGGGACCCCAGGCAAACCCTGGCTGCCCTGAGAGAGACACATTTTTTCAGAACACAATGAGGCATCAAAAAAATTCCAATTCCCCAGGCTCCAGCTTTGCTGCAGAATGAGGAGCATCTCCTAAAGGCTGGACTCAGCCCTGCACGGAGCTGGGACAGCTGCACTAATGTCAGTGAGATGTTTCTGAAGACAGCCCTGAATTCAGCCCCAAAGAAGACGAGCTGCTGCAGTTGGCTGTGGCTCAGAGCCACACAGGCTCCAGCACAGGGCTACATGCAACATTTGTCAGCCACAGTCAGTATCACATAAAGTCACAGGGGAGAAGTCATTTGATCAGAAGTTATACAGAGCATTAAGTGCTTCCCTGGGTCAGGGTTTAAGTTGCTGCACTGAGCAGACAAAATCTCCTGAGTCTGCAGCCGCTGGACCACACACATTCACACACATCCCCATCAATCCCATCACTTCCAATCTCTGCTAGAAGACAGAGCCCCTACAGAAAGCCCCCTGCAAAACTGCTTTTACTATGAGTAACTACAAAATCCATATTCTGACATGGATTTTAGGAAGGCACAGCACACCCCAAATGAGAACTATCCAAGCAAGGGAACCTGACAGTAGGATGCAGCTAATTCCAGCTCCTTGTGGATGAACTAAGAAAACTGGTGGCCACTGCTACGTAAGGGGAAAAGAACAATGGAGGAAAGGAAAACAGTTACCTTGTCTCCTTGGAAGCCGACATCTCCTGGAACACCTGCTCTTCCCTGATCACCCTGGGTACACATCACCAGAGAGTTAAAATAGGCAACAGCAACAGCCAAAATGCCCAGGATCGATGCTTAGAAGGTGCTTTGTACAGCAAAAGTCTCAGCACCAGCTCCACTCAAAACTGAACTGCTGGCGAGCTGCAGATCACATTGAATGTAGCAACGACCCTGAACAAGGTGTGTATTTCCCAACTTGATTCTAAGGTGAGAAAGGAAACTGCGGGAGAGAGAAAAGCAGGAATTCCCAAGCATTGTGTATCTATAGAAGCTGCAAGAAGAGAGAGCACATTCCTCTGGCTAACAGCGACCATGAAGGTGGTGAAGTGTTAAATTCAGCTGAACAGTAGAGTTCAGTTTTCAATGAATGAACCTTTTCTCTCACAAAGCTCTATAGAAAAGAAAACAATCCTCGGGCTTTCTGTGAGCATAGCCTAGTCCTGACATCAAACATCAATCCTCTTCCACAAGAAAACAAGAGCAACTTCTGGTAATGCTTTAGTACTGCCTCACTGCCAATATCCGAGCTGAGATTCCCTGGGAGGGGTCAGCTGGTGCTCACTGGGATGGGGAGCCCATCACTGACAATATTTCCTGACCAAGCCGTCTGTCTGTCCCCTTGCTGGACCAACATAACAGATTCTGACTCCCTGGGGGAAGACAAACACCCCTGAAGGTTTTCCAAGGAGCAGTGGGCTACCTTGCATTGGCTCTTAGCCCTGCTGCGAGCAGCTCTCTGGACCAAATTACCTCCTGATGCCCCTTCCAGCTTCATGTATTCAGTGATTTACTTAAACAAAGGATGAGTCAATGATGGGGCAGAGAAAGGAAAATTCTACTTGGGAAGTCAAGGGAGGAACGACTACAATAACTTGGTACGATGACAAGACCCAACAAAAACAACTGCTGCAGGAACTCTGTCCCATGAATTTGGCTTCCCAGCAAGGGAATGAGCCACTCCAGAGCTATATGTTTAAAGACAGTGCACATGGAAGACATATGGAGCCCTGCGACAGAGCCAAAGTCCACAGAGAGACGACAGAGAAAGTCCACTTCACTCCAGAAAAACCACCCACTTGTTATCAGAGAGCTGAAATAATCGTAACTAATGCAGTAACATGTAGGGGATAATGAAACTGTGGACAGTTCAGGTCCGAATTGGTAAAGACTTTTCAAAGACAATTTTTCAGGGGAAAAATAATTAAGAACTATGCGGATTCAATGATGGAAACATTTCATGGATTCACGCTAAATTTGCTTAAATGTTTTGGCAAATGTTCCCGGAACATTTCATTCAACCGTCTTCAAAACAAATCCTTTATATAGCAAAATTAAAATGTTGCTCTTAAAAATGTTAAATTGATTTTACTCATTTGGTTTTTAACCTAAAATATTTTAATTTGAGTCAAATAACCAACATTTTGTTTCATCTAAACTATTTTCCGTCTTTTTTTTTTGGCAATGCAAAATGGAAACAATCAGCTCTTAACACAGCTTCAGTTCAGAAGAACCCCAAGTATTAGATACAATAGAAATGGCAAAAAAACTACTGTGTGACCCAGCTCCTTCACAGATTTCTCTCATCTTCTCTCAATTTTCTACTTATTTTATGTAGTCCAAGGCTTAAAACACTGAAATCTACTTAATTTTGGCTCTCGACTGGAGACAGCATGAAAACAGCTTTTCTGGAAGTGACAGGTTGGCTCTGAGATTTGTCTTTATCATCAAATCTGAGGGTCAAAAAAGAAAGATTATATTTTTTATTAAGTAATTTTCCACCTAGACAGTACAAGTGGCCATTGAAATACTGTTTCAGAAGAAATACCCGGACACTAAGTAATAGCTACTGAAATAAAAGAGTTTCCTGAGCATAGCAAAAGGCAGGAACAAACCTTTGTTTCCAACCTTCAGGAAAAGTGGGGCATGACAATGAAAGCAGTTTTCAAACAACTCTGAGAAATGGGCATTCGAGAGGGTACGAAGGAAGCAGGGGAAAAAAACCACATCTCTTATCTTGAGCTGGACTTCACGCCAGATGCTCACATGCTATTGTGATAGCACAGCAAAATGTCACAGCATGAACAGTCCATCTATGGCTGCCAGCCTCTTAAACCAGAACTGAGGACTGGGGCATCACCTTTTACCTGCCCTGGAACTGGGATTTGGGGTCTGTGTTCTTAATACGAGGGAAAAATTACAGAGGAAAGAGGTCAGGCATGTTTGTTATTAAAACCTGCGATGCTGAGATGACGAAATGGGCCTGCAAGGACTTGGTTCATGGGGCAGGAAAAGGAATGTGGGATCTGAAATTACAAACAGGCTCGGCCCAGGGGATGTTGCCTGTGCTTCATGTTTCACCTATAAAAAGAAATGCAGCTTCAGACACCCCGAGGGCCCTTTGTAACCCAACACAAACAGAGAGGGGCTACAAGGGAAGGGACCAATGCACAGCTGTGGGATGTGTTTGCTGTCTGTGGGATGTGTTTGCTGTCTGTGGGATACAGAGGAGATTGTTGTGTAAAATCCCCTCAATTTTCCTCAATTGGAAGTCTCTGTTCCCAAGACTTCCTGCTTAGCAATGCAAAGGGAGCTAACACTGCACAGCTCCAGAGGTATTTGCCTGAACCATGCCTTCCACAAGTTACAGATGTCCTGATTCATAAAACTCCTTTGTGAGAACAAGTAGCTGGGATTTCCTCTGCTTCCTCCACCTTTCCTCTGCACTCCTCACCCCATGTGGTCTTCTCAAGGCCACTCTTTATTCCAGAGTTACACAGGAATTCCACTTCTCCCTGCAAGAGCAGATCCAACCCCCTCTTCCCCCTCTCCTTGCCTCCATGAAAACACAGGAATGGAAACAGAAGATGACCTGGACCAGCTTGTGTAGCTGCTAGATAAAAAGATGTGATTTTTGCTGGAGGAGTGAGATGTTGTCCCTTAATCTGGTTCACACCTGGCCACGTGATGTGAGGACATTCCCCCAGGTGGACTGAGGTGGCAGCTCCAGTGACATTCCCACACACACCATCCAGCCACCCTGTCATTATTCTCAGGTTTTAACAGCATCTGTCTGGCTGCTGCTGAGTCAAGGGAGTTCTCCTCAGCTACAAAAAGACAAACCTGTACAAGGCCACAGCTTTTGGATGTGACCAAGACAGATGGGGTTAATAGGAGCTTGCAGACATCCAATTAAATCTTCATCAACCCATCCCCAGGAAGGCAGGATGACCTGCAGCCTGGAGCTTGCAAGGGGAGGCAGCTGGGGGGGAGGGAAAAGGTTTCCTGTACCTCAGGAGCATGGGATTGTCAGGAGGATGGATAATTCAGCACTTGGGAGTATTGTAAGGATAACTCCAGAGAGAGCCACAAACCATTTGGTTACTGTGACAGCAGTGGCTGGGGAAATACTGGGCTTAATCAGAGCAGTTTCTATAAAGTGATGGAGACTGAACTGTCCAGGAAGGTTAATTTTGCTAAACAATGATTTACATCTTGGTGATTCTTAAGATATTTAACCATTTCTTCCAAGGAGTGGATGGAAGAGTCTGTGGACTCCAGGATCTGGTGTTCAGTCAAGAAATCAGCTACAATGTCTTAGGCTTGTCCTAAAGAAAAAGCCCTTCTCTTGCCCTGTCATTGCTCTCAACAGAAGTGGAAAAGCAGCACAAGGGAGAAATGGAAATTGCAGACACAGGAGTCCTGGCAAAGAGCTGCTATAACATAAGAAGAGTTGAATCAACTGGTTTGACACTACTTCCCCCCTGTGCAGTTTTGGGCTGCTAAATCATTCTCTAAAAGCAAGCATCTAAGAAGAGAATAAAACATCCGACAGGAGGAGGAGAATACACTTAATGGTCATTTTCCACTGCCCTCCTGAGCAATCAGAGCCAGCAATAAATAACTGCACCTCCCACTCTTTCAGACTAAATAAATCCTACAGCCGAATATCTGTAGGAGGAGGGTTCTTGTGACAGTGAGACATTTACACACACAGCTTCATGCTGATTTAGCTGAAGCTGCGTGGTTTTGTGCCAGCACCACTAAATCACTGCAATCAAGGCCCCTCTCCATTTTGCTTTTTCTAAAGTGATTTATATCAGTTTGGGACAAGGCAATTTCCTCTCAATAGGAAGCTGAGCTGAGGTGAGGCTCCTCGCACAGGAGCAGAGGTATCCAACACACAACAGTTTTTCCAGGGGATCCACCTGGTTTGTGTGATACAGAGCTGCTTTTTCACACCACATTTCCCCCAAATGCATTAATGCAAACTCACTGTCAGTGTTGGATCATCTCCTCCCCATCCCATCAGGTAAACAACAAAAAACCAGTGGAACAACAGATAACTGTACAGCTACTGTCACCATCAGTGGGAGACAGGAGCTCCAAAGAGGATCTGAGCATAACTGATCCATGCTCCACAGAAAAGGGGATGGGGAAGATATCAAAGAAAGAAAAATCAAAACTAGAGTGTCACGAATGGAGGGAGAGTGAGAGGATGGGGTAGAGATGGCCACAGTGGAACCAGCACTATGATGCTGAATAAGAAAGAGAAACTAGAAAGGGGGTTTCACATGCAAAGTTAAAACACAGTGCAATAAGGGAGTATTCAGATCACCTTATCACCTTTCAGTCCATGTTCTCCAGGGTTTCCCATCAGCCCCTGAAACAAAAGAAAGTTCAGAGTGAGGTTGAGCCACCGTGGAGACTTGCTCAGGTCTGTGACCTTGCTGTTTGCTGATGGGGCTGGTGGCTCAGACCCACAGCAATGGCCTGGCACAGTCTCAAGGTCAAATACCAGACTGCTCCAAAGTGTTCTCCATCACACATTCTTCATGTGCTGCAGGCACACAGGGAAAATGCTCCTGGAATTCTCCATTGACTTACACCTACTGCAGAGCACCAGTGCTCAAAACCCTGTGCCTGGGCACACATCACTGCTGCCCATCCTTTCTCTCAGGACAGTCACCACTGCCCAACGGAGGAACAGAATAACCTTCAGCCCAGCTATGGAGGGATGAGAGCTCAGAGAGCTCAGCCATTCCCTCACCTTTAATCCTTTTGGTCCTGGGTAGCCGATTGGTCCAACAGGGCCCATGTCACCCTAGTGAGAGAAAGAAAATTACCACAGTCATTAGGTGCAAACCCAACAGATCCCTGCACGTGCTGTGAAATTCCTCTGATATCCAGTCTCAGTAACCCTAAAGAAATGCAGTACTGATACCAACAGAAGCTGCATCCTGGCATGAGTCAAAGCTCTTTGAATGTGCAGACAGCCCCTAAATAAAGGCAGCACTCAAAGGAAAGAGAGGAGAGACAGAAGGTGGGGACAGAGGTGCCTCATCCTGCTGCAGTGAGAAGGCAGCGTGGCATCGTGTGTTGGGACTTACTCTAGCACAGGAGGACAGCAGAGCTCTGGCTGCTGTGGGCACCCGTGCGTGATGTACAACAGAAACCCTTCAGTGCTGGTGTTGAAACGGGCTCTGGCTGCTCTCTGCCATGAAGAGAGGCAGTGACAGGGTGCACCAGCCTGGCCTCAGTGTGTAAATAAACAGGGCAGGCTCCCTGAAGGAGCGATTCTCCAGCCGCAGCGCCGGGCCCGCAGCCACGCAGAGAGAGCTGGGCTGCAGCCACCCCAACAGAGCCCTTTTCATGCCTCCCAGCATAAAGGCTGCTTGTAGAAACGCATTTACTTAGAGCTCTGCCCACATGGTTAATTAGGAGAGCGAGAGGCTTTAGTTACACCTAATTCTGCTCTTCAGCCTCTCTTACACCGTGAACCAAACTCCGCAGGGTGCACGAGGCAGCCAGAGCCTGGCTGGTCCCCAGGGTGGCTGCAGGTGGCAGGGAAGAGACTGAACGGGGGCCATGTGTCACCTTCTCCATGCCCTGCAGTGGGAGCCCTGTGTGCACACCCTGGGGAAGGAGCTGGAGCTGACCTCCACAGGGAGGACGAGGCAGCACGGGTGTGCTCCCTTCTCCCCAGGAGGATGGAGGATGTCTCTCTTGGTCTATCCCACAGGAGATGCTTCAGCATCCTGAATTCAGGAGATGCATGTTACCCTTTGGATCTGATTCAGTCTGACCTGAATCTCAGTCTGAAGCTTGGCTGGGCCAGTGTGGAGGGGAGGACAGGCAGCTTTTGACTCCATCATCTCTAGAAGGATCATGATCACATTTACCATCTCTGACCTTGAACTTTCTAACAAACAAAGTATCTATGAGATAACAGCTACAAGGAAAAGATGAATCCTTCCAAAAGCAAGGAGGAATAGAATCCAATCTGGACAATCCTTAAACGGTATTGTTTTAAATAGCAATCTTCGTCTTCCAGCTTTTTGACAGGAGCACATCATTTCTGCTGCTACAGCTAAAGCAGCTACTTTCATCTCCACTAATGAGGGGAAACAGACCTAATTCCTGATTCCATGGAAAACCTTCCACCTCTGCTCCAATCCCCCATCTCCAAGACGGGTGTTCCACCATATTCCCTCGTGCTCCTTCAAGGAATGTAAGATTTCTGGGTTTGTGCAATGTCTAGTGCAATGGAGGCCATGATCTAAGCTGACACATGCTTCTATAATTTAAGCTATGGAAAGGCAAAAGGGGAAGGTTTTTAACCATTCCCTGCAAGTCAAGTTTCTATGGATTATCACAGCTGAGGAGGAATCATTACGAAAGAATGCTGTAGTAGTAACAGAGAATACCAATTTTAGTGCATGGAAGGGAATAACCTGAAACAAGTCCTGGGACCTAAAAATAAACCATACTATGTTCAGCTGGGCATTCACTAACCCCCAGCACAGCTGCCAGAGGAGGAGCTGCCACCCATCCTTACAGCCATTTATCTCCTGCTGGGGGAAAAGTGTAGCGAAGGGTGGAATTTGGCTGAGTGCAAATCACCTGGATTAGTGATGGGATGGTGAGAGTACCTGTAAAATTCCTGTCTACCCAGAGGACAGACTGTTCCTGCCCAGGGTCTCTCCAGTGAACAAGAACCGTGTGTCCCTGAGGTCACTGCTTACAGGGACTTGCTTTTAAGAGATCCTAGTGTGGAATGAATGCTGCATCTTTGAAGAAAAACCCAGGCAAACATTATCAAAAGGGCAAGTTATCACCAAAAAAAAAGACACTAAAAACAGACTTCTAATCTGTTTCCTTTTGCTTGCAGAGGGTTTGCCCTCCTCCACCTCCCAGTCCACCAGGAAACCCGCTCTCTCCCCAGATGTCACACCTCCCCCATACAAACAGCCATCCTGCTCACAGGAAGAGGAAAATCTGTGTGTAGTTAGGCAGGTTGAAAGGGTTAAAGCCCGACAAGCCAGATCTCCATTTGTTTTTGTACTTACAATGAGTCCAAGGACTCCAGGAGGACCTGGGGCTCCCAATTCTCCCTAAAAGGAAAGAAAAACCCACATGGTTACGGACACTTTATAGACAAGCAGAGACTGAAAGGCAGCTTAGTGTTTCAAGGGCTTGAGGGAAGGGAAAAGACCGTCCCTCCCCCTTCCATCCCCAGCCCTTTTCCCCACTGAAGTGATCCAGAACTTCCATCTCGGGGAGTGCACTTGTGAGCACATCCTGGGAAGACACAGGCTGCTTGTTGTTGGGCAGTTATTCCCAGGGCTGACTTCCCTCCCAGGAACAGGCTGGATGAAAGGAACATTTCACTGTGCAGGGGAGAGGTGGGAGCCTGCCCCAGGTGAGATCCAGCCCCTGGCAGGGAGAGGGACCACAGTAGGGAGGGGACACAGGGAGAGCAAGGCTAAGGTGGGAAGGAGAGGAAAGCTGCTGCTTTAGCATTGGGAAACGTGAGGTTTTGGGAGTGGTTAAGTAATAATAAAACTCATAGGAAAAGGAAGACCTGCATGAAAATGAAACTTGGTAGTTTGGGGGGAGGATATGGCTGGTTCTGGTGCAAATGGGTCCTGGGAGTGTATTTGGCACCTTGGAGTCCATAATTTCAAGGGTCAGACTGCTGACACGGCTTGTGGAGCTGGTTTGGCTTCTCAGCTTCACCACAGACATCCTCTGTGTGAGAGCTCTCCAAAGACATGCAGAAACACTGGCGGGTGCCTGATGGCATCTTCAAGTGAAGCACAGCAGAGAAGCTCTACCAGACCCCCACAACTCACCTATCCAGGTCCCTGAACAGTTCAGCAAGCATGGGGTGCTCGGCCTGTCCTGTGTCTCCCTCGGTGGCCTCTCTGGCCACACTAGCAGTGAGCTGCTTGTCAGGGCAAGGACCTGCTCTTACACACCTCCATCTCCAGTGGGGCCTCTCAAAACAAGTGCATTGGAAATGCTGAACTTCCCGTTAACTCAGACAGCCCTGCCCCTGCTCTGGATCACGCTGGCTGCTTTCTTTGACAGCCCTGCTCAGTTTATGGTGCACATCTGGTGGAGTCCCCTCCAGTGCAATATAGCTCCCCTTTTATGGGAAGATTTGCCTAGTGGAAGAAGGAAAGAGAAGGGGACGCAACGTGACTGAATGTGCTCAGGGCTCCTTGGGTAAAGGGTTACGTGTGTTTATTTTATGGGAAGTGGAGTAAAGGACTATTGGGCAAGCACACACACAAAAAAGCGTTTCATAATCTCAACCAGCCTAAAATTGCCTTTTTTTTTTTATGGCCAGTTCCTTTCCTGCATGCTTGGGACATCTGTGGAGCAATTGTTCCTCATGGGTGGGATTTCTGTGGCCTCAGAGCTACTGTTATAAGGTCGGCTTCAAGCTTTTAGCCAAGGCCTGGCATTACTGGCTCAGGAAGAAGAGGGAGTATCCCAGGAATGCTGAGCACAGGAGTTGCACGGTGGCCTGGGTTTCCCAGGAAGCTCTGCAGGCTCCCAGGGTGGCTGGGCTGCAGGCTGGGTGCATGGTCAGCTCTTGGGCCCACCAGCTCCGAGAGGCACTTCCCAGATTTCTGACTTATGTCATATTGACATTCCTCAAGAGAACGGGTGTATGGGGAAACGCATGACCTCACAGCTAACGGAAGAGGATTTCCTCTTGCAAGAGCAGGCGGTGGACTCCCTTGAGAGATGTGGACAGGACTAGCTGTTAATTTGAGCCATTCCCTAGCCTAGGAAATGGAGGATTTACAAGTGGCCTTTCCTGACTATCAGTCCCTGACCTGCCAGGGAAATCAGGCTCTCTTCTCCTTTTTTCAGTGCATGAACCGGGCACCGGGACAAGAGAGAAGGAGACAAATCAACAGCCCTTTCCCACGTCTAATTCCTGTGATTAAGAGCCTAACTGGAGTGGGTAAAGCACTCCGGGGGAACATGGGATCTGGAATGCGATGGCTCAACAGCTCCCAGCGAGCTGGTAGGAGGGAAGAAGGCCCCTGGGGTTGGAAGAGCCTGTGCTGTGCCTGGAGGGGATGGAAAGGAGATCAGAGGCTGTCGGGTTCAGCCCTCCCCACACGACCAGGGGATCAAAAGGAGGATGTGGCAGCCGGGCCCGTGGCAGCTGGGGCTGCGGCCGCCCTCCCGCCTCCGACAGCTCAGCTGCACACCCCACCTACCAAACCTAGCATATTTGTGTGCTCCACAAACAGACTTTCTGGCATTTTTCTGTGTCTGTGACTCCCCTTGTGACCCTGTGAACCTCCCTTTAAGTCAGCCCAAACAGTCTGTTTTCATTCTGCGATCGCCAAGGCACATTAATATTTAAGAGCCGTTGATAAGATGAAAGAAGAGCGATCCTTCTGGATGAATTAACGGGACATTTGCTGCTCTCCCAGGCTCTGGGAACTGCCATTCAGCTGACTGGCATTGAGAACATCTTCTGAATGGGGCTTAGACAACTTGCATATTCAAAAGAAAACAAAATAAGTTATTTGGGGAAAAAAAAGTCTTCCTGTCCTCCAGGATTCCTGCTCTTCCTGGTGGGCTGGCTGGAAATAGCAGTACAATCAGAAAGTTTTCTGCTTTGAGACTACTGATTCCACTCTGACCCATGGCTTAAGTCGACCAAAGGATGGGAAAAGTCCTGCAGAAGTATTCCTTGGAAATATCACTCTTTCGGTTCACTGCATTTATGATTCTTGTGCTGAATTCCCACAAAGGCTGGAGTTTGGCTGAGCTTGGCTTGGTGACTGGAGTCGGTTGTGAAAACAACTTTTATGCTGCATATATGACGAATGGGAACTCGCAGGCACATGTGGAGCGGGTTACTTCACACAAATCATCCCGTCAAACCCCAGAGCAGCACGGTGATTATGTGTGAATAACCAAGGCAGCAGGAATTTCAAAGATGAATCAGTGCTGCTCACATGCTAATTCAGGGAGAACCAACAAAGTCATTCAGACAGTAATTTAGGATAATTAATACATCTGAGAACTGTTGCAAACCACGAGGACATGTTCTGTGAGCAGTGGCAAACACAGCACATCCCCACAGTTTAGTGCTACAAGAGCAGAGCAAATTAAACCTTATCAGCACCCAGCTGCTTAAATGACCTCCATGACCATCCTGACCCAGTTCCCAGGAGACACGTCCCACTCTTAGGAAGCCACCAGGGGTCAGATGAAGACTGAAGGGAGGCCAAGGACTCAGGAGACTGGAGACTTACTCCCCATGCAGTCCCAGGGCTGGCTGAGGGATGGGGCAGGCAGCAGCCGGGGCTGTGGAGTTTGTCCCTCCGTGCTCCCCGACACTGGAGCAGGGAATCTGTGCCCTGTGGTATGGACAACATGGTCCAGCACTGCCTACTCTGCCACAGCAACATCCTTGCCCTTTTTCTCTTGATTTTCTCCTAGTCACACCTACTGGATAAGAAAGCATCTGTCAAGACTGAGGTGCAGGGAAGGCAAGAGATGGAGACAGAAAACTGATGGCAAATGATGACTGACAGTTACAGGAATCAAACACAGGAATTTTCAGCAGGGCAGGGACGTACGTTTGTTTTTCAGGAGGGACAAAACCAACCAGCTGCCACTGAGCTTAAATCTTCACTCAGCTCTAACTAGCATGATGCAGTACAGTGTGCTGTCTACCGCAAAAGAAAATAAGAAAGTAAAACATTATGAACTTACAGGGTTCCCATCGATGCCTGGAGGTCCTCGTTCCCCAAAATTACCAGGAAAGCCCTGAGAAGAGGAGGCAAACATGAACATTAGTTATTGAGGCTCCCTGGTGCAGCCAGTCAGTTACAAAGCACTCCCCTTGCACCCCTTGCAGCACTTTGGAAAGCAGCAGAACACAGGGACATGGGGGACAACCAGCCTGCTTGTCCTCATCCAAACCACTCCTGCCACACCAGCACAGCTCGACCAGGCCACAGCCCCTGATTCATAAACCTCACTGCAGGGACTATATTAAAAAATGGATTGTCAATCAGAATTATTTAGTGCTATCTACTAACAGGGTCATTTGAACAGCATCCCCTTCTCTCAGGATAGCAGGACAGCACAGAGCCTGTTGGAGCCCGTGTGGATGCTTAATGGAGCTGATCGGAGATGCCTGGTGAATTCACTCCCTTTCAGCTTGCCAGAGGAGCAAATGCTTCCAAACTCATTACAGCCCACACCCCAGAGCTGTGAAAGGCCATGTTTACTACATGAAAAAGTCACCACAAAAGACGACTTCATCTCATTATATCCGATGCAAGTTTGGTAGACTTCAGACAATTATAGAGAAGGGAGTGGAGGTACTGAGCCAGAGCCAGAACACAGTGGTGTGACACGTTCTCTCTCACTCTTGGACAGACCCTGTGCTCCTCTAAGCCCCCCCAGTTCCCTGCTACAACCAAATCCCAAAGCAGCTTTCTCTTCCCTGTCCTGCCATGCTCTGTCTCCTGCGAGAAGAACTCGAACTGGGAGGCAAAGTAAAAGTGCTTTATCCCCTTCTCTGGCTCACCAGAAATGCAAAGGACACCACGGGCATGTTCTGAAACACTTGAGAGCTCAAGAGACAGGGATGAAGCAGACAGGGAGAGGATGCTCTCTTCTCCCGCCTGCTTCCCTGTATCCTACAAACACTGGTTATCTGTGAAAAGCAAATCTGAGGGAAGTGGAATGCAGCAGCCAACGGCGACACACTTATCTGGAAACCCATCAGCAACAATGAAAACTGAAATGATCACAGCAGACAGAACAGGAAAACTATAGTGGGAAACTGTCATCCAAGACCTCCCCTGGCCTTTGAGGGTTTACAACTCCTGGTGAACAGAAAAGGTAAAGAGTTACTCAGGAAAATCTAAGGTGAGGGATGGGAGACCTGTTTAAGTCAATGAAAATTTTGCCACTGACCTCAGAACCAGCATTTCAGCTCTTCTGTACCAATTCCCTACAGCACGAAGGACTGAACTGACATGAGCTATTGCTTGCTTGGCTTCAACACATCTATTTTGTGGGAATCACTGGGGATAGGAAAGTCGTCTGCCTTTCTCCAGCTAGGCACTACATCCCTGAGGCCTGTGCACATGCCAAGAAGCTGTGGTAAGCAACCACTGGAAACATCCTTCTGCCATCTAGAGACAAAGATGTCAAATATAACAAGAAGGCAGGGGGGCTACAATTTTCTTTAATGAAAAAAAGGGGAAAAATAACTCTGCTACATGCTGAATCAATCAGATCAGAGGAGAGATGTGCAGGGAAAACTCATTGCTCAGGCAAGAAAAAAAAAACCATGAAGACTGCCAGAATATTTTGCTGTTTACAGTCATACGGCTTGCCAAGGAAAATAGGAGTGTGCATAGACTGATACTGTACTTACACTGCTGCAGATTTCAGTCACAGCCTTCAGCATTCCCCCAGCTGCATCCTTCCTTCCTCAGAGGGCAGAGCTGGGCATGGAGTGACCCACGGATGCCACTGAGCAGCACTCTGGCCCTGCAGCTGCTGAGGTGTCTGCTATGGAGCTGAGCTCTGGCCAACGTGGGGAGATTTTACTACTTCGAATGGCACAATGAAAACAATATTGCTACAGCAGCATAATATCAGCTAGGGGAATGCTTGCTCCAGACTAAAGCACCATTCTCTGAATTTGGTTTAAAAATGTTGCAATGTGACATAAACAATGTGCTCCTGTGCCAGAATAAAAGAGCCCAGATAAGGAATTATTTAAATGCATATGTTTCACACATGTGTTTCACTCCTTTTTTTATGTCTCGGTTTCCAGTATTAACCTTGCTGCTTAAAGACAGGAAATTTGAGGCACTTGGTGATAGAGTTAATAGAAGTTCTAACTTTTACACAGGTTTTCCAACACTAGATCTCCAAATATCTAGAAAACCAGATTATTCCTGCGTTTGGAAGGTGGAGCTGAGCACCTCAGGTCACTTGGCCAATACTACCCAGCAGCCAAGAGGTTCAGCAATAAAACCTGCTCACAGCACACTGGGACTGCCCACAGAGGTCGGGGTTTTGCCAGTCCTCGAGATGGGATGGAAAAGGGTCAAAGTGGGAGGCAGCTGAGAAGAAAAGCAGAACAGGCCCAGGACAACACTCAGCACCGAAGCCCCATCCTTGCCAACACCTGAATGTCCTTAACAAACCATCTGTACTGCTGGCCCAAGCAACCCCCAGCCCCAGCTCACCCACTGCCGGGGTGGTGGGAGGTCCCCTGGTACTTTTTGGCCCAAGCTGTAGAACAAACCCAGAGGAGGAGACAAATGGAAAGAGCAGCTTCAATTCAACTAACCCCAGGCATCCTAGCCCAGAAGTCGAGCTTAGCACACAAGCACAGGTTCTGCACATTCAATGAGGCTAAGGCTGGTGGCTGTGCCACAGAGGAGGGTATTTCAGCATCCATCCAGCCTGCAAAGACCCAAAGCAGGTTGTGAAAGCTATCCCAGCACAGCTCTTGCACAGCAGGAAACAATCAATCTTCTAAGCCCCTAATGAAAAAGACAGCACTTTGTTTCCATGGGGTAAGCAGTAGCAGTTTAAACCACAATAACAGTTCCAGCGACCACAGTGCCCGAATTTATTGGATCTCACACGTTTGTAAAAGCTATTTTTTTGGTGCCTCTCCTGCCTGAGCCTAAAGGAGAGAGATGTTCCCTAGGAACAGGACTAGCACTATTCAACTAAAACAAGCAGCCTAGAAGTTACAAGCAGATTTTGTTATCCCACTGCTTTCATTCCCCTCAGCAGTGACACCTCTGCTCTCCCAAGCACTGCTCCAACAGCCTGAGGAGCCCAAACTGAGGGAGAACGCACGGGGCAGGAAGCTCATTTTATGGTGCTGGCAGACAGGTGGGCCACAACTGGCAGCCCAGGACAGGAGACTTTTGAAAGAGATTTAGGAGTCCAGCAGATTCAGAGTCTCCTGTGAGTGCAGAAGGGGTTTTGGTACAGAAAATCCGTCATTTTTCAGGGTGTTTTTTCAGGAAAACTAGTCCCTGGAAATTATGCTTAAGAATTGGGACAGCAAAGGGAAACACCACAGTGAAAAATACAGAGCCACGCATCCTGCCTGCTCTGTGGGAAGGAGGGGATGTACAGAGAAAGACCAGGACAGGGAAGGGAATGGCAAATGGCAGCACAACTAGGAAGAAAGCTCGACTAACAAGTAGTGCTGGCCAAGAGCCGGCAGGGTGCTCTTCCGCAGTGCTCCAGTCAGGTATGACAAAACTTTTGGCTCTGTCTCACAGCTGGGAAATTCAGAGAGGAGGTGGGGGAAAATGTCCAGCTGAATGGATTTCACATTGTCTGAAGGAGAAGTTCAATGAAAGAAGCAAGATGATGCTTGGGGAGGAGCTGGAGAGAGAGCACACAAGCAGATGCTTTGCACTGACAAGATCTGGGTGTTCCTGTGCTCCTCCATCCCCAGCCCAAGCAGAGCTTTACACGGGCTGCACTATTTGTCCTCGCTGCACTGAGACACGGAGAGATACAAGCTGATTTATGCCAGGTTACACTGAGAAGTCTGAAGCAGTAACAAAGTCTCTATCTTTGAGACCTTCCAATAGTGCCTCAATTCCTTTTCATCCCCTCTCCCTGCAAAGGGCATCCTTTCATGCACCAGGAGACTCCTGCTGAGAACAACCAGACCTAGACAGACACTGGAACCAGCTCCTCCTGCATCAGGGGATTACATCCCCCTCCACCTCCCCTTCCTTTCTTCCCCTGCTTAAAGCAAACAGAGCAGCCTGCCCTTTCTGCTGGCTGTTGTCAGCCAAAGCGCTGCTCCTGGTCGGGGCAGACGCCACTGCTCCTTGTCTCTTGTCCCTGGAAGCAGCTGTCCCCCAGGAAGCAGGGACCGGTGACACTCACAGTGTCCTTTGCTCCCCCAAAGTCCTTTCAGGTGTTCACGTGTGCGTGGGTGTGTTCTATGTATACAACATCTGATTCACTTTAAAGCACTTTCCCTGAAGGAGTAAGGGAGGCAGTCTGGCAGCTGCTGCTCTGAAGAATCCTGGCAGGTCTTCATGCCAGCAGAATCGTTCTCCAAAAATAGGATTTTATTTTCCTGTTGGCTGAAGGTGAAGCTGCTCAAACCAACCAGCCCTCCTGTCTTGTCTGCAAAAGACTCTATTTGCCAGTTGGCTCCAGCCAGGTGAATCACTGCCCAGGAGCCTCCCCAGGGATGGAACTTGCAAGTCAAACAATTTAAGTAAGGAAAGAGAAAAGAAAAAAAGGTGGTGGAGAAGCAGGGCTGAGGGTGAGAGAAAGCCTTCACTGGAAAAAAAGAAGGGGAATAAAACAAACAAGTGTAGCTTATGTTGGCAGCTCGCACCTCTGAGAGAATTCCTGGTGTGGAGAGCAGACTGAGCCCCTCCGCAGGCGGGCAGGGGGGGCTCAGCCCCAGCAGGAGTCACCCCAAAAAGAGCCTGGCAGACCCTGAGCTCCTGCTGTGCCTCCCACCAGCTGTAACTCAACAGCTCCACAGGGACTCTGCCTTCCCCTGGCTCCAGGCAGCTTTCATCCCTGCAAAGAGGGAGATGCCATCCCCGGCTGGGTCTGGAGTGGGGGTCCTGCTGCTGCTGTGCTCCTCTGCCGCCTGAAAGGAAGCTTTGCTCTCTCCCCCGGGAGACTTCACAGCTCCGTGCCACCTCTTGGGACAAAGATTTCAGGGCATTTTGAAACATAACTATCCCTCCAGCTGTGGGAGTTCAGCAGGAGCAACACAACAAAAATTTCCTGAGGCCCCTCCAGCCAAACATCACTCAAGTGAAATGCCAGCCCCTCCACACTCCTGCTCTCTTCCTTTTCCACTGGTACAGGATCTTTTCCCAATCTGCAGAGCTCCAACCAAGTCACCATTGCACAGACACGTTGGCCTAATAATAGAGAGCACTGAGCCTGCCTCTGCTCCTCCTTATCTGTGGCCAACACTTCCAAATCAAGCAGCCTCCTATTCCAGAAAGTCAAGCAGCTTCAGGGGTCAAAATGTTTTCAGACTCATAGGTAATAGCTGCATTACTTTTCCTTATAATTTCTAATGAGAATAATTTTTGAGCTTTGATTTATGAATGAGCTTTTCACTGAAGGATTAAAGATGCCTGGGAGACCTTGGTTCAGTTCCTCATGAGATTTTTGAATGATGATGGACAAGTCGCTTAGGAACGTTCTTGGAAAAAAACCAAATATCTTTGGGATTGTTTCTTTTCTTTCAGTGAAAGTTACAGCTCTTGGCACCTTTCAAACCCTTTTGCCTGTGTTTTCAGTACTTTGATTTGCCCATTCTTAAAAAAATGAAATACATACTGGTATTGTCCACCTTGCCAGGTTATCTGGATGGTGTAATCATGGAAATAGGAACACGTGAGAAGTAACCATGCAAGCACCTCACCACAGAGATTTGGGAAACTCCAGACATGTGGAACACAGCTCAGGCCAAAAAGAGATGGTGACATTTGCTCTGGGCTCACGCCTGCATTTCAGAGTGGTGAAGCAGGCCAAGAGGGGTGGAGTGACCAGACCAGCTGCCCAGTTCCAGTGTCCAACTTCAGCATTAAAAAAAGTCACTGGTTGCTCAAACCACATCTATTTTAAAAATTCAGGTTAACAAAGCAGAAAAACAGCAAAGAATTTACTTAAATGGCTAACAGGAAACATCTGATCCATGGGCTAAAACTCTCTCATTAAAAGAGGAGCTTTGTTCATGGCTAGTTTTCAGGACCTCCACTAGACTTTTCATGCAAACAGAATGATTAAAAGCATATTATGCTTTTAAATTAATCAGTTCCTGAAAAAGGCACCAAATGTTTTGGTGCTATGCTGGGGTACTGGCACAAGACAGCGCTACCCAAGTCCTGTCCATCAGCTCCTGCAGAACATTTGTGCTCCTTCCTGCAGCTCATCCTGTGGATTTACCTGTTCACACAGGTCTTCAGCCCACACATTTCTCCACTGGCTTTAGCTGGCCACATCTGAGAGTACTATGAAATGCTGTTACCACTTTGCCAAATCTCAGCTCGTGTGGTGCAGGAGACTCTTGGCTCACTCCAAATGCAAGGAAGGGTCTCAGCTGCATCCAAAGCAGAGACAAGGCTGGAGCAAGAGAGGAGCTGTTTATCATCTTAGTCCCTACAGAGAGAAGCAACATTTATTTTGTCAGTGATCTGTGGTTACGCCAGCCTCTCCAGATGCATGGCAGAGCATGTCTCCCACTGTTTGCATGGACAACAGCTAAGCCTGTGTACCCTGGCAAAGCCCCACACTCTGACACCCAGGATGGATCTCTTAGCCCTCCATCAAGAGGTTGGGGGAGGCTAGAAAATGAAACCTTCCTGACCCAGAGGCAGCCCTGCTTTTGGCTATCCAGAGTCTCCCCTGGGGTTACTGATGCCTTTTCATACGATGCAAGAGCCTACTCATGCTGGTGGGGAGGGCAGGGGTACCACATGCCCTTCCGACAGCTTATCAGATGAAGGAAAAACCAATATATTGCTTGGTGTTCACTGGAGGCAGGAGTTAATGCATGATAAGACCCCACAGAAGAAGACAGCACACATGAAAAACAGCCTGGTGAGAAGGTGCCACTGTGTCACAAGCTGAGAGCTGGAGAGGGGCATCCTGCCTGTGGTCAGCTCCTGGGAAGTGGGTGCCAGCTCCAGCAGCCTGGCACAGCACTGGTGCTCCCAGCAAACACTGGGGTTGGTTCCAGTGGCTGCCCAGTCACTGCTGGTTCTCACAGCCCCCACGCTGTGGGTGACAGAGGGGAGGGACACTGCTGGACTCACCCACACGCTGATCCCTATTACTTCAAATCCACGTGCCATTTTATGGCACCTCTTCCTTGACACATGAGCTGTAATCCTTGGCATTTCCACGCTAAGCCTCAGCTGCTGAGCTCAGAGGAGAGCTCTCCAAAGACAGTGTGTTATCCCTGGTTTGCACAGGGCCAGAGGAGCCAAGCAGCTTGTGACACTGCCTGCCATGGAGAGAAACCAGAATGATGAGCACAGAGACGGGCAAGGAAGCAGAAATATCTGCTTGTGGTGTTAACAGCTTGCTCGTGCTGCTGTTACCAAATCCTTCCAGCCCTGGGGATGGTCTGATCCTGTGCTGTTTTGTGGACCCTTTGGGTCAGGGCTTTTCCTTCACAAGGTGTTTGCATGGTACCTGACACAGTCAGGCTCCAAGCACAGGACCAGCAGCACCACCAAGTTCTCAGAAAAATATACGGAAACCTCAGTTGTGTTTAACTGACTTGTGAACAGACCTCAGATGAACCTCAAAATTACTAAGTATGTCGTTGAATTAAATTTCTCCTCCTTCTTTTCCATCTCTTTTAAAAGAATACTACTAACAAAACAGATTGTAAGCAAAAAAATCATAGATATAAAATAGCACAGCTGGTGCAGTACTGACACTCTACGTGAAAAAGAGATATATAAGCACACATCAAAACCAAAGATGAACCAGAAAAGAGCTCAAATCTCCTTAGATATATTTCCTGAAATTTTGCCTTTAAGTCTTTTCCTTTAGCAGAGCTTAAGAACTTTTGAAAATACTCCACTCTATTTGAAGTTTAGTACAATCTGCAGTGCAGACACTTCTGATTGTGGCTACCCATCTCCCACAGCATAAGAACAGCTTGGTGTTCCTTGAGCTAGTTCTATCTCCTATTCTTCCTATGAGTCATTTCCTACGGTGGCAGCACAGCTCCTTCCTAAAGATGAACCTAAAGACTGACACATTGCCTCTGCATGGCAAGACAAGGTATCAACAACAGCTTCTCTCACTCGTTCTCCCAGCACCCCTGATGGGGTCTTGTTTTTATAGTTTTTTTTTTCCCAGCTGCTCAACTGAACACCATAAAAATCCACAAAAAACACCATAAAAAGACAGCTTTTTTCAGCCACTGCACTGGCAAGACTGAAGGCTGAAGCAAGCAGCCACATCAGCTCCAGCCCTCCAGCCCTCCTCTAAAACAGGCAGATCCAGAGACATACAGACTCCTGTTATTTCAGCCTCCTTCGTGCACTGGACTCCAACCATAACTTCCCCCTAGACCACCCCCAGCCCTCTCCTCCTGCAGGGCCCTTATGTGGGGATGCACTGGCCTCCTGCATCGCTGATGTCGGGCAGGGAGAGCTGAGTGGGAGGTGGAGTCAGCTGTTTCCACGACAGACTCACCACGTCCCTCTGCAAAACTTAACTTCCCTGGAAGGATTTCAAGTTCTGACTCATGTCCAGTTCCTCTATTTTAATCATTCCCTCTTACATCATTCTCGGAGGCCCACGGTGTCACATGCAACCTCCCCCAGCCCCCTGCTCCTCCTTGGCTGAGCACTGATCCACTGCCAGCTCTCATCCCAAACAAAGCTAGGTACAGAAATAGGTGTGGTACCAACTCCCTTCCTCCTCTCCAGAGCATTCACCAGCTTTGATGGCAGTTAATAAGGGCTTCCAAGCTCTCCCCTGCAATGACAACACTGAGACAGTAGAGGAACAGCAGCCACACTGGCAAACCTAAGGGTGCGGGGATGGGAGAGACCAGAGAAATCCCAGAAGGCTCACAAAAACCCCAAAGCAGCTGGGAGGCAGCACTGGCCAGGAGATAAGCGTTGGGAAGAGAATCAGGTCAGCTGGTTCCTACTTTCCATTTCTCCCAGAGACTTCCTGAATAACTGTGGATGTCACTTAATCTTTCTGTTCATGCTCGGAAGTACAAATCATCAGCATCAGTCCATTCAAGACTTCTTATTAAACCTGATATCATAAAACAGGGATGGAGCCAAAACTCTCTGAAGGAGCCAAGCAGAACAAAGGTGCTCATGCGTAGCCATTTAATCCCTTCCCTAGATCCCAGCCTAAATGCCTCCACAGCTGAGAGATTCCCCGCTGATCTCAGGGGAGCCCCTTGCTTGTAGCAGTGACTGCCAGACTGAAACCCTTGCCTGGAAGATTACAAATCCTGGCCAACCAACAGCTGGAAGGCTTTGAGCCTGCAGCGTGCTCTGTGCAGAGACAGCAGAGAGCAGAGCCCCTGCACCTAACGACAGTTGCTGTTTTTGTTTTGCCCTGGCCAGTGAGTCATGGTTACACCACGGGCTCTGCACTTATTCATCGCAGGGGTTTCTGGTGCAACCAGCAGCTTGCAAAAGATCTGGTGTAGATTTCCAGTACATCTCCAAAAAAATCTGCTGGGCTGCTCCCCATCCCAGGCAAAGGACAGGCGGGATGGACGTGGCACTGCTGAGGTGTTTGCACAGCTTCTGCAGTGAGAACATCAGCGAGTGGTGGGCGTGGGACTCCTGGGAAGGACCAGCTCCAGGCGAGGGGGGCAAGGGGAAAGCACTGGATTTTTCCGTGTGTGGGTGAGTGGACATTTTGCAAGAACCCTGTGAGTGCAATGATGTCCAGAGGTCAAAGCAAACTCAGGCTAACATGAAGGACAAGGTGCAAAGACAACGAGACTCAACAGAGCTCCAACATGCCTGAGCTCTCTGCTGATTCCTGGAGCAAAAAGCTTTATCTAACTTCCTGAAGGAGGCATACAGAACTGCTTGGAAGAAGGTTGGTGGGATAAAGTCTTTTGTTTCTGTCCTTTCCCTATTTCCTCTTCTCATTTCAGTGTTTTCCCTACTTGCTCTTGCTTTTTGCTACAGTCAGCACAGCCCCCTTGTTCTTCTGCACAGCTCTCACAGTTGTCTTCAGCCCTGCTTGCAAACACCTCTTCCTCGTGGCCAAGCTCTCACATCTACCTGGTCTCCCTGCTCCTCAAACACATCTTCCCTGATCTGTTACACCACCAAGGACAAAAAGGTTTCTACACAAAACCACGCTTGCATTACACAAAGCAGGATGGGACAAGGGTTGGAGAGAGTCACAGCAAGAGGAGGATAATGTGATGGAACTGGTGGGAGCGCAAAGCAGGAGATGGAACAGAGCCAGTGCAGACACCTGGGACGCTGCAATCATGGCTGGGAATTAAAAAGTGCATCCAGGGAAGCGACTGGCCAGAGGCAGGACAGGAGGGAAGATGTTGTAGAAGAAAATCTGAGAAGTGTAATATCCAAGGGAGCATGGAAAAAAAGCACTAATGCCTGTGAATTGAGTAGAGCATGGAAGAAAGGAAGAAAGCAGTATCTCTATCTTTGGTTTTCTTCCTGCTTGAGAAGACAGACATGGAAAGGTTGGTTTGAAGATAGGAAGGGACCCAGCCAAAAGCCAAATGTCTTGTTTCCAGTTTCATTCAACAAGGTCTGCATAATAGACGAGGAAAAACTTTACCGGCCTACCCATCTTGCCCCTCTTCCCAGGAACTCCAGGAATCCCCTGCAAGGAAAAAACAGAGAGAAAAAAAAAAAAAAAAGTTCTGGTTGAGAAATCAAACAGCCAACCAACAATACAAAGCAAAATGAGAAGAGAAAGGAGAATGCAAAACAGGCTAATGACTGTGGCATTGTTTGGGAATCAAAATGTCAGCTACTTGCAGTCTGCTGCGAGAGCAGAAGACAATTAACCTTCACCCATTAACTACGGCCTCCCGAGGACACGCGCAGGCAGCATCCCCAGGCTGGGGCTGTGCTTAGCAGGAGCAGTCATTAAGCTACTGGTCTGGAACCGAATGAAGGCCACCGCCGAGGCACTCGCTGCAGAACTTCTGTTTATGTTTCTTATTTAGTTATACAAGCATTAAATCAGTGTTGCCAGAGCGCAGAGCAGGCCCCTCCCAGGCAGGCACACTCCCACATGGTCCCGGGGCCTCTCTGGTTTCTGGAGCTTGCATTTGAGGGAGAAAAGGCTGGAATCGAACTGTGTTCATCTTCCAGTGACCTTTTCAGGAGCTCTTGTAGCGGGGAAAAGGGGGTCCTCAGATGGGAAGAGATCAGGCAGGTGGGAGGATGTGGAGGTGGAGAGCGGAAAAGCAAGGGATGACCTGTAAAGCTCGGAAAACTCGGGCTGGGGGAAGGCACGATGAAAAGGATGGGAGGAGGGGAGGACACAGCCACAGCTGCCCACTCACAGCCCCATTCTCGACTGCCCAACTCAGTGCAACTGGAAAAAAAGCCATTTTCATAAAGCTCAGCACTGTCCCTTCCAAGAGCCAGGCTCTTTCCAAACATCTCCAGTCAGACACACAAAATGCTGAGAGTGCATGGCTGGGAGGTCACTGCTGTGGGAGCAGGGAATCTCCATGTACATTCTCCTCACTAAGAGGAACTGGGCAAGGGGGTGAGGGAAGGCAGGTTTTTAAGTGAAGGAGAATATAGAAAAACTCCTCTATAGTCAACAGCAAGGTCTGATGGCCCTGCCTGAAGCCTGGGCTCTCCTCAGCTAAACATCAGCATTATACAGGGACACAGGTCTTCATTCAAGGGTAGGAAGAGACTAAGGAAGGGATAGTTAAGCATTAGGCATGCTTGCCTCCTTCCTCAGGAACTAGGGATAGAGAAGCTTACATCAGGCTCTGAAGAACTGCATTCAACCAACACACCAAGGTTTCCTTCACAAAATACTCACTCGTTCTCCATCAGCCCCCGGTAGCCCAAATAATCCTGGGAGACCAATATATCCCTAAAGAAAAGAGGAAACAAACAGTCAAATAAGTTTCTCCATTAGCATGCAGTCAGTCTGTGCTTCCTGAAGAGCAGAGCAACCTCCAGCGCTGGTCAGCGGCAGCCGTGATGAAATAAACCTTGAGGCAAGTGTATATGCCCATGGACTGCATGGTGCTGGCTTCCACGATGTAGTCCAAGGGCACATACCCTCACACCAGGGATCAGGAGGACTCCAGGCAGGAAGAGGACAGCCAGAAGAAACCTTACCTGGGCTGGCTCTAAGCGTACCTGAGGGAAATGGAGCTTGGTTCGAGTTAGCAAGAGCGATAGCAGAAGTAATCCACAGACCTACACCTCCTTTCATCTCTTTCTTTGCTTTTGACACTCATTTCCAGCTGTCCTGTTGTACCAAGCCCTTTCTGTTTGTCTTCTGTCACCTGCTGTCACACACTGCAGCCCCTTCTGAGGCAGACTCCCCCTTTTCCTGGCACTGGGGCTGCCACCACGCTGCAGTCAGTCCTGGCTGTGCCCAAAGCCTGTCCCTGCAGCACCAAGACCTCGTGCAAACCTTCGTCATCCCAAGCACTGAAGGCCCTGCATGGGCTGGGAGAGGCTGAACCTGACATTCCAGGCTTGGGGGATTGACGGGAGGCTCAACTTGTACATCCACACAGACCCAAGCGACAGGGGAACCACCTTTGCACCAACACATTTCACAGGAAACCTGCTGCTTCCACACTCATCAGAAACATTGTGTTGCCAGGTTTCTCTATGGCCTTGGGGTCCTGCTGACACAAGACATGCTGCATAAAACACTGTGTTTCCCTTCCCTTGCCACAATGGCAGCCTTGTGCTTAATCCCTTTGCTCAGCAGCCTGGACAAAGTTACCTTGTGTGCTGGGCCTCTGCAAAGGCCCCACTGGTGCCAAACATGCCGAATCCAGAGGAAGTGAATTTCAGCAGGGAGCCCCCTCCGTGGCACCTCACTGTTACAAGAGCCAAGTGCTAACACTGCTTTTCTCTCATCTTTCTTTCTCCATCTTCGCTAAATCTCTACCTGCCAACCCTGCCAAACTTTTTCACCAGTCCATCGCTCCCTGTGGGTCGTGTTTCCTTTAGGGACAACACCTAGCTGGGAAATAATGCTACATTAAAATGATCCTGTCTGCCTTTGCCTCCTGAACCCTAAAAGAAACTACGTAACTCCCCAGCTTTTCCTGGAGAAGAGAAAAGTAGAGGTGGAGGATGAAGAAGAGTCCAGAGCTGGCTCCCTTAAACCACAAAATGCACATGTCTTACCTTAGCACCCGATTCTGATTGACTGTGGTTGAACTGAGAAAGGGCTTCCTTGGGTATTTATAAATATTTCAGCACTCAAGGGTACAAAGTGGAAAATAACTTTCAAATCTTACATTCTGCACATCTACCACCCGATAATTACACAAGGTCCTGGTTAGAGCAGTCAAAGAGATGCTTCAGGGAAAACTGAAGCCCTTGCAGAAGCGGAGTGAACAAGCTGTGCTCTCAGATTTTCCTCTCTCCTGCAGGAACTGAATGTGCCCTCTCCCTTCCCAGCTCAGGAATACTGCTAGCTACAGGGTCAGCATTTGTTTATTCCTTGCAGTTTTCCTAGTGATGAAAGCCAGCTGCTTGAATTTACTGCATATAGAGAAAGTATCACATGTTAGAGAAACGGGGATTTATTGGCTTAGAATCACATTGTGAATTTATAATTGCAGGAAGAGAACAAAATGTGATTAACAAGAGCCTTAAGTAGTAATAAAAAAAGAATCCTTTGCAGTGAGAATAAAACCCCAGCAATTATTTTTTGGTGAGCAAAACCAGACAGGACGGAGATATTGTTTGTATTTGCACATGGCTTCAAGATGCTGGCTTGCTGTTGTGCATAATGATATAAATCACTCCCAAACCAGGCCTGTACCCAAATGAGCCCATATTCAGCGTGGTCAAAGACCGCTGAACCACACTGATTGAAACTAAAGAGGCCTTTGGGACGTGGGGCTTGCAGGCTTTGATAGGAATGTGTAAGCCATTCTTTCCTCTCCTGCAATGTGAGCTCTGAAGGGGCTGACTTTATCATCAGCACTACTGGGGGACTTTGATCACGGTATATTCCATGTTTAATTAAAAAAACTTAACAGTGCTTCAATAAACAAGTGGTGCACAGTTCAGATCCCCCAGACCCAACAGATTAAAGCAACTAGCTTCAGAATTGCAAAATCAAGCCTAAAGTTTCTTCAGAAGCCTTTGATAAAAACAAGCAGAGAAAAGCCAAATGAAAGGTTGCTTACCCGAGTGCCTTTTGGGCCAGATTCCCCTATGGGGCCAGGTAAACCCTAGAACAGAAGAGAAAAAACAAAGACAAATGTGGACAAGCTTTAACTTAAAATAACGAGCAGTGCCAACCCCCCAAGCACCATCCCTGCATGGTTCTGCTTTAAGTGCTTCTTAAAGCTCTTAAAGCTTTAAGTGCTGCATGGTTCTGCTTTAAGGTTTTGCTTTAAGAGTCCAAGGAGTATCAACAAAGGAGAAAAAAAAGACAAAATGATAGAAATAACAGATCTCCCATTGTTGAGGAGCTGGGACTCAGCAGAACCTGAGACTGCTGCACATAGTGAGCCTTCCCTGGGGCTGAAGTAGAGATTCTGATGATAAAGACCACAAGGGCTGATGCAGTGGGGTGCCCAGAGGTTGTGTTACACTTGGGATGCGAGGCACAGTGATGCTCTGTGCCCAACAGATCTCCATTCATCTTCCTGCCTGAGCAAACACATGCATAGCAAATGTATTCCAATACCTGCTTAGGGAACACTGATGCAATGAGAAAGTCTAATTTCTACAGCCTAGAAAGTCACCCAGCAATGCAGGTACTGTGATATCTCTAACCCTTTGCAGCATCAGCTATGGAAAGAATTGAAAATTATTCCCCATTCCAATTCTATGCCTAATGCTGTTCACTTAAAGTACTGCAAAGAAGAAAAGTGTAAAAATGCAAAATAAATTTTCATGTTTATTGCCTTCTAGCAAGTTTCCAGATCAATATTTTTCTAGTTCCAAACGTTGATGGGATTTTCTGGGGAAAAAAAAAAAGGCTAAGTCCATATTTTCTTCAGCTGGCAGCACTGCAGGCTCAGCCTGGGATGTGAAAGTCAGGTTGTGCTCTTTCCTGGCTCCTGCATCGCTGCCAAAGATTTCAGGCATCAGGGTGAAGTTACAATCCTGCCTGTGATGCACAAACCAAACCCGAGCCAAGCTCTCTCTCCCATCGCTGCAGAGCCAGCACAGCTGACAGGAGTAACAAGTAGTAAAATCTCAGTAAACAGCTCTGATGCAGGATACACACAGCATTCAGATAGGCTGAAAAAAGCTGCCTTAACCCAAACCACGTTTTTAAGAAGGCAGTTTTGTTCTTTGAATGTCAAGGCACAGATTTCATCCTGCTTATCTGATGGGCTGAATTGCTGGACAGCATTCATTAACCTTGTATGTCCAAAATCTCTTGGACCTCTTCTTATTAGTCATCTAACACACATTCACACCTAGGAGACTCTTTGGCATGCTCAGCTTTAAGAGCCTTTCAGAGTATGAATGGAGCATTTAGTCAGGTGCATAAAGCTCCCATCCAGTTCTGCCATCTGCACTCTCCGGTGTGCTAAGCAAGGTATCAGTTTAATTTTCAATTTAAAATGGGTCATGCATTATTGACAGTCTGAGGCAGAGAGATGCAGACTTGTTCTGCAGGTCTAGTTCACATTTAATCCAATAATCTTCACATCTGCGTAAAAAATTCCCATCCAAACTCAAGATAAGTCTGAAAGACTCAGGACAGAGCATTTGGGATCTTTGACATCTGCCTGCCTGGTCTCTTGGCTTACAGATAAACGTGGCAGAATCCAACATCAAATATGTCCATTTTAGAAAACCCCGACAAACTCACTTCACCACAAAATGTTATAGGGCTGGATGTTCTGTCCTCCAAGAGATTCCATTTTTTAGGGTCTTACAAATTCTCCTCTTTCCTTTACACTACTCAGCATCTTTCATCAGTAGGACAACAGTGTCCAATCTTGATCCATTACCCAATGCACACTCCTCCATTCCTAAAGTTGTCTTTGTGTAATTTTTTTCAACATGAGAATGATTTGATTCTCTTTCATCATCTTTTTTTGCAGCTGCAAATATGATTTATCTATATATTTACAGTTCATGCACAACATTGTGTGTGTATACATAGGATAATGCCAGTGCATTTTACTAGTGAGAGTTCATCTAGATCTCCTCCTCCAATAATAAATACGCCTTTTTCCACCCCAGGTTTCTAACTTGTCTAACATTAGATACAAAATATGATGAGAAGAGAAGGGTTAGCAGCTTGCACTTTCTCTGCTCTGCTGTTCCGTTTTTTCCCTGTTGTTACACTGAAGAAAAACCTGTCAGAATTTGCTATAGAAATTCAGGTTTTATCTATCATATTGTCATAGGTTGAGCATAAACCAATTATAGAAGTTGGACACACCTCCAGATCTCATATTTAAACTGGAGAAATACTTTCTAACAACATTTCAGAGTTGAAGGACTGTGTTATTGCTACAACATCTTGAGGAGAAAAGAAGGAAAATACTCAGAGACCAAATATTCAAATATACCAACATTTTCTAGAGGACTGCACTGTCCTTAGAGGGGCATGTCTTTAGCTACCTGCACACCCAAATCCCTACTCTGTGCACAGCACGATGAGATTTACTGCACCTGCCTGCCAGGATAACCTTTGGCACCTGGACTTCCAGCTGGTCCTCGTTCGCCCTTCGGAGAGAAAAAAGAAAAGGCACAAAAGGTCAGGTGAATGTCCCACTTGGGAAGCGTTTTCAGCTGCATCGCTGTGGAATGGATTAACCTGATACGCATTTATCGAGAGGAAAACAGTATTAAGGGTAGATAATGAAGTTAATTAACAAGGGGGGAAAACACACAGAAGCCAAATCAACAGGATCCATGCACTGAGCAAGTGCTGCTGTTTCTCCTTCTCCCTTCATTAGGGGGAAAGCAGCAGAGAGTCTGGAACAAGGACACTAAGAGAAGGTGTAAGGCTGCATCTATATCTGGCATATGGAACCGTTTTGCTGGTGGGAAAGCACTGCCAAAATTCTTCAAAACTAAATGGATTCATGTATAATATCCTTTAACATCATTGCTAACAGGGCCTGCTATTCATTGCCTTTTTTTTTTTTATACTGCATTGCAAACATCAAACTTAACCAAATAAAGAGTGGGGAGAAAAGGGGAGGGAGGGAATGGGCTTTGGGAAGGGAATTACATACACTCAACACAGTGTGGTTAGTAAAGTCCAGGTGAAATTAATGTAAAAAGACAAATAAAGGGGGAGGACGGTGAGCTGGTTTTTCTTCCCCCAAGTAAACTCAGCATGGCTGAGCAGTAAAAATTAGAAATTAAATTTAGAAACTCCAAGGCAGTCTCCTCCCACCATCCTGTTGATGCTGGGTCCGTGTGTTTGTGCCAAGCTGTCCTGGAAGGAGCTGGCTGTCCACACTGAGCAGGCTGTACCAGAGCCAAACCAGCATCACAGCCAGCAAATCCATCCCTCCTTAAAGCTCCCCTGTGGGGAAGTGGGAGAACTCACCTGGTCTCCAGGGTGACCTAGTGGTCCAGGGTAGCCTTTATATCCCTGTCAAAATAGGATGGAAGAGATGAATACTAAGAAACAAAAATAGAGTAAAATAATCTGAGTTTGGTTTTAATTTCTCTTTGCAGGTGGGACTAAAATTCTGAAGAGAAGCAGGGTTTTAGACAGCATTACATAATCCTGAAAAGTTTTATCAAGCTGCTTTGTGCTTGCAGCACCCAAACCGGTTGCTGTGCCCTGCTGTGGTCTGGGGTGGCACCTACTCCAGAAGGAATTGCTCCACGAGCACATTTAGAGTGGTCTCCATGCTCAGATCTGTCTATTTGTAATCTACACCTTGAGCAAGGCTGCCCTTAATCCTCAGGAAACCACAGGCCCGTAGAATGAAATGTTGGCTTTGGGCACACTGGGGACTACAGCAACATGAGCCACTTGTGTTTCAGAGCTCTTACTTTTGCTTTAGAATTTGAAATGCCACAGGAAACACCAAAACAACCATTTACTGTCACAGGAAAGTTCAATTTTTCTACCTTGAACTTGTCCAGCTTCCAGCTTTTCTAATCTAATTATTACAAGATCCAGAGTCCTTCCTCGTGAAGCTACAAAAAACGGTGAGCTGCCTCTCAACCTGCTCTCTCTGCTGAATTAATTAGAATGAGTTTCTTAATCCACCTTGCTTACTGGCAAGTGTTTCAGGCTTCAAATCATTCTCACAGGTCTTTCATAATCCTGCTTCAGTTTGTCAGTATTTCATTTCTGGGGGGATGCAGACACTGGTGCAGGACAAGGGCAGTCTGTTTGACTGCAGCCTGAGCACTGTGTGTCTTTCAAGGGAGTTTGCTTTCTCCTGGATTTACCTAGAGCTCCCTTCAAACAGAGTAAATTCTGTATATGATGGGCACTTCAGATTTTTTCCCTCTTCTTTATTATCTTGCTTCAGCTGCTTAAAACAAACTCACTTCCATTAAGAGAAGCAGATCAGGAGATTAAACTCAGTTACAGAGATGACTGTTTAGCTGGGCTAGCAGCAAGATAAAAAAAAAGAAGGCAGAAAATTTAACTTAAAACAAATGGGAGAGAAAAAAATAAACACAGAACAATCCTTGCACAAATACTGGAGAAATAACAAATTGCTTTCAAAGGTGGGTTACAACTAATTGTACCTCATTCCCTGCTACTCACCCTGATCTGGCCAGGGCTGCAGCTCACCTCGTCTGCCTGTGAACCCCACAGAGAGTGTCCCTGCTCTGGAAGCCATCACCAGACACAGGGGTGACCCAGTACTTGGCCTTTGGCTCCACTCACCACATGAACCCAGGACTGTTTCTGCTCTCAGGTCCACACCTCTGCTTAACAGCTTTTTTATTCTTCCCACGGGCTATTCCAGACCTGCAGCCTGAGCCTTTGCTGGCAGGGTGTGCAACGCTCTCAGCCATCCTGGCCACCACCCGCTCCCCTTTGCATTCCTCCTGCCTTGTTATTTCAGACAGTCTGGCCTGGAAAGATGCTGATTCCCTTCTCACCAGTTCTGTCCTGCTTGGCCTTGCTGATATACCATGGCTCTGCACAGAGCTGCACCTCCTGACAAGGCTGACCCGAAAGACCCTTGTTTGAACCACCTCGAGGGTCCTTCCAGCAAATGCTGTGAGAGCATTTCAGTCAGAGACTCCTCACTGGAAGTGCCTCAGCAGCTCTTGGAGTAGGACCAGCACACAGGATTCCCTGCCCCTCTCCAGGAACCTGCACCCTGAAATCCTCTCCTGCTCATCCTCTCCCTGGCTCCCCGACAGAGGCTCAGCAGAAAGGAGGGAGGATGCTCCACCCTGGTTGGGTGTCTGGCCTGAAGGTGAGAGCTGCCAACAGAAACATCCATGAGTTCAGCATCTCCAGTCGTTCCCTGGAATTTAGATTTCCATGGGGTTTTCTCCTGGGACCTCTGCCCAGTTCTTCCAGTTTGGAGCAGGAGCTACCTTTGTCTCTGGACAGCTGGAGCACCAAGCTTGGAAATACCTCACTTTTCCACTGATAACAAAGATATGCCTGGCTTGGCTGCTCTGAACCATTCTGCTCCAGCTGGGTTTCTGCAGGATGGGTGTTTTGAGCCTGCAATGTCCACCCAAAGTAGGTGGTTGCATGATGGTCCCTTGAGATGCTCAAAGCACGTCCTGAACTAAATCCTGCACCAAGCACCACATTGCTCTTCCTGCAGTGGTAAGTGAACGGCGCTTAGGTTAAATATGTAGACACTCTGCTACTGTTGTGTTCTATTAAATATCCTCCTCACGACATATTCTGGGCTCTGGAGAGTTTCAAACATGTTTTTCTTCACAACATACCACAGTTATTTCTACCTCAGGTTAATCACAATGAGGGAAAACCAGAAAAGCTTGTGTATGTTAAAGCTGGCTGCAGTGTGAAAATATTTACCTGCTAAAATCCTCTTCAAATAGCACTAAAATGACAGGGCAGAGGGTATGAAAACAACAGCATTTGCTCTTTTATCGGAACACTTCCTGACGATTACAGGGCACTCAACACAAAGGGCTGTGATTTAGAAAGGAAATTGCACTCCAGTGAAGGATTTACTCATCTGTGATGATATTTATAATCCAGCCTCTCCTAGGCTAAAGGGATCATCCTGCACTTTGGTAGGAAACGTGAAGAATAAAGGGGCCAGGGAATGAGACCTGCATACAGGATGTTCTGAAGCCCTGACCACTCCCCAGCTCTGTCTTTGCTCTCTGACTCTAATGAAGCTTTGCCTCTCTCACTGCTGATGTTTTCTCCTCTGGAGCAATGATGCTGCTCTGCTGACATCTATCTCCAAGGCAGCTGTGGTCTGCAGCCCCAAACCAAAAGCCAAAGCCCACAGATACCTCATAGGCACCAGAGGGACAGGCAGAGGGAACATTCAAGTCCTGCCACCCTTCCTGAGAGCTCCTGGTCTGCTGAAGCACCATTTGCTCTGTGTGGAGAGGATACAAAATACACCTGCTGCTTCTAAGGCAGTTTCATGTACTCATAGATGCGTGGAGCTAAAACAGCTCCAGGGGTGCCCTGAGATCAGCCTGTCCCATCCTACAAGTCCAATCCAAGTCTGTCAGCATTTCCAAGGCAGGCACTGAGGAGTGAGCCACACTATCCAAAACCATATGCTGCTGGTTGTGGCTCCAGCTCACGCTGCTGAGACAGTGGTTTCATCTAGTGGGAAAAGTATTTTGTTTCTCCTGGTGAAATATTTTGCCCATTTGAAGGTTTCTTCGTGGTGTTCTCAGATCAAAGCCCTTAGAGCCCTTTTTGCAGCACCTCCATGGAGTGAGAGGAGGGATGTCCATTTCCAAGGCGCTGCTGTTTTCCGGTAGCCAAGATTTGTTGCCCACCTTCAGCCAAGCACCAGTGTGTTTTCACTGGGAGAATGCCAGCAGGGAATCCAGATTAAAAAAAAAAAAAAAGATTTTTTCCAAACATTTCTCCAACAGCTGTAAATTTTTTCTTAATGCAAGATGCTAATAAAAGCCAGGTTACACCAAGCCCACTGCCAGACTAGTGCTACTGGGAGGTGTTTTTAAGCTGCACCAAAGGAAAAATTTCGACATCCAACTTGCTCATTACTTGAAGAAACAGAAGCATACCCCTGCCTTTACCCTGTCCTGTGGGAGTTAAGATCAGATGTGAAGGCCATGTGCTGGACTCGGGAATGTTTGTTCAATCTCCTATTCCTTCTCTGCTTTTTCCACTATGAGTCCTTGCACTCCTGACATTGCATTTTGCTGATCGTAACCACAAGGTTTTGTTTTATGAGCTGTTATACCAGGAAAATGGTATTCTTTGCACCCTATTAGTTAGAACTTGTTTGTGACAGCAAAAGATCCGTAATTAATCACTCAATTGCTCGTACTCCACACAGCACCCCAAGTGTGACCAGCCTTGGAGTAGAAAAATAAACTCAGCCCCCCTCTCTTGGCGATTTGGTTCTTGTATAAAATATACAACAAATAATTGTGGAGAGGGAGCGTTCCTTTCAGCCTCCTCCACACCTTCTTTCTCTCCTTGGAGTCTTAAAACATACCCGAGGAGGTGTTTGTGTGCAGCTAATTGACCTGAGGAACACTGTATGGTCAACGGCCCGTTGACTGATGAAGTGACTGAAACGAGACGCTGATTTTAACTGTTCAGTTTGCCTGTGGCAATATTGGCTTGCTGGGAGGGGGAGTCATGGCCACTGCGCCCCACTCAAACAGCTCCCTGCAGCAGGTCCAGCTTCCAGAAAAAGAAACCAACATACCAACATAGCCTGGGACTGGAAACTCAGCTGAAATGTCCTCGATAAATGAAAGATCTGAGCTCCAGGCGTGCATGGCTGAGGCATTGCTGTGCAGGCTCCAATGCATGGATACAGACACACGCCCTGCTGCCTCAGGAAAATGGGGATGGATCGAGTGTTCTATCCTTACGTACCCTTTTCTAGGCATAAATGTGTTGTTTGTGATGCTAATGGTGTTGAAGTATCAATATGGAAGCAAATAAAGTAACACCTGACCAGTGCTGACAGTCTCCAAGCAAAATAAAGAGGGAAGGCACACAGATGCTTTTTTGAAATGTGCTTTACCAGGATAGACAGTCCTGGTTTCCCTGGAATGCTGGTCCTGTTCTGAACGCAACCTTTGAGTATTGCTGTTGGTTGGAGATCCCTTTAGTTACTGCACTGGCTGCACCAGGCCTGAACTGAACTTGCTGACCAACACCCAACGTCAGGGTGCAGGGGGATGTGGAATGCAAAGTAGGAACAGAATTCTGTATCCAGAATTCCATTTCATACTCTTACATTGTCTTTAGGCAGTTGCTTCAGCCTATCTCCTGATGTTATACACCTGCAAAACAGGCATAAGGCTCTTTGGGTGGCTACTGGGACTTTTAATTCAATCTTTAAGGCAGAGTTAAGGAAGAAAATTTAAAAGTAAAATTACTGATCTAATTCACTAGAAAAGAACACTCCTACCTTTCTACCAGGTGGTCCAGGGAACCCAGTTAAACCAGGTAAACCCACGTCTCCCTGTAGGAAGCAAGCAAGTTCAATTAGTTTTCAGCAACATTTTCCCTATGCCTACTGCAGTTACTGCCATTATTTTGCTGACACCAGCCCCCAGCTATTGATATTTCTGGTTCTAATCACAACTCTTCAAAACCTGACTGGATAGGAAGAGTAGATTTAAACAACATCTCTATTAACTGGCTCATATAAATAATAACCCCAGTTAATTAATGGCAGCTGCTGCTGGAGTCCAGCTTTTCGCAAGCAGAATGAATGCGCTTTTTTTCCTCTCAATGATCTCATTCAGTCACATGCTTCATTCACCGTTCAATAGGCATTGAAATCACCAAGGCGAGGAAATTTTAGATTTTAAATGCAATAAGAACAACAGGTACCTCCTGCCAAATCCTGTGATTTGCTCTCACACTGCTACTGCACTGGCTCAGCCCATGGCTCCTGTTCGGATGGTGCTGGGGGTGTAATTATTGAACCTGCCCGTCTGACACGGATTGAACCTCTGCAGGCTGCTAGTGGGAGGGTTTGTTCAGTGGCCTGTACTTCTGAGAAGGGATTGCATCACATCCCAGCTGGCAAACCCAAACCATCACAGAATGGATGAGCGCATTGCTGTGAGACCACTCCAACACCCAACCCGGCTGTGTGAGCCCACTTTGGTCTCCTCTGATTAGGATCAAAAAAACCCCAGAGTGCCTTCTTACTGAAATTCAACAAATTTCCAGTATCTAGCTTGAAAATTAGGCATCACTCCAAACTCCTGCTGGAAACTCCTTATTCCTATTACTGCTAACAGGAATAAAGCCTTGTTAACACAAGGTAAAGGTGATCTGGATCTCTCCCTTTTTTTCACCCAGCATTGTCTTCAAGAAAACAATTCCAGACCCTGCAGGTAGATGATTTCCATATGATGCCACTCCAATATAGTGTATCATGAATTTCGAAAGACATCTCCTGCTGTTAAGTTAAAAGCATCATTTCAGACGTAGCCTTCTGAATGTTTTCTAGCATCGCCTTCCGTCTCGCAGTTGTGTGGCCTCACTGTGCTTTATGGAGGCACATGGTGTCAAATGAAGGTCCCAAGCTCCTTAAGGCTGGTGCTTTCTGTGAGCTGTGCACTTATAGCACGACTTGGGGTGAAAGGAACCAGGTTTCTGCCCTGGACACGAGTTACCAAGGACTGTGCAGGCATCACTGAAAGAGCCAACTGAGGCAGATGATGTGGAGCCCTGATTGCCCTGCTGTTCGTTTGTAGAATTCTGTGAAGACTTGTTGCCTCAGGAAAAATCACTCTGCTGTGAGACAGCAAAAATGGGAGTTGTAACTTATTGAAAAGAATTAGCAGAACTCTGATTCTCAACAACTGCTAGACCCAGAAAGCAGCTTTCCTTCCCAGCTGGGTGCTTTGTGTTGGTTTGAGCAGCCCTTGGTGGAAATCCCTCAGTGAGGTCCATGCCTTAGGAGCCTCCACCAAGAAACCTCTACCCTGATGGGGCTGCAGCATGAGACAAACCCCTGTTCCTCAGCTGCTCGGCAAGAACATCCTTTCCTTGGCCTTAAAGGTTTTTATTCCTTACCCTGGGCTTGCCTCTTGCTGCAGCTGCATGCCCAGAGCGTGGCTGTACCTCAGATGTGCTACTCGAAACACTTGGCTGAAGGAGCCACGTGCCTCTGGCAGCAGGGACTTCAGCTGGGCTGCAGATTGTGGATAAACTGGATAAGCACTCAGACGACAGCACTGTGGCAGGTGGCAGCTCAATGCACTCTGATCACTGAGAGCTACCTCTCTTTAGTCCTGAATCCAATATCTAAGCCTTATTTCCCAGTCCTAAGTCTATTTGAGCAGCTGTGATGCTGCAGTACAGACTCCTTGTGTGTGTGCACAGTTCTAAAAGCCCACCATGGCCTCGGGGTGACATCTCACCTTCTGCCCATTGCGAGCTTTTCCAGGTGACAGCCCAGGATCACCCTTCTGACCCTGAAATGAAAAACTTACATTAGTGACATAATCCAAGGGCCCAGCCCACAGACGTGGCTCTGCTTCCACCAAGCCTCCAAATTAGAAAAACATTTTGTTTTATCCCAGCCTTCCCCAGCATCCCAAATGTATTAAAGTTGCCCGGAATAGCTGTTTTGCTGGGGGTGGATTTGGTGAGTGATTGCTGCTGCTAAAGAGTTGAGTTTTAAATAGTAGTTGACAGTATTAAATTGTCTAAAGAAAGGATAACTGGAAGAAAGCAATGTCAGGACTTTTGATACTTATTAGACCAGACAGCTGTGATTCCTTCCTTGTCTACAGCTACCATCGCAAAAATAATTGCCAAGCCTATTACTGGGGCTGAACCATCCTTCTCGACAACTCACTACATGCTGTTGCTTTTTTAACTGTGAGGAACAGATGAGACTGCAGAGAAAGTTGTACTAATTAGACACCCCCAACAGGCAGAGCAATTGTGAGGCTCCCAGGCTGGCAGAGAGCGGCACACTTGACCTTAAGTGGCAGTATTCCTTATTTTCCTCCTTAACAACCGTGACGAGGGAAATTACAGTTTGAGGCTGTGATCTTCTGACAAACACAGGCTGGGATCTCAGCAGCATTTGATCGTCCACTTCAAATTCTCAAAAGGTGGAAAGGTAATATGAGCACCTAACGGGGGGAGAGATGCAAGTAGGAGAATCTAGAAGAGATTGAAGGGTGCCAGGTTCTTTGGGTAGGGGAGAGGTAAAGCTTAGCACACAGAACATCTCTTCTGGCACAGCCAGGATGGGTATCCCAGGATCAGTCACTGTTTAACACCCCATGAATCATAAACGAGCCACAACCTCTGTGTGCCACATCAGCACAGGACAGCTGGGAGGGTTAATTAATGGCTGTCAAGTGAAGTGCTTGGAGAGAAGGGGAGACCCAGAAAGGAGCAATATTGGTTATTAACTGGCACTTCTCATGAGCAGCACAGAGCTCTAGTCACAGCCAGCTGAGCTGCTTTTCCACACAGCCTCACTATGAGTACATTCCACGTGTACTTCCCACCTTGCACAGAGTGTAAATCTCCCTTTCTCCTGCTCCTCCAGTATCCACCACAAGCTGTGAGACTCAGGAGTGAGACTGCTTGGCTCTGGACTGTAGGGAGCACTGCTGATTCAAGGCAGATGTATCTGCACAAATTCTGAATGAAGGCTGCCGCCTTTCCAAACAGTAAATGAAGTCATGCAGATAATCTTGCTTTGCATGCAGCTGTTATCAGGGCAATTCTCCCACTCCATGAACTTCAGAGCAGTCAGTGGGTGCTGCCACTGCTGGGAACAGATTAGAGCAGCCCTTGGGATCGCTGGGTGTTCATTTCTACTCTGCAAAATTAATTTACAGCAGCAGGTAGACACCCACCACTTTCCCCAAGTCTTCCCACATGCTCCATGAAATGAGTTTGAGACATGGAAAAGAACACGAGCCTCTTGTGTTTCCCCCTGGGAAGCTCCAGATCGCATCAGCAAAGCCTCTGCTTTGCACTGGTTCTGTGTTCAGCACTGCTGAGACCATCACACAGGTGGAGAACTCAGCCACGAGCAGGATCACATGTCCCCACGATTAATCAGCAATGGGACCAGCGGGAACAGATGCCTGGATGTGGGGGCTGAAATTGTGCATTAATTGCTTGAGCCTTCTTACACAGCAGTGGCAACAGGGGAATTAACCTGTCTTGTCCATCACCAAGCCCTATCACCTTTCCCACAAGCTTTTCTCTTTCTCATCCTAACTTACTGAGAACACTTCATCCTCCTGTAAAGGAAGAAAGTGTTTTCTTCTGAGTTTTTTTTCCTACCTGGGGGAAGCCTAGAGCTGTGCAATTTAAACAGCTCAGTTTTGCAATCCCACTAATGCTATTTTAAACGTCAGTGAGCCAAACTGATGAGCTACCCCGCAGAGAAAAAGCATTTACTAAACTGAAAATTCAGTATTTTTCAAGCGCTTTAAGAGGAGATCTATCCAGAGCAGCAAATCACACTAATGCCTGATGCCAAAAGCCTCCAGGTGAGAGATGCAAACCCAACTCTTGCAATGGCTTTTGAAAACACACCTTGTCTGACCATCTTCCCAATCCCAAACTCTATTAGGGCATCCTGAGAGCTACATCCAGTCGTTAGCAAAAACACCCCTCGTGTCCCCCAGCAGCTTTCAGGTGACAGACCCAGCCACGACCCCAGCCCAGCCTGTGGCTACAGCTATTGCAGAGGTTATCTGCAATAATTGGTCTCTGCTAACCAGATGCAACAGCAATTTTACAACTGCCAAGGGCAACAAGCAGAATGCAGAAAGTGGCAAGAATCCCCCTCTAAGCAGTTTCACATCATGAACTGCTGAGCTAAGCACCACAGGCTAAATTCCCAGGTGGCACAAGCAGGTGTAATGCCACTGGAGTCAGTGGAACCATGCCCAAGCAGATCAGCAGGATTTTGGCTCAACAGCTACAAACAGCTCTGTGCAAAAGATCAGCTTCCTAAGCCCAAGGAATTACAAGTGCTCAGCTCCAGTGGTGAGAATAAAGTGGGCTCTGCACAGGGTTGACTGTGAAATGCAGAAACACAAGTAAAGCACTACAACCAGGCAGGAGACACATAAAAACACCCAGAGCCCACAGTGCCACACCACAGCCCTTGGACAGAGCTGCCTGACCTGACAAGGGCTCTGGTCATTCAGCTGATAAAAATTATGCTCCTGGGTCCCTTCTCAAGTGACAATGACTTGGTGTTAGTCATGGTTTCCAAGCTGTATCTGTCTGGGAAACTTCAATTTCCTTTCTTAGATTGCTTGTTTTTTTCTGTGGGATTAACTGCTGTCTAAGTGAGACCAAGTCCAGCAGCCACTCGACGCCTCTCAGCAAGAGAAGTTTCACTTAGAGCTCCTCTTCCCTGTTGCCCAGGCTGAGCTTTCACAAGTCCATAATTTCTGCCGTGTGCTGGGTCTATTAAGAAGATTCCTATCTCTGAAAGTGTCCAAGGCCAGGCTGGATGGAGCTCTGAGTGACCTGGTCTAGTGGAGGATGTCCCTGCCCATGGCAGGGGGTTGGAATGAGATGAGCTTTAAAGTTCCAACCCAAACCATTCTTTGATGATCTTATGATGAAGACATCAGGTCCCAGGTGCAGGCTTACAGGCAGTTAAAACATAAGCGGGTGAAAACCACATTTTGGGGCAAAGGCCATCTTCTGGGACTGCTGTAACACCAGAGATTTGAAGGGAAGGAGGGGAGTCAAAACGCTGGCATCTGATCCACACCTTCCACAGAGCATTTGTGAAGCAGAGGTGAGGTAATCACAGCTCACCAGGCTCTCCCTGCTAGAGGTGAACCTTCGCCGTGGCCTGGGCTGAGCTCCAGCTCTCACATCCCATTGCAAACCTAATGCTTCTTTTGACAAGGCACCATGAACAGACCAATCCTGCAAATGGGGGCTGGACAAAAATAAAATATATCACAGAGCCTGATGACACCAGATCTCTGCTGCAGACTTACAGCTCTCCATCCTCTGAGACTTCCTGCTGCCAGACTGTGCATTGAGATGGAGGAAAAATGCTTACAGTAAGACTTAATTTCTATTCGGTGACCCACTGAATATAGCTTTACAGCCAAATGATGGTTTCTGACAAGTGATTAGGCTAAAAGTGTTTTAAAAAGAAATCCTGTAGCATAGTTTGACTCTACAGCTTGGACCAGGCTGGATTTGCAGGGCTGGAAGTTAGATAAAAGAAGTTTGATTTGACTTATAAAACTCAACAAGTGTGATCTGGAAGTCATTGATGGAGAATAACTGCAGAACACTAAGATGTAGAACTTTTACAGGCTCACTTTTCAGGCCGTCTGTGGAATTTAAAGCAGCTGCTGTTCACCAGCATGTCTCCAGTGCCTAATTTTTAATCACGTAGAGGCAGCATGCCAAGTTTCCAGAATCTTTTTCCCAGAGCATCAGTAGTGCTCATAACATCTCTGCCTACTGATGAGATCATGAAAAGACAGAACTATTGCTCGCACCTTTCTCTGTTTGGCTGAGACGTCCTACAGCGTCCCTGGTACTGAAAATCTCTGTTAAGTACTGCCTCCCCAGACTCCATTGTTCTTTAGTCCAACACAGATGTTATAAAACACAAACCTATTCCTTTGTAAACAATCACACCAAAGCAACCCAAACCAGCTTTCCAGGAACTTCAGTCTTTAGGTAACACAAAGCCTTATACACGGAATGAGCTTGGAATTAAAACACCTTCTGGAAGGGTTTTGCTGCCCGCTGGGTTCGGACCCCTCCAGAGCCACATCTGTGCTCAATCCCAGGCAAAGGGAGAGGGTCCAGCTGCAGGGGGTGATTCCCACCTCGCTGTGCTCCAGCTGCCACGCGGAGGGAATGTGTGTGCAGGAGAGAAGGACAGAACACAGGGCCCCTGGCACTGCAGGAGGTCCCTGAGCCCTCCTGGGAGAGGTGAGGGCATCTAGAAGGAAGCCATGAGATCAGTTTGGGAGGACTGATGGAGTTCAGAGTTCCCAGAAACTCTGGAGAGGGAAAGAGAGAAGAAGGAGTTCCAGGAGGAGGAAAGCAGAGGAAGACGCTGGGTGCTGCCAGTCACTCCTGCCACTTGTCTAGGCTGAAAAGAGGAGGAACAGACTGCAAAATCCAGAGGAGAGAAATGAGAAAGCAAAGAAATTCAGAGCTGGTAGAGGAGCTCTGGAGTGGGAGGATTCCGCTGCCCTTGTCTGACATAGCAGTCTGTGCCCTGGCACGGGCATAGTTTAGGCAGGATCCTAATTTGGCAGTCTGAAATTCAGGAGAGCCAAGGATGGAGGCACAGAGCAGGGTCCCTCTGGGCACAGGAAAAGGCCTCGGCTGTGCTGCTGAGAGCCCCTGGGAGAGCAGGAGGGAGGGAGAAATGGCTTCACCTACTGTCTTCTTGCACACAGCAGGATAAAAGGAAGCTGTCCTTCCCCCAGGATGTCCTGTGGGATGGGAAGGTGAAAGCTCCTCGCACCAGTTCATACTTACTTTCAGTCCTGGGGGGCCAGGTGAGCCGGGGTTTCCATGGGGACCCGGGGGACCCTAAAACACACAACAAACACAAAACAGAGTCAAAAGGAGTCTGCATTAATGCTGCAGCAGCCAAAAGCCTCTGGCTGTGCCGTGCCAGACCTAACCCAGAGCAGTGCCCTGGCAGGGGGATGGTGGCACTGGGATCCTTCCCTGGCACCCACGGAGGGGGAAACTCAGCTGCGGGTTCTCACCTGCCTCCACGGAAGGGGATGTGTGTCTGCCACCACAGGATGTGTCATGACACTGAGATAATTTGGGTAAACCAAACATTCCGCAGGTCAGGGGAGTCCAGGCTCTGGGAGGAGCCCCAGCAGAGGGGAGTGGAACCGTGTGGGGGTGTTAACAACTTTTTTTTTGGTCAGAATTGAAGAGAACAGAAGTAATTACTAAAGGAAAATTGTTCAGCTCTTTGGGGTGAACTCATTTTCCCTACAAGCCAACCAGATTTTTGCCTTTAGAGGTGGGAACGAAAATGGATAATCAGACAGCAAAACAGTGGGAGTAGCAGTAAGTCCATGCAAACCCTTTAAATCCTTATTTCACATAGCTAAATCTGCATTTTTCCTTAGTTCTCACAAGCCAGTGACACTGTCAGAGTATCTACCTCAAACCACATACACCAGTATCTCCTTTTACATTGTATTTTAAAGGCACCCTGCATACTTTCCGAAGACTATTTAAGGAGTTATCTGGAATAAGCAGCTAAGAATAGTTTATGCCTGGATTATACACAGCACAGAAGATCTGCTAACCTTTCAGGCAGAAGCAATAACAATTCTAAGTCCTCCTGAACACGTTCCTGGGAGATGAAACAACCTGAAAATTCAACTCCAAGAATTCTGCCAAGAACGTGTGAGAGCTCTACACTACCACGAGGAGGCCTTTATGTACCCTCAAGTCAGGGGAGTACAGGCAAGGGGATAAAACACCACTCAGGCACTTTCTCAGCGAGCTGTAGGATTTCCAATGAGCATTTTGGGGCCAAAATCTTCAGGGTCTGATTTCCAAGGAAAAATCCCTGCAGTTAAACATGCCACTGCCAGCCAAGTTCAGTGTCCTTGCTGTCTTCTGAGAGAACATCGGTGCACTGACCTCTATTCAATTTTATTTTTACTGCATTTTAATATAAAATAATGCCTTTTTTAGTTGCATCTTGTGGTACAGACAGTTGCTGAATGCTCACTGCTATTTCACAAAACACTGCTCTGCTGCAAGAGGCTGTTTAATTAAAAGATTGAAATTGAACTTTTCAAATGGCAGCTTTTACCCAAATTAATGTCCCATTCTTAAATGCCTTCCAGATTTTCAGCCTGAACCTAAATACATTTATTGCCCCATTCTTAATTTCCTTCCAAATTTTCACCTGGAATTCTCCTGTTTAGCCTGGCTATGAATTTCCAGTGAAACTGAAACAGCTCTAATTAAAATTAAGGTGTTTGAGTATCAACTTCTCACTGGAAAACCCTTTCAGCTGCTGTAACCAGAGTACCTGGACACTGAGGAGTCTTAAATAAATTCATCTTCCCTGCAAACTGTGGAATCACCTGCTCACCTTATTGGGAGGGACACTGAAACAGAGACTGAATGTGCTGTTTAAGGTAATTCAACAAGTCTGTGGTGACAAAAATGCTTCAACCCAAGTCTTTCAATTCTCAAATATGTAGGAAAATTAATAATAAGTGGCAGAAATCAGACCAGCAAAGTCTCTATAAAAGATGAGTTCCTAAAAAGCTTTTACGCATAAGCAGTAATTGAGGTAGCTCTGAACAGGGTTCATAAATCCAGCCTGCTCCTGGATTTGAGGAGGGAATTCAGCTGTAATTCAGCTTTGGAGTGAGGCAGCTTGGCCCAAAGCCCACATCAGTGCAGTCATCTGAAGTTTGTGCTCCACCATAGCCCAGGGCAGGCGTGTAGCAGTGCTGGGCTGGAGGGAGCAGCCTGGTGTGGTGTGAGTCCCAGATGAAAGTGATGGTTTCCAGGAGGAAACCTGTAATGTGGGAAGCCCAGCTGCCAATCCAGAGCTCCTGGATAAGAGGCTAATCACACCCCCAGCAAAATCCGCTGCAGGTTCTTCCAGAGTAAACCAAAGCACAGCAACAAAATCCTAAAAAGCCTTAACCAGAAGGAGGGGAGAAGGGAGGGAGAACGCAGTCACAGTTTCTAGTGATTTAAAGTGTGATTATGAAAACAGAGACTCTTGAGATGAAACAGAGCCTTCACCACCGAGTTCAACGAGTCTGACAGAGTGTGTCCAGCGTAATCCAGGCAAAGGAAGGTCAGAGACTCATCCTGTCCCTAAAGACTGATGTGTTCTTATCCTAGTGGAAGTGGCCACATCCTGGTGATGATGTGGTAGTGGGAAGTCCAGTCTGGCACAAAGGAAACTGCTGTGACCAGTTCTGGGGCTTGTGTTAGACATCTGAAACTGCTCTGGCAACTGTGGAGAGAAAAGGGTGTAGTCTGCCAGCAGTCCTAAAAATTGTAAAAAATAATTGATCTTGATGTGTTCCAACATGGTGAGTCCTGAATCTATGATTCCACCCACGTTGCTGGCAAAGGAGGAAGATGCTGTGTGGTACAGTTAGATGGGCTGAGCAACAAAAGGCACAGGATAGCAGCTGCCTCAGGAGCTGTCAGCAACAGTTAATTGCTATATCTTATTCATCCGATCCTGGATTAATTCAATTTACCACTCCCACCTAGAAATTTGGATTTTCCCAAATATATTTATCATCAATGCATCGGTTTTGCCCCTCTTATCTACACACAGGGTAGAACAATGCTGAGACCACTCAAGGAAAAAAAAATCCAACTTCATGTGTCACTATTTGCTGGGGTACTCATTTTCCCACCCACTTTGGCTTCCTCCATCTGCTGAAACAATCCAGCCTAGCAGCAGGCAGACTTGCATCTGAAACCTTCCAAGCCTTGCACCAGAAACTCCATGGAAAATTTTACCACGGGACAGCAGCGGCCCGAGGCCACTCCGTGGCACGGAGACCAGAACAATCCCTGAATGTGTTCTCCAAGCCAGGAGGGGTTTCCCATCTCCCTGGAATGTCTTCTACATGAACCATGCTGCTTGAGAAGGACACTGAGCCACCCAGTTCAGCTCGAGGATGCCTGGAGATGGGACCCTGCTCACAGAAGCGCTTTTATGCCTAATGGTTCACAGCCCACAAAAATTAACAAAAGTGTAACTGTGCATAGCTCCCCCCAACCCTCCAGCATTCACAAGGAAGGGGAAAAAATCCTCCCAACTCCTGCTAAATGCTAGAGAGCTCCAGTCAGAGGAATGACCACTCATTTGAAATTCATTATGCGTTGGGGTTTCACTGTGTAAAGCAACTTTTTCTGCTTCTGACCTACAGATCCCACTGTGACCTGTGGCTTGCTCAAAAAGAGCTAAATATTTGAAGTGAAGCCAAGCAAACTGTTTCTTTAAACACTTTTCAGAAATTGGAAAATCTTCCTAATGGAATGAGGATTGCTGGGGAATCTCCACAGCTGACTGAGTTGCTTGTTTCAGGAGGGAAGCCCTGCATTTTGAAGGAAAGGGAGATTTTTTCCAACCACAGACCAAATGTAACAGGGATGTGTTACACTGGGACCTCCCAGTCTTTCGAGCTGCTGTGGTTCACAGGAGGATGGCAAGTGCATCCTAAAGCATCAGGGAGGGCATTTGTATTCCCTTCACCCATCCATTTTGGTTTCTCCCACGTTGTCTCAGACTTTAAATAAACCAAGAGCAATTACAACATGTCAGGCTTTTTATCGCTGATTCTGCCTCTGACCTGTTGTGTGGATGGGGATAAAACACTTCTTGTACCTGCATTTGCTCACCTGGTGGAGAAAGAGTGACTTCCAGTGGGACCTGGCTTCCTGAGTTATTTAAGTGTTTTGGGAAGTTTGACTGTTGCTCTTTTCTTGCTGTCCTGGGGGCTGAGCAAACAACCAAGGCCAGGTTGGACAGGGCTTGGAGCAACCTGGCCTAGTGGGAGGTTCCCTGCCCACGGTGTCAGGTTGGAACAATTTGGTCTTTAAGGTCCCTTTCAACCCAAACCATTCCCTGAACTGGACTGCTGTCTGGCATGCATCTGAGACTTGCTGTTGCCTTCGTGCAGAGGCAAAACAGGCCACTGGGATTTCCCCAGCCCCATCTGGAGTTTAAGACCAAGTGTCACTCCTCACTGCACTTTTCTGCAGACCTGATCAAACTGTGGGTACTTCGCTGGTCAAACCACACCAGTGAGGGCTGGAATGAGTCCTAATTTGTGATGGATGAAGATGTGCTGCCCAAAGCCCCTCGTGCAGACAGCACTGGGTGAAGCTCACAGAGCCCGGGGTGAGGCAGGAACAAGCTACAATGGTGAAGGAATTATTGCTCCAGTGGGAGCCCTTTGTTGACAGCTCCTTGTAGAGCTTGTTGGCACAGCCCTGAGAGCAAACCCCAGCCCCAGCCTCGGCCTCCCTGGGAGACCCTGATGTTTGAAGAAATGCAAAGGTCAGAAATAAAAGCCCAACACACACGGCTTGCACAGAACTGGGGGCGTCACCCAGTGCACCCTCGGTGCCACCACCACCGTGGAAAAGCCGTCCCGTGACCTGCCTGGCATTTCACATCATCTAAAGCTGGGGAAATCCTTCACTGCTAACACTGCCATTCCCTTAGATCCTACACAGACACTTGACCAGGCACACAGCACATTTATCCAAGAACAAACAGTGTGGACAGACTTCTTATGCCTCAAATGCTTTAGTGCAGACATGAGAGCTGAAAACCATCCTAGCTGGATATAGACAGAGAAACCCTTCCTGGAGAGCACACACAGCACTACAGCAGGATCTCTACAGATTGGAGAGCTCCTGAGACAGTGTTATTAGCCATTCCTATTGCAATTTTTAACTCCTTTCTCTTGGAGTCCCTCAGGAAATAATGGGAAGAAGAAACACCCAGTTTTCACTTGTTATGAAAATTTGCCTTCATAGCTGCAGAGAGCAGGGCACAGGAACAGCCTGAATCTGTCTCAGTGGGCCCCTGCTGCTGGAGTGATAGGGTGAACAATTAATTCCATGCTCCTGAAACGGGGATTAGCTTTTAAAAATAGAGAAACTGTAATTTTCAACAAGACTAGCACTATCCACTCTGCTCCCCTGCCTTGGATTGCTCTGGAATGCTGAGACATGTCCCGATCAGAACCTCTTCCATGCTGTTACAGTCTGGGACGTGTTTTTGCAAAGCAGGTGGCATTGCCTACATGGAAGAGCCACCCTCAGACTACACAGGCAGGTCTGGTGATACCCATCTGCTGAAAACCAGGAGACAGATCCATGAGAGCAGCCAGATTTTCTTACAGACTCTCACCCACCACAGCCTCGCTCTCAAGGCAAAGGCTAATCAGAGATTTCATTTCACCCTGACCAATATGGGGGGAACAAAGGCAGGAGACAATATGGAGTGGAAATTCCNCGCTCTCAAGGCAAAGGCTAATCAAAGATTTCGTTTTACCCTGACCAATATGGGGTGGAAATTCTGCACTACACATCAGCATGAGGCAACTTCACAGCTACAGAAAGTCACAAGTCAAATGCTGCTACTGGATTTTCAAATGCGCCAGGCAACTGTATAAGCACTAATAACACAGAAATTATGCAATTTACAACAAGGGTAATTAAATCTCATGCATTAGGCCATAAATTGCATTGGTGACAAAAAGATCCTTCCTTTCCTCTGCATCCAGCACTGCAAAGCTGCCTGCAATGTTCACCTCTCCTCTGGAGCTCCAAACTTGGGCTAGAACCTGATCAGATACCTCATGGCTTATCCATGGGCTGGTACAAGGACTCTGCAGCTGCTTTTTTAGAGAATCAGGTTAGGAGAGGTAGAACGTGACCCCTGCAATGTTGCACATTTATTTTGAAGTTGTTCAAGCACAACAAAAGCAAAAGATGCAAGAATTCCCCTAAGCCTATCTTAGTTCCTGGCAGCTCCACTTTCTAATGAAATCCCTAAACCCCAAAGAGACACAAGAAAAAATTACTAGGAGAAACACGTGCCAAAGTCAAAACAATTTAGGCACAGAGGAGTCCTGTCTCCAGTGCTCCAGGCCAGACATTCACAGAGTGACCCTTCTGCCCCTTCCCAAAATTAGCACAGCCTCTTTGCAGAGGTCTGAGCCAAGCCAGGCTCAGCTGTGCTGAGCACTTCCTAACTGGGAACTCTTTCCTGGACCAATTCTCAGCACCTCTGGCAGGGACTGAGCTCAGAAACCCTCTGTTGCTTATTGTTTTTCAGAGGATCATCTTAAATACAGGATGGAGCATGCCACAGCTGGGGAATAACAGACCATTATGACACAGCTTCCATGATGCTATTTCCTTCAGAAAAAACTTGAGTGGAATTGGGATGTAGAGCTGAAATTTGGTCACTCATACAGCAGGCAGGGAATGCAGCTGGGGGCTCCAGACCTGGAGTTTAGTTTGCAAACCACAGGATTGCCAGAAGTAACACCACACACCCCTCATAAACAATGAGCTGGGGTGTGAACCAACTTTCAGCTTTAATGGAGATGCCAAGAAATGCAAACTCTGGGCAATCTACTGATGTGGGACCTGCTTGGGCACTTGTGACAGAAGATATCGGGGCTGATGCTTCACTAAAAAACTTCTCTAACGTGGAACAGATTGTCCCATCTATAAACACGAGCCTGATGCTGCCTAACCTCGCTCACTTACAGCCTAAATCAGCTTTCAGGGCTGTTCACACAGGCCCAGGCTCCAGGGGTCCTGCAGACCTCCTGCGTTTTACAGTTGGAGAAGGGAGATGAGTTTATTTTTGCCGGTTACTGCGAGATCTCACAGGAGCGTAACAAGTGTCCTGGGGGAATGCCGAGCCTCCCAGCCCTCAGCCTCTTGCTTGTTCTTTAAAGACATTACACGGGGTTGAGTTTTAGCCAAGTATGTGTGAGGAAATCTCCCTCTGCTGCCAGGCCAGGATGCTGCCTGGATCACGGATCCAAATATTCCCTTCCTCCAGCCCCAGACACTCGCACCTTTGGATTCGCAGCCCACAGCAGTGCCGTGCTCAGGAAAGGGGCTCCACGGCTGGACCCCGTGGGACAGCACCGTGCTCCCAGGAAAGCAGCACCGTGCTCCCAGGAGAACAGTGCCAGCACTTCCCCGTATCCAGGTCAGGCACGCTGCCCAGCCCTGGGAGAGCGAGGCCAGCGCGGAAGGCTTTTCTCACAGCTAGCTGCAGCACTCAGCTCCAGATGTTTCCTCAGCACGGCACTCAGTGTTCAGAGATCTGCATCAGAATTTCATTTGGGGAAGGAAGAAATTCTGCGAGAGCCATTGCAAATTCCTGAACAGATAAGGCGTTCTGCTTGAGAGCTTGAAAAGGAGTCAGAGAGCAGGTCTCAGTCTGGGGAACAAAAATCCTCATCTCTGTGTGTGTTGAGTCCTTGGTCCCGGATCATGGTCCCACTAATGAAGGACCTTGAACTAAACAATTTGTGAAGCTGGGGAGAGTGAAGGGGAGTACAAAAAGCAGCCAAAGCTAATGTTCGGCAGTGGGTTTGCAAGAAGGAACAGATACTGGAAACAAAATGAGACAGACAGACCTCATTCTTCTGACAGCCATTTGGAAACATCCATCCCCAGCCTTTGCCGGTGCCAAACCTTAGCTCAGGGAGGCTGCAAATCACCAGCGTGGCCTCCTGAAAACCTCCAACAGGGAATGAGAGAGAAGGAGACCAGATCTCAACAGAGAGGGGCCTGAAGAAATCATTACTCAGCCACAGGAACTACAACAGCCCTTGGAACAACAGGACAGGCAGATTCAAACACAAATGGATGGAAGTTTTTAAAGCACTTACTCGAGAACCTCTCTTGCCAGGGGGTCCTGGTAAGCCTGGCAGACCTGGTGGGCCCTAGAAAAACAAAAATAGGTGTTAGTGATGGTTCTGTAACAGGATGGTGCTCCTGACAGTGCTTCACAGAGACCCATGACACAATCACTTGGAGAAGACCTGGGGAGAAGGGCCAATTACAGCACCACAGCCAAAATTTCCCTTCAACTTGTGCTATTACTATAAAGAGATGAAAAGCCACACACAAAAACATCTGCAGGAGCACGTATTTCCATGGAGTAGAGACAGAGCATCCCCATCTTTCTGCTGCAGCCTGCATTCCCAGGATCACAGCTGTGTCTCATGCTTCCCCTCTCCTGGACCTGTGCTGTGGGGTAACACAACTGTCTCCCAGCTTTGGATTTTCCTGCTCTGTGTTAGTGCCTTGGCAAGGGAAGCACATTGTGAGTTCTGATCTCTATCAGCTGGACGCGTGCAGCTCTTGGTATTGGAGGCTCCTGCATGAGTTACGACATAATCTATGATTATGTGTAACTCCAGCACTTCATATTTTAGAGCAGCAGGTTATAAAATGTAATAAAATTTGTGTCAGTGTTGGAAATTCTTAAATATGGTTCTGTAGCAAAGGAAAGGTCGAGTCATACACATCAGAGTAGTGGGGGCTCTTGGAAGAGGGTAGGAACAAAGTGGAGGTATCAGGAGCCCAGCTGTGCACTGATCTGAAACAGGTTAGGAAAAAAATACTTAACCAATGAGGTTTGAACTCCTTTGAATTTATTCATCTATTTATTCTTTCTTTTTTTCAATGGGCTGGAGAATTCACATTTCTGGAGAGCCGTCTGCAACTCCCAGTAACTCCTCAAAACTTCTTTTCCCCCAAGCCAAACATGTCTGACAAGAATAACTGCTAATTAAAGCGTCTCCCAGAGGATTTATATTCTGGTAGCTCGCTACAAAAGACAAGTTTCCACTGCATGCAGTGGGGAGAGACATCCAGAGCAGCCGACTGAAGGATGTTTGGAAGGCAGCCTAAGCTCTCTGACTGCGTGGTGGGTGGGAGAGCAGGTCCCAGGAACAGCATTCCACAGGGATGAAGGTGCAGTGCATGGAGCAGGGGCAGGATGAGCCCCATGGCCACATTCTGGCCTTGCTCCCTTCCCACTGGGTCACCCCTGTGGGATCTCCTCCCTGCACGAAGCCCACTGCCAGGCTGGCCCTGCTGCTCAGAGCTGCTCAGAGCTGGTACTGCCCATGAGCAGGAGCCAAAAAGCTCATGATCTCTAGTGCAGCTCCCAGGAGCCATCAAGGGCATGATTCAGTAAGAAAAAAATGGACCCAGGAGATGACTACTCTAAATCTCATGCCCAGGAAAAGATTTTGGAAAGAGAAACCTTGCCTGAACCGTACAAGTAACCTACAGATAAGTACTCCTCTGATATTACCAGCCCTCCCACATAAACAGCACATTAAGTTGTATAAAAGTGATCTATTTGAAGAGCCAAACTTCGCACAGTAGAAAAAAAAATCAAGGAAGGCATAAGCAAAGCCCAGTGTCCTCTGTGCTATTAATTTATCAGCCCAACAAATAAATTATAACTTTTTATCCCTGTAGTTAGGTCTAGCTGGAGTAAAGATAACAAGAAAAGACTTGTTTTGAAAGAGCCTACACAGCACAGGACAGCTCATGGCCCTCACCGAGCCACACAGGGATGGACTTCTGTCACCACACGACCCACTGCTGCTGCCCAGCCCTGCCTGCCCTGGACATGCCCAGTCTCCACAGCGTGGGACACTTCATCTGACCCCTCTGCCAGCTGCTTATTGCTGGCTAACACAGTATTACTGGTCTTTGTATTAACAACCCTCATTGATACAGCTGACCCTCATTTTAGCAATATCCCAGTGTTTTAACCTGCCATTGTGCCAGCTCAGGGCCCCGTGCATAATGCAATTATACAGCTGTGCAAGTAGACACGTAATTGTAGGGGTTTTTTAAGCCTCGTGTATAATTGTGCTCCAGAACCCCAGCTTTTATTAAAAATATCCCCCTGCCCTTTTAGTTGGGATGATAACTATCAAACCACAAATCCAGTGCAACTGAGGCAGCAACAGTTTTAACAGAGTTTACCAGAGATTAATCCAAGTCCTTAATCTCTCTCCACCAAAACCCATCCCCACTTAGACCCTTAGAAGAAGTAAAAGAGGAGATGTAACTGTCTGAGCACGGCGTTCCCTGTGTACCAGAATTGAGGTGACCTTTTCCACCTTCCTGCTAACAGCAGCTGCAACTGTACTTGGCCACTTGAGCAAAAACCTTCTCCAAAAATGTGGGCTGCTCAGGACAGACTGAAGCTAACACAAAAATAAGGAGAGAGTTAATACTGGCGCTGGACTAGGAATACGGAGTTGAGAGAAAGGCTTCTAGCTGGAAGAGCACAGAGCAGCACACAATTCAGGAGTCCCTGTCACCTGCTTGGATTTGTCATCTCTTCAGACTTATTTTTTCCTTTCCTGAGGAGTGAGAGGGATAAGGTGATGGGTGGGATGACTGGCTAAAAGGTGCCAGCCACTTCAGTCACTGCAGAAGGTAAGAATGTAAGAACTTATAAATCTGAAGCCAGTCAAGGAGGAAGAGGACTGTGGCAGTGGATGGACACAGGTAGTGGTGACAAGTGACACACTGTGAGGCCACTTTTATACCTCTCACATTCCTCAGTTCCTCGGTAGCTGGGTTGGATGGGACGTGGACTGTGCCTTCCCAGTGACTCATTTCCCCTCTGCCTCTGGATCACCCAGCCCCTGCTCTCGGACAAGAGCCCCACACCCCACCACTGGCTTTGCCAGGGGAGAGCAATGCTGAAACACACCCAAGGAAAATGTGCATCCGCAGAGGCAGCCAGAGGAGAACGGGCCTGGATCAGGGCCCAGCTACTGACACATGATGGATGCAGTTCCACTTCAGGCGCAGGGCTCCACGGGGAGAGCAGGAGATGTGTGTCAGCCTGGGGGTGATGCCACACAGCCCCTGCCCTCACCAGGGACACCTCCAGCCTCACCCCCAACTCAGACCACACACAGCCTGCAGGGACCTCTCCCCTGGACCCTTTAAGGCACCCGGGGGAATTTCTTCAGGAGCAGAGGGGAGCGCTCCAAGGGGCAGGGAGATTTCCTGCTGCTGGCAGCGGGATGAGGATATCAGTGCTGTGCCCCTGCCCTCCCATCGCAGGGATCGGCAAAGCTGAGGCCTCCTGGTGAGCTACTGCTCCTGGCACTGCAGCTCTTGTGCCTGGCTCCTTGCCTGCTCCTCTGCAAACTGATGGCAGAGAACACCCACCCTGTTATCACACAAAGCAAGATCAGAGATCAAGGAGAAACTCAGCAGCAGCAGCTACTCTCTCTCTTCTCAAGCCAAACAGCTGAGCTGTTAACCAGCCTGAACAGTTCCTGAAGCAGCTCACGGCAGCCACAATAAAGTTTAACCCTTCTCAGTTTCCCACGGTAGCATTAGCAATGCTGACCGATCCCACCGAATGATTATGGGATTTATTCTAAGCTGCTGCTGGGAAACTTTCTGCTGCAAAAGGGACTTTTTTTTATCTTAGCTCTCCGAGCTTCAAACTGCAAATGGAAAATTAAACTAAGTTGTCTGAAAGGAAAATACATTGGGCCCTAAGGATAAGGGAAATCTTGCCATTTCCTCTTGCTGCTAATTTATACCTCTGCCTCTCCCACACTGTGACCCCCCTCGCACTGCTTCCCCTGCCCACAGCAGTGCTGCAGGGAGCAAGTGCCTTCTGAGCTCCAAACTCAGCAAGGCCAAACCTGCTGCAGAAGGCTTGAATTAAAGCGCACTGAGTACAGGAATTGGTGCTGGAAACCGGAAAATGACGCCTGAATCAACTTGGTCAGATAGCAAAGGATTCCTGTAATTGTTTCCCCAGAGACGAATACTCAGCCTGGCAGCAAAGAGCTGAGATTTCCCAGGAAACTATTAAGCTCATATTCTAGTGCACACAGACAGATGGACATATTTACTTTAGGGTCTTCCCAATGTATTTCTGCCCAGCCATTAGTGGCACAGTTCTCCTGTGTCCCAGAAAAGTCTGTTTCAGAAGTGCAAAACACTGCTAGGACTGAGGAGAGAAGAGAGAACATTGTTCTTTCTCAGGTGCTAATGCCTGAGGTAAAAGCCAACTTAAAAGGGAGTTCAGAAAACACATCAAAAGCTTCTCCCCACATTGGCACCAGGTTCTGAGCAGTGAGTGACATTAGCCCTACAGATAAAGGACCTGAACTGTTTTCTTCCAAAAAGAAAAGAAATATTCCTACAGGAAAAAAGGCCACTGGCACAAACCTACCCTTTAGCCTTGTATGTCTGGGAAGCACCAGCAAGGAAGGACTGAGCAGCTACAGGGACAGCACTGGAATTCAAAATTCCCTGCTTAGGAGAATAGAAAGTCCCGAGAAAAAACCCTCATCTTCAACAGCCTGCCAACCCCTCCTCACCTCCCCGTCATTGCCAAGCGCTGCATGGCTACAGGAACTGCTTAAAACAAAGCTAGAATTTTAGGGGGGGAAAACCCCCAACACTTTGGTGTACTTTCTCGTCCAAGGCAGGCTTATCATATTAAAATTTGGACACGTCTGGGTTTCAACCAGTCTAAAAACAAAAAGCCCTCATAATTCTGGCAGGAGCCGAGCTGCTGGTGGAGAGCCAGCCTTGTAACACGATTTCCGCGCTAGGCACAGATGTTTGCTCTGGGTCTGTGCAACACCTATCACACAAAGGTCCTTGTCCACAACTGGGTTCCTCACAGAGCAGCAGCACAATACACAACAAAATATGAGCGTTCTAGCTTGAGGAAAGCAACTTTTCTACAGAGACATTTCAGGAACAGGCTCTGCAGGGGGCACTTCAGACACTGGAGCAATCCCAGACCTTGGAAGGCAGCCTGAAAGGCTGGGAAGGAATAGAGGGATCACCTACTCTACTACTCATTTTCTATTTTTAAAGATTTATAAAAATACTTGTCTATATTTGTACAGTCCTAGACCCTTTGCAGCACATTTATCTCAAACACACTATCAACTCTCTCTCTTCAAAATTAACTTTATTTTACACAAATAGACCTCTCTGATGCTTGGTCATTTGCCTGCAAGATTTCCCTTCAGGGATATTTCCGGTTAAATCACCAAAAAAATTTGATCCAGTTATGTGAGCAAGGCTAAAACTTTCCCCATGCATTATACAAAGCATGCACTCTCTCTTTTTTTTATTACTAATATGACTCATTCATTAATAGATATTCAAACATGTTGTGTGTTCCTTAATTTATCACGGACTGGCAGCTCGAATAGCCTTTTCTGGTGCGAGGAGGACTGGAAATAGGCACTTCATACATTTTATCAGCATTTCCAGTCACCTCTCTTCCCTGCCCACTGATTGAATTGGCTGGGATTGCTTCTTTCGGGAAGGAGCCGGGCTCCAAGACAAACTGCTCGTGCGGAGGATGGCAGCTGGAGCAGTCTAGACTGGGGACGCGCTTGGAAACACATGTGCCTTGCAGGGAAGGAGACATGGAAAGGGGGAGGGAGAGGGAGCTGCCTGCCAGGCACCACCACTGCCTCTGATCTGGGCTCCTGGCCCTGCGGGTGGAACTGAGGGCTGCGAGCCCCCCGTCCTCTGACTGGGATCTTGGGGTGTCCTTGAAGCACACTCCCCGTTCCTCTTATGCTGCTCAGTGCCTCCACAGCCTCTCAGTGATCTCAGCCTGCACATTCAGCACAAGGGGTGGTTTTCTCGCTCTAAAAATAACCCTCAGACTTGTCAGGAGGCTTGCCTGTAGGGACCAAAAAGCTACGGAACTGCAGCTTTATAGAGGAGGAGAAAGGTCTGATTTGGGGTACACTGTGCTAGACCCCAGCCACGCCAGGGCAAGGGGTTGGCCACAGCTGCACCTGGCAGGTGGTGCTGGTGGGTAGGGGAGAGGCTACAGTGCCCCCCCAAAATCTCCCTGCCAAACCTGCTGCTGGTCTAGCCAAGCAAATGACATCCCATCCACTGGAGGACTGAAACACCCATCACATCACAGCCTTAGGTCAAGAGCTGGACACGCTCACAATGGATACTCTTTTTCAGTATGCGTTTTCCGTCTGAGAGGGGTTTGAAGCTACTTCCAGCCATGTGCTGGGGTCACGCTGCAGGGCCTGGAGCTGTGGAGCAAGGCTGGCTGAGGTGCTTTGGGCAGTGGGGATGATTCAGAGGGACCTTCGCCAGCTGCTGAGTCAGTGCTGCGTTACTGACTTCGCACGATATCTGGGTGTTCCTTTTGTTATTTCTCCCCTCCAAAAAAACCCATAGAGCTGAGATCCCAAATGCTTGTGGTTATTAATGGTTCCCAAGAAGTTTTTCTTTTTTAAGAACATACTGCCCTCCCTCCTCTAGCTTCTCAGCAAACCCAACATTCCTGAACAATTAATGCTCTGCCATGAGTTTCATGTGGGATGCAGCGTCTCCGTTTCCTTTTGCACAGCATCCAGGAGGTCCTTCAGGACAGATTAATACATGGAGGGTGCTGAATTTTATTCCTAAATAAATCCCGTCAGTCTTTTGCTCACACTCCTCTAACCATCAAAGCCTTCCTCTATTGTTGGACGGGGCCTTTCTGCACAGCTAAGATTATTCCATTGGTTATTTTAGTAGAATTCACAAAGCTGCAGACACCACAGAGCCTGAGTCATCACTGCCTCGCACCATGGCTGCCATTGGGATGATCAGGATGAACAACAGTCCTTTCTCTCTAGGTGGAAGGGTTCTGTGGCTGCCAGTCTGCCCAGAAATCACAGCCAAGGTGGCCTCAATCCTTGCTGAACAGGCAGAAGGCAGTTCCCCCTCACACACCTCCCTGCCCGGGGTGACAATCTTCTTGAAGAGACCTTGCATCATGCAACAACTGGGAAAATGAATTAATCACTTTATCCTTCCCTCCGTGTGCCAGACAGCAGATGATATTCCCAGCCCACAACCTGCCCTGGCCAGGCTGGGATATCACTGACCTCATCAGAAACGCCTGCCCGGCAGCACGAGGATGGCGCCAGGTAATTACTCAAGCACAGAACATTTATCAGCACTTGTTCTGAAACATGCTCGTCTGGCCACGGACGCGCTGCATTAATTTCTCAACATGTCATCCCCATTCTGATCTTTCCTCCTCTTTCCCTTCCCACGTCAGAGACATCCAAGGAAGCGTGGTACAGCGATCTCCGAGTGAGTCACAGGAGCTGTTGAGCACCGTGTGGCAACCAGCTCCAGCCAAGCCATAACCTTTCCCTCCACAAGCCCTGATTTTGTCTCCAGCAGTCAAAGAGAATAAGGCCAGACAGAGCCTCAGAAAGTTCTCCTTTCCCTCAGTTCAGGACTCCAGTTGTTCTCAGACAGGACGGAAAAATCCTGCCATCTCTTCCCTCAGCCCTCCACAGCCTGAATCCATTTCTTTGCTATGATTCACAAGCCTGAGAGAGATTTTCCACTCCAGTTCAATAATAAGCTCTTTACATTGCAGGGGCTTAGAGCTTGGTCACCCTCATGACACTCGAAGAGCAAGAAGGTGGCAGAGGTCAGGATTTTGGTGGGCTCAGAGCAGGCACCCAGATTCACCCCTTACAGCTAAGTGATGTTTTCAAGGAAACGCACAACTGCTGAATTTCTTCTCTTGGAAATATGCCTGAAATGACTCTCCACAAAACACAGAAGCCTGCCCAAAGATCAAACTGCCAGAGCTTGTTCTGTCTACTGAGGGATTTAGCAAAACTCCTCCAAGCACCAAGACTCCATCAGGGATGGGTGCCTGTAGCCCACACTCAACCCGTGCCCAGGCATCACCTTCACCTCTCCCAGGGGCAGGAACCTGGGAACGAAACACCACCCTGGGTGACTCCACACCCAAAGTACAGGGAGAGAAATCACCACCCAGCTTTGGGATGGGACAGCAGGAAACACAAACGGCTAAGCTCCCACTGAGGACTTGAGGACACCCAACCATTCCGCTTTAGGTGTTACTTGCACCAAGGAGCAGCTCTGCAGAGACAAGTGCTGGTCATTCCTTACGCCAGCCTCAATATTTCCATTGTAAACTCTTCTTTCACTATTTTAAGAAGTCAGCTGTAAAAATTCCCTCTAGGCTGGATCTTGGCAACCAAAGGCTCTGTCTGGGAGAAACTTATTTTACATGTACAACCCCTCTCTCCTATTGACAGTTTGGGTTGGAACACCAAATCCCCCTAAAAGTTGGCCAGTTTAAAGATCATGTTTGCATTCTCAAATTTGAAAGAAAAAAAGAACAGCCAGCAGATAATTAGTGGTGCCTGAGTGCTTTAAGCATTACAAAACGTGTGTGTACTTCTACAATGGCCAATACATACAACCTGAAAGGAGTTATTTTTTATGTGGAATGCAGTAGTTAAATTTATAAAGGAAACTTTTTGCATGTTTTAAGTGCAGGCTATGAGAAATAAAAAACAGAACGAAACACCCAAGCAAAACTTATACCATAAAAACAGATGGGAGTTTGTTTAAAAAAATAAATCCTGAAGCCATCTCTGCACTTGCATTTGCTGAAACAGGGCAGTTTTCTGGATTTGTGAATATTAGATACAAAACAAATTAATAACTAGTGTCAAGAAAAAGTTAACTTGAGGCATGTTTTTAGGGCATCTGGGTTTTCTATGGAAGATGACCAGAGATAAACCAAGGGTGTGGAACACAGCCCCAACCTGGCCATTAAAATTTTACCCAGCAATTTAAAGGAAAAGAAAGTGGGATTTCCTTTCTTTTTTTTTTCCTTTCTTTTTTTAAATCTAACATTAAGCAGCAACTTTAAGCACGAATGTTTCATGGCATCCACCATCACTGAACACTCAGGTTCAAACTGAGATTTATGCTAAAATTGTGATGATCAGGAATGCAGTGGTGCTGCATGCACTTGGATAAACCTCACAGAAACCCTTGGAGGTTGTGGCTTGCCAGCCCTTGAGCCGTGCTGTGACTGGGAATAGCCAACATGAAGAGCCTGAACATACCTGAGGTCCTCTCTCTCCTTTCACTCCCGGATATCCCAGTAAAAATGGAAACGGAGTGGGTCCCAAGGGGTCGAAGATTTGATAGCCGTCTGTGGCAGCCGGGGTTGTGAGGTTGAAGGCCTGTGCCCTGGCTCTGGAGCCGGGCTGGGCAGACCCCAGGGGTGGCTTGGTGTACACCAGAGGGACGATACTGGGATCCACTCTCCTGGTGGGGGACGGCACGTGCTTCTTTGGGATGGGCCCACGGCTTGGGTTCTGCGGGGTTTGCTTCAGGGTAACAAGGTGGACATTGCTCGTTGTGTTATCAGCCACTCTCCTCGTTGGCTTTACAGTACTGGGGGCTCCGGGGGGCTCGACGGTTGCTTTTTGGTTGATCTTCTTTTTGGTCTCTTGCTTGGCCTCCTTCCTGCTGGCCGTGACCAGGCTCTGGCTCGTTGGTGGGGCCCTTCTGGCAGTGGGAAGGGGAGTTTTCTCCCTGCGCGTGCTGGGAGTGGGCTGAGACACCCTGAGGGTTGTCCCCGTGCCCCGAGGGAGCGAGCACGGGGTGGGTACCTGGGATTTGGTACTTGATGGAACAGGTGGGGCCACTGTGACCTTGGTGGCTTTGGTAGTCAGTCTCGGCCGCGATGGTGGGGTTGACAGCAATGTGAGGGTTGTCGCACCCGAGCCCCTCGTCTTGAGGGGTGCAGTGACCCTGCCAAACTCCAAGCTTGGGGCGGCAGTGGTCAGGTTTTTCAGACCCTGCAGCGAGGGCTCCGTAGGCTGTGGGGTACTGGGGGAGGCTATGGGATCCCTGGGCAGGAGGGGGATGAGTGGGGGCAAGTTTGGCCGGTAGGTATCTGCTTGCCTGCACTGTTTTTTCAGGTATTTACAGTAATGATGAGCTGCCTTGGCGGAAGGATAAATATCGAACTGGCAGATGGCTCCTTCAAACTGCACGGAGTGCTGGCTTATCTTCCCAAAGAGGAAAGATCCGTGTGGATCCAACGCCTCGTCCTTTTTAAAATGCAAATCCGCATGTACTCTGCGCTTCCCACAAGAAGTAAATAAAGTGACTGTCTGGCCACGAATGTTGATGGCCATATTGTGCCACTGGCCATCGTGGACATTGTAATCAAAATATACAGAGCGCTTGTGGCCCACATACACGATGATCTTCCCAGGCACAAACTGGACCCCCAGCTGCAGTTTTTTCTTTTTGCTCCTGACAGCAAAGAGAAACGCGTTGTTGATGCGGTGGGAGCAGAGGCTCAGCACCAGGAGCAGGTCGGAGCTGGAGCCTGCGGGGAGGAGGGTGCTGAGCGGTGCTTCGACACGGGCTCGCTGAGTGAAGATGACCCCTGATTTGAAAGGAATGACTCCTTGAGGAACTGTACGTGAGGAGGACCATCCACTCGATGGCCTTTTCCCTGACAGGCCCAGTCTTTGAAGAACATCCACATCTGAAAGAGGAGCACAAAGATTACGTGAGGTGCTGGGCAACCCGAGGGCTGGGTGGGTGTGGAGGGAAACCAAACCAATCCATGCAACAAAGGCAACAGGACACAGGAAATCCCAACTCACGTATCTAATCCCACCCTCTCACATATGTATTCCAATAACCAGCATGGAGAACTCACAGCTCTTCTCACATCCTGTGAGGAGCAAGTGCACGCTCAATGTGATCACCAGCAATTGCCAAAATGCGTCAGCTCCATGGTGCATCTGGTGAGTACCCCTGTCCCACCAGGGACCAGCTCAGATGTTCTGGAGGGAGCTGACCTCACTACAAGGAAATTTCCCGCTGAGCACCACTAGTCTTCTTCCTGGGATTTAATTCTGAGTACTCATCACATAGCTGGAAAGGAATTTGAACAACAGATTGAGCTGGGATTGCAAAACTTTATATCCCCAGAGGGCAAGTAACAAAACTTCCAAAGGGAGCAAAAGCCTTGTATCTGTCTCTCCAAGGTAGCAAGGAGCAGCTTTTGATCTTTGGAGAGTTTAGGGAAGCGCAGGTGCCTCCCAGCATGAAAAAACTGCACCTAGATTTCAGTGAACTGCTCAAGGTTCTCAACAGCAGTACTTTTTTTCCCAGCGGATCATCTTACAGCATTAAACTATTTTAATAGGTTGGAACCAGACTTGGTTTGTGAAGAGCTCAGCAATTGGTTATGGCTGCCACCGAGTAGTGGAGGTAAGATTTGCCTCCTGTATAATGCCACTCAGGAGCCAGGTGCCTTGCTCGAGACAGGAGGAGAGGGATTGATGTCCAGAGGACCTGAGAGACAAGCAGAATCCCCCGCTTTCTGCCCCAGAGGTCTATCAGGAGCCACTCACAGCTCAGATTAGCAGGCAACAGCAACACAAACTGGGGCCAGCTGGCAGCAGCCTCAGCTGATTTACTTAACTGGAGAAGATGCTGAGGTCTACACGAGCAAAGCTGCAAAGGTAAATGTGCCCAGACCTGAAAAAGGTCCTATGCTGAGCAGCTAAAGGAGCTCAGCCTGGAGGAAAAGGAGGCTCAGGAGAGAACTTCTCACTCTCTACAGCTCCCTGACAGGAGGTTGCAGTCAGGTGGGGGTCAGGTTCTGCTCCCAAGTAACAAGCAATAGGATGAGAGGAAAAGACCTCAAGTTGTGCTGCGGGTGGGGGGAGAGGGGTGTTAGAATGAAGAGTAGGAAAGGCTTCTTCACCAAAAGGCTTGTAAAGCATTGGAACAAGCTGCCCAGGGAAGTGGTGGAGTCACCGTCCCTGGAAGTGTTCAAAAGCCATTAGATGTGGCACTTGGGGACATCTAAGGTTTAGTGGTGGGCTTGGCAGTCCTGGGTTAACAGCTGGATTTGATGATTGTAAGGGTTTTCCAACCCAAAATATCCTGTGCAGGTGATGGTGATTCCCGTGACACTACCACTGCTGACAGTGAGCTAGGATAACTGCCCTTCCTCCCCTCTTCCTCCCCTCCCCAAATGCAACCCCCATCACTCCTCGATCAGCCAACTCTCCCATTTCAGTGCTTTTTGGGGAAACCAGTCAGGGCTGTACAACCCAAATGCTGATGCTACAAGGCAAGAATTTAACACTCAGAAAGGTGCTGGTGCCAATCATGGCTAACACCATGGGATTGCAACTTTCCTAGTTTAAAAGTAAATCAACAGCTCTCCAAAGGAAAAAACGAGCTCCTTTTCTAAAGGAGCCTTGGTATTCAGCTGCTTTCACCCTTAACTATCAAATGTCCAGCACAGAACACAGTATTTGGAGAACTGGCACTTACAGAGCCCCTTGGTGCTGGCCAGAAGGGTTGTAGACTCAAGCAGTCTGAGACCTGTAATGCTGCTGGCCAGGAAGGGAGGAGAATGATGAGAAAACCTCTGTTCCTTGACTTTGGCAAAAACCTCGGCCATTTTTGTATGTAGGAACGAGTCAATCAATATTTACTTTGCCTGAGTTTAGCTTTATTCCCACCTTCCTTTTTTAAAGCAGCTTGACTCATTCTCTAGCAGACACTACCCTGGAGAAGGTGCGTCAGACATAGAAAAGGATGGAAACGTTTCCACTCTGTGCAGAGGGGTAATTTACTGCACAGCATGTTCAGGTGTTAACAATGCTATTTCTCCCATACTCTGAACTCCTTGGTCCCCCGCTGTTTTTATTCCATATTGTCCAACAGGGCTGTCTCTCAGCATAGCCTTCCCCTCTCTGCCCTGAACAGAGGAATCGTGGCAGTGTCTTCATTCTGGATAATCTCCAGAGCCCATGAAACAGCAAAGGCCAAAGCCTGGCTTTAGTGAAGCGAAGTGGGACCCTTGCCATGGACTTCAAAGGCATCAGGATTTATCCCTAAGGAAATAAATTTACCACTTAAGTGAGGAGCTAGTCTCCAGCTTCCAATTTCTACGTGTATTTTTAGGTTCTCCTTCAGAGACAGACAGGGGTTGTCTCTGCTAGCGATGCTGCACGCTCTAGGAGTTATTTATTTGGTAGCTGCTCTGCTAAGGCCTAAGGGTGTTTCCCTGCTCAGAGGATGCCGCTGCTGCTTGCAATCCCAATCCAAGTGCCTCGTTAGCAACGGCATCCAGGAGTGCTTAAAGGAAAAAAAGCACAACCCAAACACTCCTCTCCCTCAGAACCCGCTAAGGTGGAGCCAAACTCTGGATGCCTACGCAAAACCCGATTAAAGAGTCCTCCTGCAGGACACGTATGTGGACTTTCCAGCACTAGGTCCAGGCCAGAGCTCAGGACTCCTGTGCACCCAGCCCAGCTGCCTCTCCATCCCATCTCCTCTCCATCCCATCCAACTGTCCCGGGCTGTTGGGGCACATCTCCCGGGATACGGGATGTCATCAACTAATGTAAAATGCAAGATAATTCTGACTTCCTGAAGTAGCTCCAAGTTTAGCAGAGGATTTTTTTCCCCTTCGAATTTTTTCCTCTGTGGATTTTTCCATCAAAACACATTATTTAAAAAGAACGTTCACTTAGAGCTGCCTGATCCCAGGTGCCTCAATGCTAGTAACAACATTCCTGTAACAACATTTGAGCAACTGGGAAAAACTCTTCTATCAGACTCTGTGCATGAAGTGAGATACACAGAGGTTCCTGAACAACTACATGATCATCTCCGAAAAAGGGAAAAAATATTTCATTGTTCTCCTTCCTGTCTCTTTCTTTCCTTCCCCCTTTCCCCACACAAAAAGCTGTATAAGAAAAAGAAGCCAAAAGGCAGGAGAGAAATTACTTGCAGCTTCCCAGATTCCAACAGCCAAGATGTGATGCCCACAGCTAAAACTGGGTTGAATAAGCACAGCATTTCCAAAAGTTACTGCCCAGACCCTTAGTCAGCACACAGCAAATGAACTCACCTCACAATCTTTTGGATTTGTAACACTTATGGAAAAGATCATCCTCTGTGTTCCCTGATTTTCCAGCATACAGGAAGACTCCTAATCCTTAGAGTAACAGCCACAGTGTTTTCAAAAGCCCACAGCATTGGCTTAATTTCATCCTCACACCGACCTATGAACAAGTTCTTACTGCTTATGAATCTGATGTTTGAAAATCCTGGGTGATAACACAGCCTCAAGTCACCAATGTTTTCTTACAGCCTTCGCTTTCTTGGAAGGTTTCATTTTCTGGTACCCAGAAGGAAATGCTCTCTCTCCTTGTGTGGAAACCAGGCAAGTTTTTAAAAACTCTTTTATCACAGAGAAAGTATCTCAGAGGGGAGTTATCAACTACACCAAGGTAAACACAATGAGAGTGAAATTAAAGAGTTTGCTTTAGATTGCTGGTAACAAAAGACACGGCACCATCCCATAATTATCATAGGAGTAAAATGATGGACAGAGGTGAATCTAAACAGCATATTATAATCTACTTGAAAAGTGAGATGCCAAGACACAGTATTTGTTCTGCCTCTTTACGAGCTGACATAAAACTTGCTCTGAAAACTGCTTGACTAAGTAATTCAGCCAGATGTTCACCTCCTTTGCATGGAGGCAGAATTTGGAAAATATTACATTTTTCAAAATTGCTGATGGCAGGGATCTATTCCCCCCCCCGTAAAAAGTGGTCCATGGGCTGGCTGACAGCTGAGTGTTGACCAAATTTCTATTTTTCCTTCATGTTTTAGAGACTGAGAGGAGAGCCCTGGAGCCTGCTAGTCCACTTAGTGTTGTCTGCTGACGGCAGGGGAAGCTGTTCCCTTCCAGCAAATACCCATGTAAAGCATCCATGTGGGGAAAGGTGTTGCTATTTTAAGAGGAGAAGGCTCCTTTACAAACAGACATTGCAGAGATGCTCAGCTCACTATCAACTGCAAAAGATGAATTTTTTTTTTTGGTGTTTTTGTTGACTTCAAAGCTTTTCGTCTCCTTTTGTGGGGTCATTGATCATTGTACCCCAGCCTAGTCCTGTCACAGGCAGCACCAGGGAGGTGATGCCTGGAGAAGGAGTGTAAGGACAGGCTGAAGGTGTCACTCCTCTACAGAATATTCCCGTACACCACAGGGATTGAGCCAGATACTGCCATTCTATTATCAACCAACCCTGTGGGATTTTCCTCCCTTAAATTTGCTTTTCCCTTTAGAACTCACATCATTTCTGTCTGCATGACATCCCCTGTGCTGGCAGGGGCATGCCTGGGGTGCACTGAAGTCAAGGAAAAATCTGTCTGCCAGAGACATTTAATTCCATAAAGCCCCGGTCTCAAGGGGCAGCTTCTAAAAGCAGTTAAATCCTGGTAAGTGCAGGTAGATGCCAGTGACATTTTAGACACAAAAGGCTTCATTCCCACCTGTTCCACCAGACAGACTCTGAAAATCCTGTGGGGCATGTAATCACCTGTACAGAACCTGGTTCTTTTGCCAGCTGTTAACTGCACCATCTATATCATCCGTACTGCAACCATCAGCAATAAATGCATCTAACTGTACACTGGCCTCAGACATTGATTGTTAAGTTATAATCCTACACTGGTACCAAAGCACTTGGCTTTTACTTTTGTTGAAAGAGGAGAGGGAAAAAAAAAAGTGTAATTTACCTTCAGAATTTCCCTGTGTGAATCCCAGGAACCAGGTAAAACACAATATAGTCCAGAGAAAGCAGAATCCCCTAAAATTGGAAGAGAAGAAAAAAACAATGCATTTCTAAAACAGCAATAACAAAACCAATTCCATTGTTAAAGGTCTTCTCCTTGATCCCAAGTCTAGCAAAGGCAGTGACAATATCAGCATGTCTCCAGGAAGCAGATTCAGGCTGAGACCTTATTTTTCTGCTTTAAAGTCATCCAAAGCCCACTAAACATAGTGGAAAGGTTTCCTAATGGTATTAGGAGCCTTGAACAAGGACCAGCCCAGTGTTCTGGGAGGCAGGGTCATCACTACTGGGTCATCAGGGCCTTCCTACTGCTACTCTTTGGCACTCACCCCACCTGGACAAACCACCAGAAACGCGAGAGGATGGAGAAACCATTCAAAGCTGGGAGGCCTAAAGCCCTGCCAGGAGTGCACGTGCAGGGCTGTGGGGACACGGGCAGGAAACGGGCTGACACACAGTGCGCTGTCACCTCAGCAAACAAACCCTGAGACCCAATGCTTTACTGCCTGCTTAGCAATATCCTAAACACGCAAAATCCTACATGGATCTATTTCTCATTTTACACCCAGGTGCAATGACTGGGGGCAGCTTCTAACCACTCAGCACCCTGTGCTGAGCCACTGAGGACCTGCTCACAAGCCTGGCATGGCAGGAAAGTGTAGAAAGTGGGAGATCCACAGAATTCCAACCCTGTGCACTCACAGACCCTTTCATGCCCGAGAGGGAATTTGACAAACCTCTCTGTTAGCTCAGCTTTAAGCCTTCAAGTGCCATTGAAAACAGCAGCTCAGGGAAAAAACTTTTTACCAGAAAGGTAGCTAAAGGCCCTCCTTTCCCCCATCAGCTTCCCTGATTTGTAGCCAACTAATGAACATGGGAAACTCCTTGGTTAGGCTCACTTAAAGCTGTCAGTGGAAAGTTTGAAGATTGAATTCCCTCATCTTCTGGAGAGGATATTTAACAGCTTCATCAGCAAAGGCTGCTGGAGGAACAGACAGAAATGTAAACTACAGAAAGTCCTCAGCCAGGAGACAGCAGCGTGGGACATCCACAGGTTGTTCGTCACTTCAGCCCAGCCAGTGTGAGCACTGGGCCGTGCAAAGCCGTGCCAAAGTGCAGCTCGCTCATCTCTCCACATCTGACGCACAAGTCATATATCAAACCACTCTCCTCCTGCCATCAAGCCTCAGCTTTAGCCCAGGAAAGCATCCTCTGAGGCAATGTATTACCCTGGGCCAATCCTCACCCGGTGCAGGAGACCTTCTCCCACAGCTAAAACAAAGCCAGAGTGATTTACATCAGTGGGGAAACCTGGCCTTGAACGTAAAAATCCATCCAGGAATCCAGCCACTAACTAATACTTTAAGGCTTGAAGGGATAAAATACTGGAGCGGTCCCACATCAACTGGGAAACAAATGAGCTGAAGCAACCCATAATCCTACTTTGCTGTTTCCATCACCCTGACACTGGGCTGCACATTTCAGGAGCTCTGGGACTGCTTTAGTTTGTGAAAGAACAGCCAAGAACAGCCCAGTCCTGGTGTTCTTTTGCCATGCCCTACAACCAGCCCTATCCTAACCAGAAAACCCTCACCATGGCTCCAGAGATCTCCAGCTGGGGAGCCTTGGTTCTTTTCTGACAACTTCGTCCCTTGGGACACAGCTGTCAGGCTGAGGGCACTGCCAAGTCCCAGGAGAGCTGCTGCCCCAGTACCTTCGGGGAGTGGAGGAAGGGAAGCAGAATAGGATGATTCTACATGGCCACCTCTGGCAGTATTTTTTTTTTTTTTGGCATGAGAAAGGCTAAAATCCACTTCACAAGATAACCTGAATTTCTGTGCTCACCTCTAACAGAGTTTAAGATGTGGACACTATTCCATGTGTGCATGGAGCCTGACTGGGTATCACCAGCTGGGCTTTACTGCCTGATGAGAGCACAGGAGGACAGGGAAGGGGGTCACCAGCAGCAGTCCCAGGCACTAACAACCTGTGATCTGCTGAGGATCAGGTTTGTACAACCACTGCTGCTCACAACACGCTGAAGTCCACTTTTTGTTTTTTTTTGAGGGGTACCATCACAAACCAAACTCCCTGTTGATTGACACAATGAGGAGAACAAGTCTTGGGGTAAAATCCAGCACGTAATTTCATTCCAGTGACACTCTCGGGCTATAAAGGAGACGAATGCACAGTGTGGGATCCAGCTGGCCCCAGCCCTGCTCCTGGACCCCTTGCATGGCCAACACCGTAAGAGTGGAGAGCGGGGCTGGGTGCCAAAATACTGAAGAAAAACACTTTGGCAAAATTTACCAACTTAATGGAAAAAGCAAAAGCAGCTTCCAAATGGCAGCCGTGTGAGTGATGGGGCTCTTAATTATCCCAGGATTTTTAATGCAGGCTCTTTTTCCGTTACAGCTCGGCAGCGACAGAGCTGCATAAGCAGCTTGAGTAGCAAGAGTAAAGAAGATTTTTCTCCTTATATAGAGCCATCAAACCCACCTTGCCTTTATCTCAGCTTCTTCCCATAAGCAGTGATTTCCACTGAGACTCTATCAAGAGGTATCACACTAAAGGCATTTATTTCTTTTATTCACAAGGTCTATGAATTCCACAATGAGGATCCTGGGGCTGTTCACCAGGAGAAGAGAATGCTCAAGAGAGAACTTAGAGCACCTTCCAGTGCCTAAAAGGGGCTCCAAGAGAGATGAAGAGTGACTTTGGACAAGGGCATGGAGGGACAGGACAAATAGGAAGGCTTTAAATGGAAGGTGGGCAGATTCAGAATTGATATTAGGAAGAAATTCTTCCCTGTGAGAGTGGGGAGGCCCTGGCACAGGGTGCCCAGAGAAGCTGTGGCTGCCCCTGGATCCCTGGAAGTGTCCAAGGCCAGGCTGGACAGGGCTTGGAGCACCCTGGTTTAGAGAAAGGTGTCTCTGCCCATGGCAGGGGTGGAATGAGATGAACTTTTAAGGTCCCTTCCGACCCAAAGCACTGCTGCAGTCACTGGGTGTGGAGGTGCCCCACAGCACACATGATGCAAGCTCACGTGAGCCCTGAAAGTCTTCCAATGCAGACACAAACTCCCTTTATAGCAAACTGAAGTTACTGACTACAGCTTAATTTTACTTCCCCACTTTTGGCAAACTCCTGCGGATCAGTCCACGGGAACTGACCAGTGCCAGCAATCCAAGGCAAAGTACAACTGAGAGGGACAGAGAAGCACAAACACCCTTATTCCCTTCTAACCAGACAAGTGCTGGAATAAAACCCTCTGCTGAATTAAGGACAACAGGAACACAACAGCCTTCAGGGCAAACTTGGTCGCAAATTATCCTCGAGAAAGTGCCAATCTGACAAAGCCGAGGCAACCTGTAAAATAAGTGTGATCAGCTAATTCCCCACTATTTCTGGAATTGGTTTGGAACAATTCCAGCTTTTTTTAATTAAAAGGCTTGCACTGCCTTAAAATAAGAAGCCCAAATGGTTTTGACATCTTGTTTGTTTAGATAACAGGTTGAAGCTGAAGGAAATATTTCAAGAGCCCACAGCAGCATTTAATTTTTTATATTGTTTTCTCCCTCATTTACAGTGGGGAAATGGTTTTGAAATTGCAAACATTACTGCAAGGTGGAAAAACAATTCCCCACCACTTTTCTCCATTCAGGTGTATTTTCTTCCTGTTCAAAAGACCACAATGCCAGCTGGAGGCTGGAAATTGCTTTTCAAGAAAGGCAAATCTGCATTTCTAGCTGTAGATCAGACAGTATATCTTAAAAAGGAGAAAATGCACGTGTGGCTTAAGATCCTTTGTACGTGACTGGAGATGATATTTTATAAGACACTCAAGAAGTTTTGACAGACAACAGGAAGCTAATCACAGCCTATAAACTGAGGCTTTAAATTGTACTGTGCATCAATTCCATCCCAGCTTTTTGGGGCAGAAATCTTATTTTGTACCAGTAACCTCCTCTGTGGGGCTTCTGGAAATGATGGTATTTCTCCACTCGCCCTCAGTTTCTGGCAAGAGCAATGGAAACACACAACTGCACAGATGTCCCCATATTGACCCTGCTCAGTCCTTTGCTGCACCTCTCCTGCAGTATAAACGAGGTATTGACTTACACCTCCAGGCAAAGATTTTGCACACAGGCACTGCTGCAAACCCCAGCGTGATAAGGGCAGAGTTTCTGAAATACTATTAGTTTTTAATCCCCCATCAGCAGCTACATTTTTAAGGCAAAGTATGGAGCAGACAAACAGACGTGGCCCATATAAATCCATTCTTGAGGTCATTCCAAAATAGCATGAAAACAGAGTGATCTAGAAAATGCCAATACTAAGTAAGGAAAAATGAAATCCCTATTCCTGGAAGTGTCCAAGGCCAGGTTGGATAGGGCTTAGATCAACCTGGGCTACTGGAAGGTGTCCCCACCCACAGCAGGAGAGTTGGATCCATAAAGGCCTGATATTTGCTCATCTGGCACCCACAGCTCCTCTTAGGACTTCCCCAGGAGGGCCATCCTGACCTGCAGGGCACAGAAGCTGGGGATGAAGCACCAGCACAGCCAGGGTGACCTCCTGCAGACACCTCACACCTCGTCCTCTCGGGGGTTTAGGTTGGCATCTGCAGACAGAGGCCTGAGAGGTTCCAAACCGCTGGTCCTTGTCCTCCTAATTGGAACTGGAGCCTGAGTACTCACTGCACAAAGCTGTCCCAGAGCTGAGCTCCTCCTGGTGCCAAGCTGCCCCCTCACCTGAGAGATGCCAGACTGATAGGACTCAAACACCCTCCCAGACAGCTCCCAGCAGCTCTCCACAGCAGGGCATCCTTCCTGGGAACCCACTGCTCGGCCTCCCCTTCGCTCCCCATCCCTGTCTGGGATATTGACTTTGCTGCTGTGTGAGGTGACAACACTCAGTGCCTGCCCTGCCCTTTGTGTTCTCCAGTAACGGGAGCCCTCGACAAACAGAAGTGCTAAGCGTGATCTGTCATCTAACTCCTTTTTTGTCCCTCCAACAAACGCCTTTGCATTCCTTCATTTTGTGAATGGGGTTTGGCAGAGCTGTATAGAATTCCCTATTGTTTCCATTTGCACTTCAGTAAAAGCGTCCATCATTTCTACTTATGACCCCAACAAATTGGCAAAGAAAGTGAAGGGAAAAAAACCCCCCACAAACTCTGTGTCTGTCCCTGGGCAGAGGTTTCTGACAACTGTCTCACCACAAACCTGGGCAACCTTCAGTCGCTAACAGAATCTCTGTGAACAGAGATATTAAGCAGGGCAGATTTTAACCCTTCAACCCATTGCAGAAAAGGGATGAAATGAGCTTCATTTTAATAAAGCACATGCTCAGAGAGACACATTGAAATAGCAGGAGAGAGTGGACCTGGACTATGATGCTGTCTGTCCCTCCTGGGACACATCTCCAGGTGCAATTGCCTCCTCTCTGCCCCCAAGCACCCAGCACACACATCACCTGCCACCCTATCGCTGAATTTGCCCAGCAGCGCCATAATCTGTCCCCAAACCACCTTGCCTAGCTCGCAAGCAATCATCTTTTCCTCTTAAAAAGGATCCATGCCTCCCCTCCAGCCCGTTTAGGCCTTCCCAGGGGTTGACCCACCTTGATGGTGCCAGATGGATGCTGTAATACTGTGTGTGCAGCTCAGCCAGCACACAGATGGACCAGGCAGCCCCAGAGCAGCACTGTGCCAATGCCCCAGGGCTGTGACAGCAGGCTGTCACCCATCAGAGGTCTCCAGGAGCACCGAGCCTCCTCCACGGCCAGCATGTGGCACTGGGGCCGGAATGGGCCAAAGCAGCACAACCACAGTGGAACAGCACTGGTGCCACGGTCAGGACGTGTGCTCGATGTGCAGTGGAATGCAGACCCTGCCCTGTGTTTTGGGGAGCCTGTGCTCACCAAAAATGCACCAGCAGAAATGACCAAGAGGGGCACATTGAGCTCGAAGAGCCTGGAAAACTTTGTGTTCTTCTGGCTTCACAAATTTCGTCAGCTCCAGTTTTCAAGCCCACTCTGCGACTGCCGCTCCTTCCCCGGGGAGCCAGCCCTCCCACTCCCACCCGCGGGTCTCCTGCACGTCCACCAGCGCCCCAACCTCCAGCCCTGCTCCAGAAGGTGCTGCAGGAGTGCTGGTAGAAGAGGGACCCCCAGTGCCGCACACAACGCGCCAGATCACTCCCACCACACACTGTCTTCAGGCAGCACAGCCCTCATGCACCCCAGGAGTGGCCTGGTGAGCCCAGGGACGAGCCAGCCCAGGGACGAGCCAGCCCAGGGACTGCCAGCCCAGGGACGTGCCAGCCCCGGGACGAGCCAGCCCCGGGCTCCGAGCAGCCTCTCCAAGAGCAGCG
>VZTG01001991.1:2434425-2487765 GCA_013397845.1 Melanocharis versteri | reverse complement strand
GACGAGCCAGCCCAGGGACGAGCCAGCCCAGGGACGAGCCAGCCCCGGGACGTGCCAGCCCAGGGCTCCGAGCAGCCTCTCCAAGGGCAGCGGCCTCACCGGGACCATGGAGCTGTGGGGATGGTGGGATGCACGGCGCTCTGCCAAGCAAACCAAAACCCAGCACCAGAAATCCCTTCGGGAGATGATGCGAAGGGCAACAAGCGACCTCTGCTGAGGAGGGATTGGAGCAGCACACGGGAGGGGGACAGGCCAGGGAAGACCCTGGAACAAAAGGCGCTCCTTCCGAGGCACCAGGACAGACCAAAGCCAGATTTCCCAGGGCGCTGCAAGGCTCCAAGCCCACAGCCGTGCTGTGGTAGCCCGGGACACCCTGACGCAGAACCAGGCACGGATCTCCGGCAGGCCGGGAGCCACGCTGCCTACTCCCGGGTGCCTCCTTCCTAAACCTGCGCTCGCATGGGTCCGATCTGTCCTCAGGCAGCACCTGGGACCTGAGCAGGATGTCCCTGTCCTCATCTGTAGCGTGATCACGGCCAGCCCCTCCGCCAGGCTCAGCAGCTGGTGCTCTGTCAGTGGCTGTGCCTTGTGCCAAGCGTGTCTCCAGCAGCGGAGCCCGTCCCCTCGCTGGGACACGCTGCTCGTGCTCTTTCAAAGGAACCTTTATCTGTCTGTTCCCCTTCGCACCGCTCCCTTTCTGTCGCCAGCCACCCTTGCACGGTCCCAAGCGGTTCTCCCACACCCTGCCCAGCACCACAAAGGTGTAACCGGGAGATGCTGCAGCTACCAGCGTCTCCAGACACGCCACGGCCACATCCACACCAGAAAAAAAACCCCAAAAAACCAAACACCTCAAACAAACAAAAACCCCACACCACAACAACCCTAAAGCACTGAGATTCAGCCCTTGCGAGTACATAAACACACAGAAAACTTGTCAAGGAGAGCAGCTGCAGCCTCTGTGAAGGGGTCTGGGCTCTCCGTGTAACTCCACACACAGACGGAGCCTCCAAAGGGAGCTGCACATTCCTCCGGCTCCAGGAAAGGGGGCGGGAGCAGGATGACCCCGGCCGTGCAGGGGGGCTGCCCCCAAATCCCCTCGCCCCGTTCCCTCTTTTTCCCCCATCTCCCAGCCCAGCCGAGCACACGGATCCTGCACACAACTTTTTCAAACTGCCAGGCAGAAGAATCCCAGCCTTTCCAAGGGAGTGTCGGTAAATCATCAGTACATCCGACAACGCAGCCAGCGGGATTAACCCTTTGCGGGCCCCCAGGAAAATAACAACAACAATAACAACAACAACGAGGCGTTTAACAATGAAAATAGTAAAATCTGGTCCCAGCTGTGGGAGAAGGGGGACGGGCAGGGTGCGTGCCGGGATCTTTTCATACACACGCGGATGGAGAGGAAGCAGCGTTTTGTGTGTGTGCCGAGCACATGAAGAGCTGCCACCGCGCACCTCCGCCGAGCCTCAGCCCGCCGGGCTCTCCCCGCTCCCGCAGCCGGACCCAGGTACTCGCGTCCCCGAGGGACAGGCTGGGGAGCAGCAGCGCCCTGCTGCCAGGAGGGGCTGCGACCCGCCCGTGCCCGGGCAGGGTGAGGGCTGCGAGGGGCAGCGGATCGCCCGCTCCTGCATCTGCCCGGGGGCTACACCGGCGCCCAGCCCCGGAGCGGCTCCCGGGGCTCGGAGCCCCTTTCCCGGTGCGTGGGGGCTCGGGGGGGGCTCCTCCTGGCCGTCCCGGCGCCGATCCCCCGCACACCGCAGCCCCATTTCCCCCTCTCCCGGCTCCGCAGCGTGGCCTCCCTGCTCCCAGCCCGTTCTCCTCTGCAGACCGGGAGTTTTCACATCATCCCCCGGCCGGAGGAATGTCTTCCCCCACCCCGCTCCCGAAGGCCGGGATCCCGCGGCTCCCCGGCACCCCCAGCCCGCCCGGGATGCCGTTCCCCAGCGCCGGGAGCAGCGGAGTTTGTACTCACCCCCTGCCTGCCGCTGTAGCTCTGAGTCTGGAGACCGGCTCTGATTCCGGCTCCATCACGTTTAGTGCATTGTCTCTTTCGGGCAATTTTTGCGGCAATCCATCAGAAATCGGGGGATAAGCCGGTTTGTGGGTACATCCTTCCCAGGAGCTCGGCTCTCTGCCTCGCTAAGGGGTTCAGCTGTGTCACAGACACCCCTGGCCCGGACGGCTCACTCCTTCCTCCTTCTCTTCTGGGTCCTTTTGCTTACACAGATCTTTTAATCCCATTTAACTCCCTCTCGGCAGACTGCAATTACCTTGGAAAAAGGAGAGAGAACACAAAGTACACTCTAGGAAGCCAGGCTGGCCCATGGTCGCTGGATTTCTTGCCTCTCTTTTTTTTTTCCTCTCCTTATAAATAGTGCAATTTCTGTGATCTCTGATTCCCAAAGTCCTTGATTTCAAGTGTTTTTTCTTAGCTGTTACTTTTTTTGTTGTTGGTTGGTTGGTGGTTGTAATTATTATTTTTATTTGCAATGCAGATGTGCCTCCCAACCCCCAAGGATCTCTCCTCTGGACTTAGAGAGAAGAGGAAAAGGCAGATTTTGAGAAATGAAAATTATTTAAGGATGTCCTTACTCCCTCTCTCTGCTGCCCTCCTCTGTAATAGTGAAGCATTTACGAGAAATTATACAAAATAAATAAATAATTTGAAAAAAAAAAAAGAAGAAAAAAAAAAAAAAAAAATTTTTCGGCCAGAAGAACTGCGGGGAAAGAACTGAAGACCCTGTCCAGGCTCCAGGGAAGGAAGCACAGGCCCTTTTTCTGGGAGGCTGCTGATGGAAACTGCAGCCCCCTGCACTCACCTGTCCAGGGCCATGAGCCCCAAACCGGTCTCGACCCACCTTGTAAAGTACCTGACACGGCTTTTCCCTTGGGATCAGCGCTTGGTGCTGGCAGCTGGGAGCCCGTGGATGGGACTCGGGCTTGAGGGAGAGAAGTCCCCCACGCCCCTGTTCCCCTCCTTGCCCTGCTCTGCTTCCCCAGGGCATCTCCAGAGCCCCGCTCCTCGCAGCACCAAGGGATGGAATCTGCATCCCGGAGGGCAGGGAGAGGGGAAGGAGTTTTCCTACGCAAGGTCCATCAGAACAAGCTGGATCCTAAGTCCGCTTGGCCAGCTCTGCCAGGAGAGGGGACTCCCACATGCGGATAAAGCCTTCATCCCTGTTTCCCCTCCTCATCCAAAGTCCCACCCAGCCAACCGTGCAGCCCCAGGGCGACCGGCAGCTCCCTCCTGTCCACAGCAAATCCATGGATTTCCATGGGAAAATCCAGCTCCATGGGATTCCCTCCTGCAGGTGAGGGCAGCGCACCGAGCCGTGCCAGCTCCTCCCTGCACCCCTGGGTGCCCCTGCCCTGCTCCCTCCCCTCTCAGCGCCTCTGCCTCGGGCACTTACTCTGCAGCGAGGCGAGAGGCTGGGCAGCATCTCCGTGCAGCCCCATGGCCGCGGGCATCCATCTGTCCCAGCAGCTCACGGCAATTGCTACTTCTTAAAAAAAAAATAATAATAGTAATAAAAATAAAAAAAAAAATTAAAAAAAGGAGGGGAAAAAAGAAAACTCAAACAAAGCCCCTTCCTCCCTCCTTCCCCTTCAAGGTGTCTCCTGCGCCGGCAGCCCAGGAGAGGCGGCCGGGGTGAGGGGCCCGGAGCCAGCCGGGGCTCTCTGGGGGCCCCCCAAATTCAGCAGATAATCCTTCCCCGGGGCTGGCGCGGGCACGTCCCCCTCGGGCCGTCGCTCCACTCGTGGGTCATGGATGCTGCAGGGATCCAGGAGAAAAGGGCGGTTGGGAGCGGGCGCTGGGAGGGACATGGATGTGAAAGAGGTGGAAGTTCTAAGGCTGCCCTTGTCCTTTTAAATAGCTGCAGCCCGGGGACTCCGGGCTGGCGGGGGTGCCCCAGGTATCCGGTTTCAGCAAACAGCAGCTAATGAGCAGAGATCCAGCCTCCGAGGGGCAGGATCAGCGCTGCCGGCGGGCAGGGGGGCACCCCGGGCACCCCACCAGGAGGGGAGGGCTGCGGGTCAGGGGCTGCCTGGTCACTGGCAGGGCAGGGGACAGGGCTACAGGGACTACAGGACCCCCAGGGCAAGGGAACAGGGCTGAGGGGGCTACGGGACCCCCAGGGCAAGAGGACAGAGCTACAGGGTAAGGGGACGGGGCTACAGGACCCCCAGGGCAAGGGAACAGGGCTGAGGGGGCTACGGGACCCCCAGGGCAAGGGGATGGGGCTGCAGGGTAAGGGGACAGGGCTGCAGGAGCTACAGGACCCCAGGGTAAGGGGACAGGGCTGCGGGGCACCGGGCAGGTCCTGCGAGGTGCTGAGCCCCCAGCGTGGGTCTGCCATCAAAGCTGGGCCACCCCAGGGGCTCCCTCCTCACAGGTGTCCTGTATTCTACTGCATTTTTCCCTGAGGTGGGGAAGGGCTGAAGCTCCTCAAATCTGGGCATGGGCACTAAACTTATGCACTGCCCGTGAAAAACACACAGCCACAAACAGGACCCCACATCGACCTGAACTTGGGGCCGGAGGGGAGTAATGTTACATCATGTTCAGACCAGAAAATTCAAGGACCCACTAGCCTGACTCAGCAATGCAGGCTTTACTCAAAAACCTGACCTCAGAGCGTGGCCAAAAGTTGAGGTTTCCACCATAAATCAGATCTCCTGGATGGCATCTGCTACCATGCGTGCTAAGGGCTTCTCTCCCTTAGTGCATATATTTGGCTTAGTTGTGGTTGCTTGCTGGGGCTGTGGTTTTGCATCTCCCAGTTTCTATAGGCAGAAGATTTTATTCATACCTTTGCTCTGAAGCATCTACATTTTGTTTCCTTTCTTGCTATAGCAGATGAAGTTTTAAGTAGCGACAGCAAAAAAAAATTGAAACAAGCAGCGTTGGGACTGGGGTTAACTAAAAGCCTCACAGTCCCCCTGTCCTCCAGAAAACCTTCCTTCTCAGAAGGGTGCAGCTAAGTTACACATCCAGATACTTGTAAGAAATTCCTGTTCACAGAAAAATGTGCCTCAGACCCCTCTGAAAGCCCAGGAACTCAGATGACCCAAACAGTCCAGCTTTGAGGACTGTGACTTTAGGGACAACGGGCAGTGACACAGCTTGTCAGAAACACCATAAAATCTCTATTTTTCTTAGCTATTTTTTCCCCCAGCTGTTCTTTCCATGTTTCTCAGTCACACATTCCTCACTGAGAAACATATTCTAGCCATGCCGAAGTGTTTAAGATAAATCTCAAATCAATTAAAAAACCCCCAACTTTGCAAATAATCATGGGTTAATCCCTCTGCTGTTGAATACACCTTAGATTTTCCTGCTTATTTCTACCTTTTCTCTCTTCTGAATGCAGCAAATATTTAGTAAACTCCCTTTCCCTCAAAAAAACCCCAAACCCCACCCTACCCAGAAAGGAACAAGGCCTGGCTTTTCAGAGACAGGGACAAAAAGGTATGGAAAATGATGTGCTGCATCTTTTTGCAAAGACTTATCCAAGAGGGATGTGTACGGGTAGCTGGGAAAGGACTGATGATGCTTCAGATCCCAGCATCTCACCAAGGACCACCATAAAACCCACTGGCAGCCTCATCCTCAAATCCTCTGCACATATTTGCTCCGATGAACATTTTCAAACCAAACACATGCCTAAAAGCTTTGCTAGCACGAAGACATAAATGTATCCCAGCAGTAGGAAAAAGGGAATTAGTTTAAAACAAAAGGAAACCCAACATTGCTGAAGCCAAGACTAGTGCCAAGTGAATTCAGGTTCAAAAATTAGACCTCATTCTTCAAAAAGAGAAAAGCCACAACATATGATCTGAATAGAAATATATTTAGCAGATTTATTTTTCTTCCCTTCCAAATTTAAATAGAAGCCATTTTAAAACACTAAATGAACTGAAGTAAATTGGCACAGCAGTGAAATGAAAAAAAGGAAAAAAAAGAAAAAAGGAATTGGAATGGAATAGTTTAATTAGCCAAAATAAAAAAAGTACAGGGGAGGAGGAAATGCCACCACACAACATGGGGAACAAGGAACAGAACACTTGCTTTTGATGAAACATTCTCTCAAAAAAAGCAGCATGTCATTACAGCCTGAATAAACACAGTATCTTAAATATTCACCCATATTTAGCCACTTTCCAGTACCCACCTCTCCTCAGGAGCTGTAGCTCAGTTAAGCATCAAGGCTCTCGTTAATATAATTTTGTCTCTTTGCTCCTCTTGGAAAACCGAGTGTGGAGGCATCTCAGAGCCATGGCAAGTGGTGTCACAGCTGCCCTGGGTGACTCACAGTGCCCGGCTCCAGGGAGCAGAGGAATCCCAGGCTAACCTGGGCCTGCCATCCCGCTTTGGCTTGGCCTGGAGGACAGCACTGAATTACAGTTCCATCATTTTTGCCTTTACCCAAGTCCGAAAAGTATCCTGGATCACTCACTGCCCCCAGAACCAACAAGGAATTATAGGGATGTATTTGGATATATTTAGATAAATACTCCATTCACGTTTAAAACTGTGGCATAACCAGGCAGAAGCGAAAACCACGGCACCGGAAAAGCTTGTGGGAGGGATCAAACAAACATGTAAAGGAAAGGTGGGATAAAGAGCCTTTCACTCCCTGCTGGGCTGAGGATCCACACCCAGCCTGGAGCAGCAGTACCTAAACTTGGTACCTGGCTAAGAGTTGCTGGAGCTGCAGGAAAAGGGAGCCCAAACCGTGGGAAGCAGCCCTGCCGTGAAGGGGTGATGGTCCCAGTGATGGTGGGAGGGCACAGCTCTGCAGCCCCACATGCAGCAGGGCCATGGGGCGGGCTGGATCCACACCTGTGAGCCCGGCAGGAACAGGACATTCCCCATGCAGAGAAGTGGGGCTCAGCCCCAGCCCACACAGAGCCACGGCACTGCAGGCAGTGGCACAGGAGGGACTGGATGTGCCCGTTTCCAGCTCTGGGGAATGTCTGCTGACTCAGCACCTACGCTGCAAACATCAGCAGCCTCGGCAGCCAGAGCCCCCGGGGGCTGGGACTGATCCCTGGCTGCTGGGGTGGCACTGAGAGACTTCTGCCAAAGCAGAAAATCCAGATCTAAAAGACCGTTTCTGTCCCTTTTTTTCCATACTCAGCTGCAGTGCTCTCTCAGGTATGTAATTCCCTGTATAGGATCTCCTAATCCCTACACGACTTTTCTATTCAGATCCTGCATTTAACATGACTGTACCAGCACTTCTCACATCCATGAGCTCTACTCAAATGACTGGCACCAGTTCAAGCCCTGGATTAAAGCCTTCCCTACCCTGTAGAGACCTGGCCATGAGCAGAAACCTGCTGAAGAGCTTCATTTCCCTGCTGAGAAGTCTCACCATCCATGGCAGAGCCAAGATCTCAAGGAAGGCAGGAGATGGCCCAGCTGGGATCTGGTCAATGGATGCTCCTAATTTGGTCTCTCTGGCTTCAGCCATCACTACAAGATTAGGAGGTTTCTGCAGAGGAGCAGAACATGCAAGCACTCGTGGTTTTAGGGTTTGCTGTTTGACAGCTATTCATGACCCAAAAGCTGCTGTGGGTTGTGTTTCTTGTTCCCAGTGCACTGTGGAAGGTATTAATTATAGAGGAGACGTACAGAAAGCTCAAAAATCATGTATGTAACAGAAATTGCTGCTCAGTGTTATTTCCCCACCTCTCCACAGCTTTCCTGACAAAGCCATTCCTGTCCTGTGCCACGGGCTGCCGGTGACATGTTTGAACTTCTGCAGCCTTTTGATGTAAAATGTTTTAAATTCTTTTTGGGAACACTAAAGGCTTTTGTCTCCTGGCCGGTGCTGTGGGGATGCCACGTCTGGCAGAGACTGATCTTTCTGTGCTTTCCAACTGCACCATATCACATCGGGCTGCCCAGCCAGCCGAGAGGTGGGAATGGCTGTTAATCATTAAATGGAGCCTTTTTCCATCGGAATGAAAGGGAACACAATGCAGCGATACAAGTCCAAGCCCACCCTTCCCAAGGAAAGGCTGCCTGCTGATTACAGCTCTGTCCTACCCTTCCATTTAGGTGTTTGGAGAGCTACAGTTGTACAGGATGGCTGTGAGGTGATTGTTCAGCTGATGGCAGCGGCAGCAGCAGCAGCGTTGGGCTGACAGGTCAGCCCCGACAGCACAATGAATCACCAGGCTTTGACAGGAAGATATTACAGTTCCTGAATCCTGACTGCCTTTAACGTATCAGGCAAAGACTGCCTGGTTTTGTGAACATCCCTTTATTTCCCTGTTCGTCCATCTGTTCTCTCTGGTTTAGGCCCTATTCAATCACTGGTGCTACTGGAAAACACAAGAGAATCAACACCAGTGGCCCGTTTGGAGCTGTGCTCTCCAGTCTAAACTCCAGATCAGGCTGTTCTGTGGCGTAGTGTGGTGATCCTACATTCAAACAGAAGAGTACCAAGATCCATTTCCCCCTTTCACCATGGAGGGAAAAAATAATTCACCATGAAATGCCTGCTGGGCTGCTGCACATGAGGAGCAGTTCTTCCTGTCTGGAGGTTTGCTGGTTAAATGCAGCAACGCATCAGCAAGCACCAGGGCTTTTCCCACCAGTGTGCCAAAGAGCTTGTTCATGCCATGGGTTCGTGGAGATGGCTGTGTGCTGTCCTGGGTGAGTGCAGGTAACCTGAGCTCTCTAAAGAGACAGCACATCTCTTCTTCAGGAAACAGAACCACCCTGAGACTGCCTTCCCCCTCAGCAAAGAAATCACACCAGCACATCAAAGTGCCTGCTGATCTAAATAATTTCCTGCACGTTAAGGACAAAAGGACAACTGCCACTGTGGTTGCTGCTGCCATGACAGCAATTTACCACGGCAGGGAGCGCACACCAGTGGGTAATATTTCAGTCTGAAGTCTGCAGGTCACACGTGCACAACCTTTATGACTTTTAGGCAGCACTGCCCAGTCCTGGCGTTGTCTGCCAGTGTTCTGGACATCCCAGTGACACTGGTGCGGGTCAGCATTTGTGCCAGAGCCCTGCACCACAACACAGAACAGATGAACTTGACCTGTTCTGAGGACTCTGGACAAGGACTTGAGAGCTGCAGGCAGCAAACTTTGGAAGGGACCGGCTGCAGAGTCGTGCCAGGTCCTTCTGGACCAGGGCTGCTGTCTGCTCTGAGGATGGGGAACAAGCCTGAGGGTGAGAACACAGTGCTGGTGGCAGCTGGAGCTCATGTGCACACCCAGGCAGCCTCAAGGCAGAGTTCAAAGGGAGATGGAAATCAGTACAAGATCTTGGCCTTCGAGAGAAGGCGGCTGTGTTACAGCACAAACCCTGGGACAAAGGTTTTGTGCGAGACAGAAACTGAGTCTGATTCTGAGCAGTTTCAGTGAGGAAGGGAGAGAAAAAAGAGCTTAGAAAACATCAAAGCAAATGTTGGTCATAACAAAAAGTTAAGGTAATACTATTTAAATCCAAAAGGTAGTTTTTCTACTGCCTAAGCAAGATATATTCTTTGTTTCCAATTGCTGTAGGAAAATAACCCAGTGTCCTGTTGCTGGGCAGGCCTGTGGGAGCACTTCACTGTGCAAACAGAAATCTTACCTGCAGGAAGAAGCTGAAGTGGAAATGATAAGTCCAGGGCAAAATGAAGGGAGGGTGAAACTAGACAGATTTGAGATGAGAATTTCTTAGGCTCCACGCTGCACTGGGCTCACTAATGACAACAGAAAAGCTCCTGTAGCCGTGACAAGGATGAGGCAGCCCTTGCACAAACACCCACGTGTATATTAAGCAAAAGCCTGTACTCTGCTACATCCTGAGATACCAACACCAAAAAGCACCTGCAATTTGATTTGTGTAATCAGAGTAATTTTTAAGATAGGGCTCAACCATAACAAGGAATTGCTGAACCCAATCTAAGCCACAACACACTGCTACAACACCATTTCCTTTTGCAATGGTGCTCAGCTATTTCTGTGGCCAGTTGCTCACCACTGCTCTGATGAGAAGTGCTGAGGCCTTCTGAGACACTGGAGAAGTGCTCCAGGTCACCCCCTTCCCTGGAGGCTGTTTGGTGCTGGGTGCCCCGGGCTGAGCCAGGCAGCTCTGCTCTACCTGAAACAGCAGCACGCTGAGGCTCACACACTAACCTAGATCCCAGCAGGGCTCAGGTTTGGCTTTCACTGCTCCAGTGACCTGCAGGGTGACCTGAAGCAACTTAAACCATTGCCTTTGTGCCATTATTTTCTTGTCTCTAAAGTGGAGCTTGTGATATAGATCATCTTACATGTAAAGAGGTTTAGGACCTTCAGACATAAAGCACTGCCAGTGGCTGTTACTACTTCACTGCGCAGTTGGCAGCAGCCCCTCATGCAGGAGCAAGTGTAAATCTATTTCCCAACCAGTTTTATATTCAGCACAACCTGCCATCCTCCAGATGCACAGTTCATTAGAGACCGCTCGGTTTTATCAGGCTGTAAAGGCCTGTGTTATAAAAAAAAAAAAAAAGCAAGCCCTGCTGATTAAACATGCAATTCAAATCCATCTCCTGGAGCAGAGCAGACAGTTCCTGGTCCTTTATCTGCACCGACTGAAACGCAATCTGTGCCACTTAGAGCAGAACAATGCTCGATTTCTTCATACTTCACTCAAATTGTTAACACATAAAGCAGAAACACAGCCCATTTCCACAGAGAAGGTCTCTTCTGACCTATTCAGTGTGTCAACCCAGAGTATACAAACCTGCTTCAAAGCGAATAGGCTTTTTTTCCTTCCTGCAAACACACTTCTCCACATCTGCACACTCTCTCTCTCTCTACTTCAACAGCAATAGTATTTGGTAAAGCTCTCCAAACAGGACCCACTGCAGAAAGGCTGTATTTACTGATGTTTAGGTAAGAACTAATAAGAGACCTGGTTGTGTCTCTGTTCCTCAAAAAGAAAAAAAAAAAAAATCAAGTCAATAAGCCAGTATTTATACACCCACTGGTGAAATAAATCCTACCCTCCACAAGAGGAGGGAAATAAAATGAAGTGATTGAATCAGGATTTCATGGAAGGGGACTTTGTTTGCTTATTTGTTTTCAGAGTTTGGGATTTAAAAAAAAATTATTGTAATTTGAATGCAATTGTACTGTACAGAGCCCATCAGAGCAGCTTCACAGTGGGATCTGTCACTGAGGATCAAAGAGAAAAAAAAGGAGGTGCAGTGAGATGATCTTTAAAGGTCCAACCCCAGAGCATCCTATGACTCTATGTTCTATGGTTCTGGGATATTTCAGAAATGCAGCCAAGGGGGTAAGTCCTCATTTGCAGCATCCAGTGGCATCACTGTAGAGGAGCCTTTGTACAGAGCAAATCAGGACGTTTTTATTCCCATTTCCTATTCTCCCAGAATCTGTGGGATTGAAGAGCCTTGTCACCGACCAGAGTTAGCTCAGGGTCAAGTTGTACACTCCAAAAACCAAGGAAAAAAATGCTGTTTACTCCCCAATTTCTTAGAAAACAGTCAAATCCCTCTTCACATGGAACTTCTCATTTGTGTGCCATCCACAAACTTTTCCACTGGCAAACTCACCATAGGTAAACAAAGTTTATGCTTTATCAGTGTAATCTCCCCTCACAGCCAGCCTGAACACCTGCCCTGCTTCTGTTACATTGCTCTTCTCTGACTTTGCTTCATTATGAGCTAAGATAAGCTATTTCTTGTTTAGCTTAAAAAGAGCAACTTTTAATCTCATTCTACTGCTCAGTGTATCTTGAGATGCTCTTCTCTGAACAGCTCTGACTCTTTTCCCATCAAACCCCACATTTGGCACACAAACCGGACCAAAACTCACTGCAAAACTTGCATTAATCAGCAGAATGAGGTAAATGAGACTATTTAGTATTTCACATCTTCAAAAGCCTTGAATAAGCAACAATGCTCTGTTAATATTCTTGTCAGGGGCTGTGCCCCAGGCAGGGAGCAGGTTCAGTATTTGCACCTGACGCATCATTATTAAAAGGCCAACACGACCCCAGTAATTAACTGATGTGGGTAACGAGGCTCTCACCTCTGCCTTCCTTGAAACAACACAGAACGCCCAAAACAGCCATCCTCTGGTGAACATCAGCACAAAAAACCCCTCACTTTGGTGTCCCTAACGTGCCTTTCATCATCACATCCTAAAAGCACTTGGCAATGATTGCTGTGATCCTCGATTCATCACCCACCCAGGGCAGCTTTCCTTAATTCCCAGCCAGATGTACAGAAAGCTGCAGACACAGAAAGGGGTAATTCTGAACGAGGGCGTTCCCTGGGAGCTGCATTTATCACCCCAACTCCAGAAAGTAAAACCAGACCATTGGTAACTCGTCCCATTCCGATCCCAGTGAGAAGCAAAGCAAGGAGAGCCCAGGAATCCGTGCCCTCCCTCCCCTTGGCACCCCTGCTCTGGGGAGGTACTGGAAAACTCTCCTGTCCTATGGACATATTCAGCAAAGGGACCTTGTGCAGAAAATAAAGTTTCTCTGTGTCCTTCACCCCTTCATCCTGAGCTGGTTTTTACTTTTTTTTTCCCTGACATGCAATTATTAAACAACAGGAACAAACTAGCTTCTGGGTAAAACTTCTCCCAAAGTAGTTGAAAGACAGCAAGAAATGCCAAGATTTCTATTTCCCTCCCTCTTTAAAGGGGAAATAACATTAAATTTAAATATTTGCAAATGGTGCTGATTAGCATTTTATTTTATAGCTTTGATTTTTAAAATTATTTCCACTTTTTAGTCCAACAAAGACCCCCCTTTCCCTGTAGCAATTCTAGGAGGGGACTCTGCTGAAAATTATAGATTCCAGAGTTTGCAAGAGAACCACAAAGGCTTAATTATAGTTATTGACATTCCAAACACCCACTGAAGGCCTAATCTTCCCTTGGCCAGAAATAACCGCATAAAGCGAAGGTAGAAAACTGCCATCAAACCACCTCAACCAGGGCCAGCTGATTTCTGCAGTGGGGCACAGAGAGATGCCCTGGTCCCCTCCTGGAGGGGACACGGACAGGGCTGATGCTGTCATCCCACTGGTTTCCTTAGGGGGGTTTATCCCCCATAAAGTAGGGCTGCATAAGTTACCCCTTTCTCTAAGAAAGGATTTAAAGGAGCTCCCATCTCTGCTGTGGGATTCAGTCCCTGTGTTCCGCATTTTCAATGCATTTGTGCTGCTCCCAGACCACATGGGTGCACCCCATCCTCCTGGGGACCTATGGCAAAGGTGCTGGATGGAAGGAAGGCTTTTCAGAGAGGTGTGACACTGCTCAGAATCAGCAGATGCCTTGACTGCTGTCCCCCATCCCTGTCTGCTCACAGGCCCTGCTGGCAGATCCCAAAAGAGCAGTGCTGGTGGGCTGCAGACCTCACACCCCAATAGTGTCACATCAAAGGCTGTGTGGCTACAGAGGTGCTAAAAGGGTTAGAAAAGGTGGAGCATCTCTGGGGTGATCCCAGGGAGCCTCCTGAGCATCGTTCCCTCTGCGGGATCCTGGATGTGCCTGCGTGGCCGTGGCTGATTTCACTGTGAGCAGGGCCCCGCTGATTTATGGGCTGTCCTACTGCACTGCTCACACAGAGCCCCCTCAAACCCACAGCACGACCCCGGGACAGCCTGGGAAAGGCAGGGAGGAGCCCGAGGTGCAGGCAGCAGCGAGGACCTGGGTCACTGTCACAGGCAGGGACTGATCCAGAGCTTGGGAGACAAAGCACAGAGCCACCAGCAGCAGCCCAGCCCAGCCTCCTTTCATTTCCCTTGCCTCAGCAGGGGAAGTCCCTGTTGCTGTCCCCACAGATGACAGGGTGTTTTTTGAGGGGATGGGGGAGGTTGTTCCACCTGCTCTGCCTCTGCCCCAGGGCACTGCACAGCATCCCCTCACTGCAGGCAGCCGGGGCAGTGCTTCCAGCCCCACAAACGACAGCAGGCCGGGCCACAGCCCCCGCGGAGACCAGGGCAAGGGGGCTCATGCAAAACCCCCAGGGCAGCTTTTAGGGCCTGTAGGAACGAGCTGCTGACTGCTGGAAGCTGTTTCACACTCATATGCTGCCCCTCCCTGTGGGGCTGGAGGGATCAGGAAGCCTGAGGGAAGATGGACAGACCAGGGCTGGGTACACTCCATGGCACACGGGGGCTCTGCGGTGCGTGAGGGTCACGGCTATGGGGGAAGCAAGCTCAGGCAGGCCTCAATTCCCTCCACTTGTATTTTTTCCATCAAGAGGTGCTGCCTTTGCCTCAGCACTGGACAGCACGGCTGTACCTGTGCCTCATGGCACTGACCCCTGCCAGCAGCCGGTGGGATTCCATCTCTGCTCCGTGCGGGGATGTGCTCCTGTGACAGGCTGTGGTGGGAGCAGCTCCCCAGCCGGCCCCCACAGGGTAGACAAAAAGCTTTTGTAACAAGGGGAAGGTCGGGATTAACCCTCGTCTGGACTCCACGGCACGCACACCCAGGAAATTTGTCACTCAGCAGCATGGCTCTGTTCCCATCCCATCCCTCAGTGACCCTCTGGGTCACAGGTGGCATCTGCAGCCCCAGACACAGCCAAGAGGCTGATGGAAAACTTCTGAAGAAAGGAGACTGGGAAGCAGAGACCTTTCCAGGAGAAGTGTGGTACCAACACCCAGATCCCCTGGTCACAGCAAGTGCTTGGTGCTCTCATTTATGAGAGTGATCAAATAAATCTCCTTAAATCTAGAAGAGAGAAAGTAAATGGAGTAAAAGCTAAAACTAACCAGGCTGGTTATTGAAAACAGCAGTATTATACTTATTTGTTTCTCCTCTCCTGTGCACCAGCTTTTGTCCACTGAATAGCTACAGAATTCACTGGCATTATTCCTAATTTTACAATGATTTGGAAGAAGAGGAGACAAAGGCAAGCAAACAAAGCTAATTGCCTTCAGTGTTTTGTTTATCTGGGTTTTGTTCAGCCAAACAAAGAGGACGTTCAGGTCCAAGCTGACTGTGGAGCCACAGATCTCTTTTGCTTGGCTGGTCTGTTTCAAAACAGTTTGCAATTTTGGCATCCAGCATCTTCAGCAACTACCACTTGCAACTACTTTCTTATCTCTATCTGGTCACTATAGAAACTCTGGTCACTCCAGCCACTATTACTACAGATTAATCAACCTTGCAAAGCCCCTCCAAGAAAGCAGGAAGTCCTCCATGAGCCAATCCCTTGGTCATAAAAAAGAACAAAGCCAGCAGGAGATTAATCACTGGATGCTATTTCCAATGCAAAAGTCCTAGCAGGAAAAGTCCCAATTTTAATAACAAAGCTATGCATTGTCACGCATCCATACCAACAGGCTTTTGTTCTTGGAGCCAGGGAAGAGCACACTGAGCACAAATGTAAATAATATGGCAGGGAGAGCTGGCAACACCGCCCAGAACATGGACTACAGGAACCACAACCAACCAGTTCTGCCAGCTCTGGTTGCCTTCCCTGCCTCTCAGATTTCCCAGTGCAGTCTGAAGGAGGCACAGCAGGATTTCCAGGCATCAGGCGGAGGAGAAAAGCAAGGAAGAGGAGTCTGGGAAGGCAAATCCAGCCTGCTGTGGGTTGAACACAGATGTGCCAAGAACTGAGATCTCCTATAAGACCCTAAGAGAGATTCTAACAGAAGATCACCAGGTGTTAAATATGCTGCTGAGAAACAGTCCCAGGTATCTCCACAGGTCTCTGCAGGTGTGTCTCAGCACTGCAAGGTGGGACTGGAGAGCCTTCAAGGAGCTACACAAAAGAAAAAGGAGATTCCCAATCGTGTCACCTGCCCCAAAGTGCCAAAGCCAGCAGGACGCAGGGTTTGGGAGCAGCCTGTGGTGATGCAGAGCATCCACAGCTTGGTTTAGTCCCTGCCTTTTCTCAAACAGGGAGCAGTGGTGCAGGATCTGTTCTCTGTTACTAATTCTTAGAAGTGTGCAAGAATAGAGGTTTCCTAAAGCTTGGGACTGTGTGTAACATTTTCTCATTCAGAGGGAAAAAAGGAGTTGGCAATAATTTGTATTTCTAGAAGGAAAAATGAAAAAGTCAAGTTTGAGAACCTTGCTGTGCTCACTGCCTTGAACACCTTCTTCAAAATGATTTAATGCTACAAGTTACATTGGGATCTTGGGAATAATTTGTAAAAGTTAGGCTCCAGGAGGCTTTTATGTTTCTAGAGTACCACAGGCTGCCCTTGACATGAAATGAAGGATGGATTTGGATGCGCCTTTTGCAGTGTCCAGGACAGACAAGGAAAAGGTGCCTGACCAGCTCAAGGCTTGTTTTTAACCAGAGCTGTTACAGTGCTGACTCTACAGGAATTTGCCATTAATCCTTCCAGCTCAACTATAAAAAGACACTTAAAAAAAAATAATAATTGATATTATTATTTTTGTGTTTGCACAGGCCATTCTCAGAGTGGGCTCACAAGGAGCACGGGAAGGTAAGAAACAAGGAGAAGCCAATGCAAACAGTTTGGGAGGGACCCTTTGGAAATCAGGCAAGGCTCAAAGCTTTCTCTTTCAAGTGGCCTTCACTCTCCTCACATCAGGGAGGGAGGACAGAGGAACTGGGTCACTGAATCCAGGGAAAAGTCAAACAAGCAAATCTCAGCTGAAACCCCCAAGGCTGGCATATCATAATCCTGTTTCCCTCTAAGCTTGACTGAAACGTGAGCAAGATGGGCTTTAAATAAACTAAGGGGGTGGAACACGTGTAATTCTGCCTTTTAAATGTTGGGGAAAACGAGAAAGAAAAATTAGGTGCAAGGCACTGGATAACCAGACCCCCAATTTTGCATTGGGGTGGAAGCCAGGAGGGGAAAGGAGAGCAGCAGCCCACTCTAAAGTCATGTCGAACTCAGAGCTGCTTTTGGCAAAGGGCTTTGGGGTCTTTGGTTAGTTGCAAGGCTCTTAAACCCCAGCTTTCTGTAACATAGTGGAAATGAAACCCTTAATCTCAGTTTGTAACCCAGAGGCAGACACACAAATGCCAAAGGCTTCGAAAATGACTGGGTCAAGGTGCTTCCACTTTTGTAACTCTGCTTGTGATCCCAGAAAAAAAAAAAGCCCTGTTTCCAAAAGCACTTATCTACATCCAGAAATTATCCTATTCATAGGGAAGGCTTTCCTACACCAAAAATTAATAATTAGATACACTAAGATGTTGCCCATCTTCTCTATTTATCCCTTATTTTTTCCTTCTGATTGTACAGCATGGATAAAACGATGCTCAGTGTTTGTCAGTCAATCTTAGGATTTGAGATTCCTCCTTTTTCTCTTCCATGAAACAGGCACAAAAGTGCAGTGCTCCAGCACAAGCTAAGGTCACTGTCATTTCCAAGATTGTTGCCAAGGTGATGTTCTCTTCCCTTCTCACAAATTACCCCCAAAACAATTCGATGCTCCCCTGGTTTGACTGAGGGGGGGAGGGAGGCATAACGACAGCAACTGTCTTGAAAATGCCTTGGCTGGGTTTGGAAGATCCCTGCTCCTGGCTTTCCTCCTCCCTTTAGCTACCAGACAAACCCAGGCTCTGGAACAAAAGAGACTCTCACACAAAACAGCAAATCCAGCTCGATTTTGCACAGTCTGTGCCTCCGGCTGCCAGCCTGTGCTGCTGCTGCTGGACCTCCCGTGCTGGGTGTGCTCCGGGTGTCTGACCCTCCCAAACACAGCCCGTGGCACAAGGAGCACCATTTCACACTGATCCATTCTGGGACAGAGCCAGGGGGCCACCTCGGACTATCAGGTGCTCTCACTGTCTGCATTTCAGCCTGACACTTCCCACCTCAGACTATCAGGTGCTCTCACTGTCTGCATTTCAGCCTGACACTTCCCGGCTGTGTCCTCAGGGCGAGGCTTGGCAGTTGCAGGATCTGCAAGATTCTTCCTGGTTAGAGCATCTCAGAGCAGGCACTGACAGGGATTTACCAGAATTCAGAGCTCCAATGGCAAGAGACATTTACAATGGATTTGGGAGGCTCAAAATACACCTTGCACCTCCTTCCTGCACTTGCAATACCTATAGTTGCTTTAATAGATGACTCTTCTTCACTTCTGCATCATGTGAACTTTTTTGGTATAACTTACACCCTTTCCCCCACATCCTTTGAATTGCAATAGGTTTAAATTGATTTATGTTTTTATATCATTCACACCCCAACAGAAATGATTAATTTCCTTAGGCCACGTGTGCATACAGCAAAGTATATTCCCACTGTATTGCCCCAAAAGAAGCCTCATCTCATCCAAGCTCCTTCTATTATTCCACACATTATAGAAACTCCAAGCACCCAACTGGGACCTCTTTGTGCTCGAGCTGGACAAGTGCAAAGAAAATGTTCCCAGCACTCAAAACTCCACGATTGAAATTCTGAAGAAAAGGAGGGAAAGGAGCCCTGAGGGGACACTAAGCCCAGCTCTCACATAAGCCACACCTTTCACATCCCACCTCACTCACTTCCCTTCCTTATGGATGAAGCAACCAGCAAAGACTTGGACAAGCTGAGCAAGCCCTGCACAGCACGTTTTAGTGCACTGAGCAAAAGAAACACTCGTTATAACCTCTTCAGGCCACTCAAGTGTCACACCACAGTGATTATTCCCTGTTTTCACATCAGTATGGCAGGCTTTACACACATCAGCCATGTGCTGAAGGGAAAAAGTTCCCACAAATCTGCCTATTTATTTTTGGAAAGGGCCTGACAGAACTATCAGCTTCTATCTTTGACCCACTCTCCTGGGGAAAACCTTATTCACAGTGACCAGAATATTTGAAGGACACCAACAAAGTTGAAAAACATAACCACTAAAATATAAAGCCAGAATTCATTGCAGCATCTCAGAAGTCCTGGTGCTGGAGACAGCAAGGATGCCACAAAGCCATAAAGCTGCAGGTGGTCACTGCACCTTCTGCAGAGCTTGTGGCTTCACCACAGGTTCACTTTTTGTGGAGAGGAGCATGGAGCTCATCCATGGTTCCTTGCCCTTTGCACATTCCTCCCTCCCTCTTCCAAATTAGGGAATTTCTGCTCACTCAGCAGGAATTAGACCGGCTTGCTTTAAAAAAAAAAAAGGCAATTATTAACCTCTGCTTTTGCTTCTTGAGTGCCAGGTGAGAACAAGAGTAGAAAGCAGAGAGGTTGAGTTGGAGAGGCACTGGAGTTTCCAGGCATCCAGCTCCCACTGCTAGCAAAGGTGTGAGCTGTAAAAACTCTGTACAGAGTTCTAGGTTCCTCCGTAAGCATCTTAAGAAAATCACTAGAAAGCTTCACTCTTATCCCAGAAATCTAATTCCATCCTTGAACTGCAAAAGTATGAACCTGTCTTTAATTATAAAGGATTGTCTCTTGGTAGCAGCTGGTCCTAAGCTTGCCATGAACTAGAAAGGATTAAAACATTGTCTGGAGGAAAAAAAAAAAAGGCATAATGCCCCAAAGGAGTATTTGATGGTCCTATCTTAATATTTCATTACTTTAGCAGACTTTAGTTAAATCTTCAGACAACGGGAAGTGTTTTAGGATTCCTCCTCTATTCCCTATGAAAGGGAACTGGAAATGCTCTAAACTTTGCCAAGACCCGAATTGCTGCCTTTTCTCCCATCTGCATCCACTCCCCACCAGGACAGAGGCAGCCCGGGCCCTGCTGGGGGAAGGGGACACCCAGAGGGACACCCAGAGGGACACCAAGGCTCCCGGCTCCTCCCGGATAATTAAAGCTTTAGCCATGGGTGCCCCCTTGTGCCTCGGTGAGTAATTCAGCACAGCCGAGGGAGTCAGACAGAACCACGGAATGGCTTGGGTTAGAACGGACCTTAAAGCTCATCTCATTTCCCCTTCAGAGGGAAAACTGGATTTCCAGGGGGGTTGGACTCCGTGACCAAGGCCAGGCTGGACGGGTTTGGAGCACCCTGGTCGAGTGGAAAGTGTCCCTGCCCGTGGCCGGGGGTGGAACTGGATGAGGTTTGGGGTCCCCGCAGCCCAAACCACTCCACAGTTCTGTGATCCAGCTGCACCGTGAGTGATGCACACATCGGGGTGAAGATGAGCTGTGTCTGCCCTCAGTCAGCAGCAGGACTACACGAAGGCTGTGCCTTCCGACCTCTCTCTCAGCAGCCCCATTCAAGCTCTCTGGCATTTTGGCACAACTAGAGACGGATTTTTCCGCTGCCACCGCTTGGCAGCTCACTGCCGGGGGCTGCTTGTCTCTCTTCTGCTATTTCTGCTGCAGAAAGCCAGTCCTGTCACTCCTGAGCTGCCCTGCTCTGAATCTCGCGGCAGAAAGGGGCAGAGTCACTCTGTATCTCTGAATCCAACAGCAGCCGCTTCACAGCTGAGCCTCAATCAATACTTTAATGGGCCTAATTTTCCAGCTTTTGATCAAAATGCCTTTAGAGCAGCACATCTTCAGATACTGCCTCTGGCGTTCCAAAATAAGCAGAAAGAACAAGATAACCTTTGTGAGGCTTCTCTCCCGACAATCTATAGCTGAATCTACACAACCTCATTTTAGTTTCTCCTTAACCCAGTCTGGTACATGAGAGTTGAGCAAAGCTGGATGTGAAATGGCTCCCAAGCTCTCAAGCTGCTTATTGTCTTTTTGGGAAGGCATGGCAGTTTCTTCATCTTTGAAAAGATGAATGGATATTTTGTCTCGGGAACCCCCCCACAGCATGCAGATTGGACATTTGCAGTCCAAGCTAAATTTAGTTGTGAGCAATTACACAAGTCAAAGGGTCTGGCTTTGGGACTTCAATGAAGGCATCAAAAATATAAAACCACTCTAAACCCCCCGAAAGTATTCTCCTGGTGTTTGAATCCCTCAGTACAGACAAATCAGGGAAACAGCATCAGGGAATTTTAGGTTGTTTGTGTTCCCAGTGGTTTGCACCAGGCTTGTGGCACAGTCAGGCTGTTCTCGTAGCCAACACCAGTGCTGAGAACAGACAATACTCTGGGTACCATAAAGGCCCAAGTATTTCATGTTGCACCAAAACTTTCTGATCAATTTTCAAAGTTTGTTTCAGAAAAAATATGAAATGAAAAAAGGTAACTCTTCGTGTGCAAAGGCTGGGGAAAATGTCCTGGGTTTGCTTCAGCTTTTCCTTCTCCAGCTAAAAAACACTTTGGGTTGGACACGATTCACAAATACCTTTGGTTGACCTAAAGTGAAAAACTTTTAGCATGTAAGTAATTCATCTAGAACTCCTTGCCCAGTTCTGAAATTACACGTCTCCAGAGCGATTTTTCACAGTGCAGGTGGACACACAGCAGGGCAGCAGCGCCTGTGGGGGGTTATTTACTTCCTACACACAAGACTCTGGGCCTGCTTCAGCAGCCAGATCATTTCCCTGGTGCTTTGGCTTCAGATTAGGGTCAATTCCCGAGGCGAAGCTGATGCCTGAAGCACCCAGAATTCACACTTATTTGCATCTCTCCTGTTTGGTGAGGATGTCAAAGCCACTCAATAAAATCCACATGGCAGGTTCCCCTTCCACAAATATCAAACCATGTTCTGGTATTTGCTCCTACTCCCCAGAAGAACATCAGCTCAGGGGACTGAGGCATCAAAGGGGTGGCAGAATTGTTCACCAGTTGAGAACTTTGAAGCAATTTTGGAGATGTACACATGGATTTCTGGTCCTTATTAAAATTAATGAAAGGTTTGTATTGAAATGCCAATGCTGCCTCAGAAACCTCACTCATTATGGCTCAGAAGTTGCCTCTGTCATACAAAACCTCTCAGGATGATTTACAAAGTTGTACATGAGTTAGTTATATATCAAGTCACAATTATTATCTGAGGTTAAATTACATATTGGGGGAAGAGGAAGGAAAGGCTTCAGGACAGACAAATGGAGCAGAGTCACTGAAGGGGAGTGCAGGGTTGTAGGGGCTGAGGCATCAACAGCACATGGGCTTAAGGAAGCAAAGAGCACAAAAACAGCTGGACTGAGCACAGCAGAGACAGCAGGGACTCCTCAGGTCCCGGTGCTCAGATTTTGTTTTAAAGCTCGCAGAGCCAAAAAAGAAAAGAAGCAGCAGCAGGAGTAGTGCAGCCAGCCTCTCTCACACTCAGGCGCAGAAAGTGCATCTCCAAAGACTTCTATTAACCTCATATTTTACACACACAAGCCCCATTCCTCCCCCTCATACGATCATATTTTCGCAGTAATCATTTCTCTGGCTCTGTTGCCAAAAGCTTCTGCTTCGCACCAGGCTCCTGCTCCCAGCAGAGTGGAACGGGACTGAAATGAATCCTGAGCAGAGTCAGGCTCCAAAGATTGCCATTACCTAATCTTGTACCATTACACAAATGTATTTGCTAGGAATATTCCAAGGTTTTGGGGAAAGGCTTACAACAGTTTGCAGTGTTCCCGTGCCCACCACGAACACTGCCTTTATCCATGGGGGAACCACGCTTGCACTCCTACATGGAAAAGACAGGGAATTACAGCGAACCTCAGAAATGTTGAGGAAAAATCCCTCCAAACTCTGAAAAGACTGGCTTACTATGTTATCACAATTCCCTGGAAATTTCTGCATAGTCATCACTAGAGCATAACATTTCATCAGAAGCCTCTGAAACATTCCTGCATATGGATTCCAGGAGAAGCTTAAAAAAGCCTCGTATGCACAGAGGATCCTAACAAACCTCTTGTCCATCCACAGCACCAGAGTGTGCATCTGGCAACACAGAACTTTTTGATTGCAGCCACCCATTAAATGGATTTTTGATTAGCCACGTTGTTTAAACCAACCACGAGCCTTTACAGCAAACCCTGGGCTGCCAGGCAAAGGGTCAGTCCCAAGGCTCAGCCCAACGTCACAAAACTCTTCCACTGGTTCTGGGCTGAAGTTCAAATGAACCTCTAGATGGGGAGATGGGTTTCAGTTCAGAATTGGCAACCCTGCCTGATTTCATCAAAAGTCTCATGATGTTGGCATATTGCTTAAAACCCCAGCTCTTGGGATCTTCTGCAAGAAATTCGACTTCTGCTTAAAAACCCCAAAACCTCTCTTCCACGCAAGCATCCCACAGACCTGAGGCATGAGCTCTGCAGAATTATCCCTCAGAAGCCAGAGGAAAGAATGATACATGACGTATCATTTAAGTGTCCTTGGTTTTGGGAAATGTATTGATGACTTTATTTAAACATCTGGTATTAATAGTGTGTTTCTGGAATCGTTACATGAAAATTTTCTTTCAAAACCCTGACTTTAACTTGTTTGCTTTGAAATTCTGGATATATTAATGCAAAGGAAAATGCAAAAGGAGAGAAAGGGAAATGAAACAGCGGCAAACATTCAAATATTTTTTTTAAAGCAGAATGAACTATTTCCTCTCTAAAACAAACTTCTGCACTTATTTTGCTGTGGGTTGAGATATTCCTGACTGACCTACAGCCTCTAGAATGTGATAAGTTGAGCAGGACCTCGGAGTAAATCATCTTAAAGTCCTGGTCAATGACCTGCTTTAAAGCTGCAGACTGACTCCAAATAATCCCACAAAATCTGCACCAGCCACCGTACCTGAAGCCAATTTATGAACAGTGACCATAATTTAGAGCCCAACAGAGCTGTACCTGTGATCTCTCTCTGGCTTCTCTAACAGCATTTACTTTCCAGCACTGGTTTTATCTTTCCCTTTCCATCCTTCCCCATCTCCTCCTCCCTCCTCACACAGTGGCTCTTTCATCTGCTCTCAATAGGTGCTGCTCTACGTAATTAATTGAGTACTTAACAAGTGCACTTTCTAATTAAAGTAAATAAGCCTGTACTGGGAACAGTGGCTCAGTGTTACCCAGCCCTCCCTTCCTCAGGAACAGGATATTATGGGCTCCACCTCCTCAGTGGCAAATTAATATATTAAACTAATACAGCAGAAGGAAAAAAAAAAAAAAAAGTCTCTTAAAGCATCATTTAGAAAAGTGATTCTAAAACAAAGCGATTTCCAGCCTTGAGTCTCTGCACTCAATGAGATCAATATTATTTGGCAGAGAATCAGACTTCAGGAAGAGGAAAAACAAACAGCCACAGATCTCATTTTCAAACCCAAACTCTCATTTGGTGCTTCCAGCACTCCTGGATGGATTGGGAGGAGGCTGGAGGAAGAGGCTGGGGAACAGAATCACAGTGGGGTATTTCTGTTACCTCCTGTGGTGCCTAAATGATTAAAACGTGTCCCAAAATAACACCCAATATTGAAGACTTTCCTCCCTCTTTAGGATTGCTTCTGTGCCATGAATCCGAGATGAAAATTTACAGGGGTTGTTTGGAAAATTCCCATCTGTCCTCACCCTTGATCTGTATCTGAAATTTTATGTGGGTCTCCACCTCTGCTGTTAAACTCGTGATGATATCCTTAATGTACAAATGACTCAAAACAGATGCATTTAAAAGAAAACTGGTTATTAATCCCACCACTTGCACTAGGTTAAGCAGGGACATTCACTTCATTCACTTCTCTTTTATGGAATAGGTCAGGCTGTGGAAGCATTCGCAAAAGCTGCACTCAGCTGAAGGAGGAAGTCTGAAGCAAGAGAGAAGAGAGAGGCCAAATACAGCAGGCAATGTTCTGGCAGGGAGGAAAACCACTTTTTTTTTATCCCCCCTCCAGTGTAACCAGTTAAAGCAGCAACAGGAGTTTGGGGATGGTGGTGGCACCCACCTGAAGGTTCCACCTGCAACAGCACCATCTGCAATTCTGGCCTGTGAATACCCAGGCAAAAGGTAGATTTCCAAAACAAATCAAGTTAGACACCATTTTCCCTCCTCTGTTACAGAAGACCTTTCTGTAGCAGTAAGGATGAACCCAAAATCCTGAGGATGTCACAGTATTCTATAAATGGTCAAAAGTGCTTCCAGTTCAGCATTTGAATTTTTGTCTGTTTGTTTCCACAGATGGGCTGGGAGCAAAATTCTGTTAGTTTAGGCCTTAAGTACCTGAAGCTCATTAAGTCAAAGGAAAGCTTTGTGTCTTTCCTTGGATTTTGGATGAGCCTACAGGTTTCAAATAGCCTGGACAGGAAGAAGTAATAGGAAAGAGGGAATAGAGGTGTATGGAGCAATGAGGAGTGTGAAAAGAGCTGCATTTTGCATGAAATTATTCTCTGCTTCTTGTAAGCTCCTGGCTTTGAGTAGTTAGTCCAGAAATAAAGATTTGTTTGTGTTCTTCACAGTGTCTCCCTGTTGTGGAGACCAGACAGAAAGCCAAACAAAACTGTGCTCTTCTCACTGCATTTCCTTGAGCCATAAACACCTTCATTTACGTATATTTAAAAAAAAAAAAAAAAAAAAAAAAAAAGCAAACAAAAAAGCCAGTAAAGTGCAGTTTAAATTTTATTTAGCTATATGCAAAAATCAGCTGCAGCCCAGGCAGAACAGTTTGGCAGATCCTGGCTTCGAGCTCTAGGCTTTAGTATTCATTTTGTCTCAAAAATCTCACGTGCTTTGGTTTCACCAAAAAGTGGGAAAAAGATCCCTCAAAAATTGGTTGGAGTTTGGATCAGCACAGCTGTCAGAGCTCCCATGCCTGCCAGCCAGAGCCCTTGGTGTAACTCTTTCCCCCCCATGCCACACGGCCTGGGCATTGCTCTCAACAGTCGGCAGCACAGATGTGTCCACTAAAATACACACGATTTTTTAAAATATTATTTTTCAGAAATCAGGAATTATTCTCTCTGCCTGAGACTCTCAGTCACACTCCGTTTTCCAGGGGGAAGCTGTTGTTTTTCAGCAGGCCCCAAGCCTCAAGTTACCCCTTCAAATAGAAATCCACTCGCCTTTCCTAGAATTAAAGCCAGTGGAGAAACAATAACTCTGCTCCAGGCTGACATCCTGAGCCATGAGAGGGAGTGAGGGGTGCAGGAGGGATGGAGCAGAGCCGGAGTAGAGTTACACTCAGAGCAGTGACCAGCAGCTCCACAAACCCACAGCACTCTGTTATTGTGTTAGCACTGGAAGCATGAGATGAAAAGCATCATTTTAGCTGCATTATGTTATTAATTTGGCTAAAAGCCTTCTCCAGATTGTATTAAAATAACCATTTCCTACTGAAACAGCTTCTTTTCTGCCCAGCCAAATAATAAAAGCAGTTGGGTTTGGGGATGTGCAGGAGAAAAGGGCCCCCAGGTTTTTTCCAGTTTTTAGGCCTGTGGAAACTTAAGAGAACACACACACTAAAGTGATGAAAGTCCAAAGGGCCGCAGGGTTTGGTGCTTGTTTTTGTTCCCTCCCTGCCAAGGCAGCAGCAGTTGCCTGTTCTTTCCTTCGTGCCTGGCACTGGCAGGACCAGCCTCTGCTCTCGGTACCACCACAGGCCCTTGGCACCCACTTGCAGCTCTGCTGTCCTGAGCTGATCCTTTTATTCCATGGCACTCACCTCAGATGGATTTCAGCTGGCTTGGTGGCCTTGCTATTAAAATAAAAACCAGGATGAATCACCTCCAGTTTATACATGGAGAGAGTCACAAGCTTGCTGCTCCTGTTAGCCACTGTTTGTCCCACATGTCAAAATATCCACCCTTTTCTGGGCATTTCAGCCACCAGAGCCACCAAAAAATCCTCTTCTTCAACGGGGTGGGTGTTTTCAAAGTTTATTTTAGCCTTTAAAGAAAATAATCCTGGCTTCTCCCTGTCGACTTGCTCCTGAGACCAGCCTCCTCACACTAATTTTATTATTAATTTCCAAGTTCTGTTTCTTTGGAAGTCTTTTCTGTTCATTTGATGCTGAAGCAAAAATTCTTGGGTTATTTTTATTCTGTAAACACCAATATTTGCTCTTGCAGTGACCTAAAGAGTAAGGATGCTCTTTAGTGAAAAGAAGGTCAGGAAGGATGGGAACTGGAGATAGACTTCAGACTGTGCTAAGACCTCCTCACCAAACCCAGCAGAACAGAAGCTTCATTTTGTTATTTATATTTAAAGCCTGTCAAACTCTTTGTGTGAGCCTGACCCTGCTCTCCAGGCAGTTATTCCTGCTGCCACTGAAATAGAGTTTTATGATCATATTGAAATATGACAGAGGTCTCACTCAACCCCCCCCAAGAGTTTTGTTGTCAGAGTCAGAATTTTCCTGCAAATCCCTCAGTAGTAGAAATACACATTTGTTCTGCTAACAGGGAGGCTTGAGCTGGTAGAAGAAAAGAGGATTATCAGTAACATGTCAACAAAGCCACTGCATTAAACCGTGACACCTGGCCAGGACCCAGCAAAGGTGAAAAGGTGGCAGAAGAGGTAGAATAGAGAGAATATGTGAAAGAAATGCTGTGAGCTCAATGCAGGCAACATTCACAGGATCCTTTCCACCACATTAAACTGCTATTGATGCAACTTAAGTGTCAGATCCAGTACACAGACTAACTAGAGCTTGATAGCATCAATACAGGTCTGAAAATCAGATTTATCCCTGGTAAAATGCAGTCAGAGGGAGCAGGGTGCAGCCCCTCAGTGAAACTCAATGTGCAGTTAAACTGTGCAACCCATTACTACAGGATATCTTGGAAAGCAATTGGAAAAATCCATCCACGAGTGTTAAATAAAAAAGGCACCATCACAAAAAAACCCCCCTGGGCTGAAGTCACTGGAAAAAACCCAAACATGTAGGAAAACTCTGTGCTGGTTGTTACCCTCTCACTGGGGACAGGGCCATGAGACTGGACAGATTTACACCGTGAGTGCTCCTTCGTCCTCAGGGTCCTTGACCCAGGGACAGGCCCTGCCTTCACTCCAAATTAGCACTGCTGATTTTTCTAAGCAAGATGAAGGTCAATGCACAGCTTTGTGCTCCCACCACTTGGCTTTGGAACCAGGACTTTGGGGAATGCAAAGCACAGGGGCAATAGGGAGGGAGCAGTGCCAGGTGAGAGCAGAATCATCATAAACAGGGGATTTGCACATCATCTGTTGAAGCTTTCTGGGCAGGGACCATCCTGCTGGCACAGGGACATCAGCTACAGGACACGTGTGTGCCTTTGATTGTAAACAGACAAATCTAGAAGTTTGGGGTTTCTTTTTCCCACAGGCCTGCAGTTGTTTGCTTCTTGTCCAAGCTGACAAGATCTGTCCCCAAAGAGTGAAAAAATAAATCTCTTTCCATGTGATGTGAACACACAGACAAACCCCAAACCCTTGAACAGGGCTTGTGGAGAGTCCAAGAAAGCCCCAGGTACACGATGCAAAGGAGACACGAGTGTCACACCTGTTTGGCACCTGAGGAAGGTGAGCCTCAGCTCTGCTGGAGCACCAGGGATGGGTGCCTGAGACAGATTAGGAAACAGATTACTGTCCCCAGGAAAAAACAAGACTGGGAAGGAACAAACCCCTTGAGCTGTGATCCTCCTGGATCACAAAACGTGTCACTAAATCCTGGGCAAGGAGATTGGGCACCTTTGTGCTCCCACTGGGGGACCCTTTTTCTCCCAAAAATAAGCAAAAGGCTTCTCAGATTGATTCTCCTCTCCCCAGAGCAAGGATTTACACACATCAGGGATTTTAGGGGTGAAAAAGGCCGGCTACAAATGCCAAAATGCCAAGTCTGGCTGCCTTGACATCCCTTCTTCCCGAAGTGTGCTCTTCCCAACCAGTTCACCCGGCTGGTACAAGCCCTTTTCTTCCAATATCACAACAAGCAACCTTGGGACACTCAAGGAAATGAAAGATATGAACCCAAACTATTCAACAGCATTTTTAAGGCAGCAAATGAGCCAGCACAGCCATGTCCCATGAGGGAGAAAAAGGGGAAGGGTTTGAATTCAAGGTCTTGCAGAAAGACATGAGCCCATCAACAGATGGAGGACTTTTGGATGTGTTTCACCACTTAAACGTGGCACAACAGTTTAGGGTGCTTGGATTTGTCCCAGTCACCCCCTTTTCCTACCCCTGTACAGCCAAGAGGAGGATTGGTTCTCTGGTGTCTCGTGCACCCCGCTGCAGAGCTCAGACCCCAAGGACCAGTCTCCTCTTCAAGCAGTAATTTCCCAAGTGCCCTTCCTGGCCTGTTCTTTCTAATCCTCTACTTCTCAGAAACCTTTAAATATATAGTTTAAATTCCAACCAGATTCTCGGACTTGGCAGATAAACTATGGGTCCCATAAGAGTTATATTTTCTTTGAAAGCCTTGAATGAAGCCTTTATAAAAAACTTCATTAATATTGCTACCTATATGCCTGCTCCCCACTTCCTGCACAAATCCAAACAGATTCTCCACACAGAAAGACTTTTGAAATTCGCATATTTACTTCCCCCAAACAGTGAGAGTGTTACTGAGGAGTTTGTGGTAGAGTCAGGCCAAATGTGTGTTGCCCTGCTGGAGCTTGAAAAGATGAAGCCTTCTATTCACTGGAGATGAAGAACGTAGATGCGAGAGGGGAGGACATAAAGCTGGGGAGATTAGGGCTCTGGACTGCTTCCCTGGCTCCATCCATTGGCACAGTTTGGCCCATTTTTGCTATTAGATTATATGACAGTGTAGAGATCATGCACTACAGGCTGTACAAGGGTGTTAGAGCTGCTTTTGCCAAGCTAGTCAAAATTAGTAAAGGAGTTGTTTCAAAAGTAGCACAGACCTTCATTTTGTTTTGTGGAATTTTTTTGGGGGAAGGAAGCTTTAAAAAAAAAACCCACAAAAAACCAAAAAAAACCCCAACAAACACCACCCCAACCCTACCCCCCAAATCCCCCAAACTATTCTGCTTTATCCATCAAGATCCAACCATTCCCTCAAAAAACTGTGCCCCCCAGACAAATCCTGCTCCCACTCTAGCTGGAGGGTGCAGGACTCCTGGCTGAAAAAGGGGTCAGCAACAACTGGGATGCAGAGGTAGGAGTAAAACAGAGGGCAACAGGAATCCAACATCTCCTAGTATTCCCATTTTTAAAAATCAGCTTCTTCCAGGTGCATTATCAAAGGCTGAGCAGCAGCAGGATTGGTTACAGGCAGCAAAGGGCAACGCTGGGTAAAGATGGGCAGAGGGCAGAACAGGCACCTGGGACAGCCCCACTGCTCTCCTCCACTGCATTTTCAATTTCCATGTTCCCATTCAAGGCCAAAAGACACGTAACTCTTCTTGAAAAGCCACAGCCTACATGCCATGACATGCAAGTAATCCCTCTGAAGACTACTTAAACGTTTAAAATTATTCATGCTTGTAAATACATCTCAGGCAAGGCGGTTGGTACGAGAGGGACTGGGAAATCTTTCAGAGCCTCACATACCCTCGATGTGCAGTGGTCTGTGGGGCTGGCAGCCAAGTGTGCACACACCTAGGACACACAGAAATTCCAGACCTCCTTGTGTACAGCACTAGAGCCAGCAGAATTCAAGGAGGGGACCCTCAACTGGGCACCAAACCTCCTACACCTCGAAATGATTTTGTGGTGTCATTTCCTTTGGCCAGGCTTTGACTGATAGCTTTAGAAATTCTCCTTTGACACAAACTGCCCAGATGTTTGAACCCTTGAGCAGAGAGCAAGGCTCTTTACTGGCCAGGTATCAGAAAGAAGACCACAGACCTAACCTTCAAATAGGAGTAAAAGGGGGAGATGCTTTGGGTATCTCAATAAGAACTGTTGTGCTTATTAAAACAAGTAGCTTGTTTTAAACTGGGCTTTTTAAATTAAAATGCAGCAAGCAAAGGAAAACAGAATAGGAAAGAAAATCCATTTGAACTTCTTTGGTTGGAAATTCGATTTCTGATTAAGAGTTTTGTGATCTTCCCTTCCAAAGGAACACCAGAAAATTCTGAACAAAACACAAAATATCTCACAGGAAGTTGAATCAGTTATTCAAAATCCCTCTGCTCCTCCCCAGGCAGCATTCCCAGCACAAAACATCCCCCCAACACCACTGCTGGGGGCTCCCATGGCACAAACACAGGGAAGGGCTTTGGGGAACAGACACGGAGATCTGCTGGAGAACAGCGATAGCACAAAGTGTCATAGAAGAATTGAAATATTCTGGATTGAGAGTTTCCCTTACAACAAAAATTCCTATTGGAAGGAGAATGTTTTCCAAGCAGCTCTTTTTAAATTATTTGTCAGGGATGGTTATAGCCCACTCCCGCTTGTTTGGCACAATAATCCACATCAGAATTGCATCAGATTTTGGCTGCAGGAGGGAGATACGGAGTGGCTGTTTCAACTCCAGGCCGGGAGAGCTCTCTCCCACCCTCTTCTATCACAGTGCTTCAGCCAAGCTGCCCTGCAGCCTGAGCACGCTTTGCTCTGTGGCTCAGGACACCCTGCTGTCCCCAGGGGATGGCAGATGCTGCAGCCTCTGGGCACAGCTGCCATCTCACCAGAAATCCACGGGAGAGCCAATTCCACCCCTCACACTTCCTGGTTCTCAGCGACACTTTTTCATGATGCACTTCCCCAGGTGGGCTGGGAAGGTGTTTTCTTGGCACCTGGAAGGCAGTTTGACCCTCCGAGATAGGAAAACCACAGGATTACTGTGATACAGCTTGGAAATTGCCCTGAAAAACTTTTCTTCCATAAATTTCTCTGTCTTAGGGACTACCTTGGAAGGAGCTGAGCACCTCACGTAAATCAAAATCCTTCCTGGGGCAGAGATTCAATCAGGAGGAGCCCCTGTATCACAGTACCACCACACCTACCTGTGCTGTAACCCAACGTTTCCAACTAGAAATAACACATTAAATTTGAACTACTGCAGCTGTGGATGAGAGCTCAGTTTTAATGGGAACCCACTGTGAGGGGAGAGAAAACTCCAGCACTGGCTGGTTCTTTGAAAGGAACAAAGGCCAGCAATATCTCAGCAGAGAGTATGGGAAGGGTAAATATCCATGTGCAGCAGAGCCAAGGATTGTTGTCTAGAAATCCTTTACAGAACAAATGAAAGGCTGAAACCTTAAGAAGTTTGAGGCTGGTTTCCCCCCCCGCCCCCCCCATTTTTAAGGAACAAACATCTGTGGGAAGTATTTATGAGACATATAATGCACCTCACATAGTACCCCTAAGGGCCATCTTTAGAGTGGAAATAAAGCTTCCATACTAGGAGTTTGTTAACATTGCGACAGGAATCAGATGCAAACACAAAAGCTCACTTGTTTTGTAATGACTTGCCGAGATAAGTGTCCCTTATCAGCAATACTGTTTTCTTTTGGAAAGGAAGGGGCTCTGTGTGTACAAGCAGGGGATGGAAGTCAATGAAAACAGAAGGCTGGAGAGGCCTGAATGGGTATTTTGTACTGTAATTCTAGCTTGGGGCTGCTTTTTTGGGTGTGGAAATATCAAACACTGACCTCCCACTGATGGTCCTTGGCAGTGGGATAAGTCACTCGTTTATTTTTGCTCAGCCACAAAGCTGCTGTGTAACACAGCAAGGTCCTTCCCAAGCTCCACAGGGCGGGTACATCTCCCAGCAAACCCAGTCCACTCCCAGCCCTCCTCTGCCCCTGCTCCAAATATCACCCAGCTCCTGCCCACAGCCAGGGAACCCCCCCAGCAGCACTGCTCAGGCAGCTCTTTCAGTTTGGGAAGAAAAGAAGATTTGTGCAGGAGAAATGTGGGGCCTTTGGTGGTGGACCTGGGGCCTTTCCTGCTTCTGACCCAGAAACCCAAAATGCACCAAGCTGAACGAGCTGCATGGAAGCATCACGAGCACAGGAGAAGGATGTGCAGGAACTTCTCTGTCCAAATAGCCACAACATTCTTTTAAAGAAGGAGGAAAGGGTTTGCAGAGATCATCTCTGCTCTGAGATTTGCTCAGCAGGAAGGTGTCCATGGACTCTTTTGGCACCCACAAGGAGCTCAGCCTTGGCCTTGGAGCCACTTTAATACCTGAGAGTGATCTGTTACAGACTGATGGTACCCAAATGAAGTGAGAACCTGGAGGGAAGGGCTGGGCTCTTCTCCTGAGCAGTGCAAACTCAGAAACTAACACGTGGCATCAAGATTCAGGATAATTTAAAGCAGAACCACAACAGTGGGGAGCTCTGATCAGAAAATGAATAAACTTGACATCTCTGCTCTCAGGAGAACATTTCAGACCTTTCTGCTGCATCAGGAGGTTCAAGCAAATCAGTCAACAGCTCTCTTAAGACACCACAACACCAGCACCTCTGACATTCCAGAGACCATCACGGGACACTCGAGCAGCAGCACAACTTTGGGATGTGCTGTCACCAGATCACAAGAGGCTTTCCCTCTGCCCACATCAGTCTGTCTCCCAGTAATAGTATTGGCAGCTCTGAATGCAATGTGGAGCTGTAGCACAGTCTGGACAGAAAAGCATGGGATCCATCAGCAATCCTGTGTCAACAGCCCATGGCAGACGAGGCAGAAACTCGCTGGTTCCCAAGCACGTCATCTCCACAAGGCACAGGCTGTGCACAGTCACATGCTGCTCGTTAGACAGAGCAAGCCTGAAAAGTCTGGATTAAATAAAAGGAAAACAGCCCTGATAGCCACCAACGTATCAGTGAACACTGCGTTTCCCCACTGGCTTCACACACAGAGAGGAAAGGGTGCAAGGAAAGAGGAAGCTTGCACTGTTGTCTCATCAGGCAACAGAAGCCAGCAGACTGAAGGAATGGCTGTGCTGTCATCTCCCACAGCCAAGGCACCGTGGATAACTGGCCAAAACACCACAGTTGAGGTTTGAATTTTCATATTTAAGGCTACCCAGCTCAGCCCCACTCTGCCTCCAGAGTGATCCAGGCTGGAACATCCTCTGAGCAATCACAAGGACAAGATTTCTTTGACCTATGCCAAGTACTGCTGAAAATCCAGTCTGACACTGTGATGCATTTTTGCTCCTCCATTTCTAATTCAGACACTAATACCTACACAGACTCTGTTCCATAAACAAGTCTGGAACTAGACAGGGGGGATCAAGGGATTTTGTGGGATTCAGATGATACAGCCAAGGAATGCTCTAACACCATCCATCAGAGACAAAAATTAAAAAGGCAGGTTCAAGGAAAGACATCCACCAGGAATGGGCAAAGGAGTGGCTAGAACTTGAAGTAAGTGTCACTGCAAAACACTTCCTCTGCGTCTGTTGTGGGTTTGGCACTTTGCTTGCCATGAGAAGGTCACCATGAAATAACTGGCTGTTAGTAAGCCAATGCTGAGCCTGAGATACTCCTACTCTAGCAGGCTCCTGTCAAAAGACTGGGAGCCAGGGGCAGAATTAGAACAACCCTCGTGATCCCATCCACAACAGCCAGCTGCATGCTGCAGGAGAGTCACCTACGACAGAGACAGGAGATGGGGAAGCTCTGAGACAAAACCTCGGAGGGCTCTGCGTTGACTGCTGCATGGAGAAATCCAAAAAGTTGCTTTTTGGCTACAAACCAGGAGCAGAAACAATCAGGCATTTTGGTGCAATCTCACTCCTTTCAGTGTGAACTTGATCATGCAGTTCTTTAATGTACGTATAAAGAGGTCCTAAAATGCAGGCAAAGCACCACTGCACTGCTCTTGACCTCCTTGGAGCCTGGAAACTTCTTCTTACCTCCAGTTTGGCAATATTCTGAGCGTAATGAGTAATTTGGAAACATGAACTACTGCTGTGCACATTACCACGATCTACATCATACTAGATTGATTACAAGAACATCAAGTACTAAAACGGCAAAAACCTTACCCACAGCATCATCTGCTGCTCCTCCCCATCCACACACCCTCCTGCCATATCACTGAAACAAACTTGCTTGATTTAACAGGTTTAATTTCCGACAAAGCCTTGTTACCCCTCAGGCAGCCATCAGCCATGCCCTTACTCCAGAAGCCAGAGAGGAGCTACTCTGCTCTGCAGCTCCTGCTTCCTTCCCATCCCTACACTTCTTAAAGCAGAGTTTGCTCTTTCAGTTCTGAGTAACATCACTCATCCCCAGGAGTCTTTGAAGGGAGCCAAGAGCAAGCTGGTGCTCAGAATTCTCTTTGGCAGTGCTCTGGGTACTTCAGGGTGAATTTTATCCCAGCCAATTATCCAAGTACCTCCAGTGCGAGCCCACACCACCAATGCCTGCAGAGCAGTAACTGGAATATCAAGCTCCAATCATACCTCCAATCCAGGTTTGGATGGATGTTCTAAGAACATGGAATGTTCTGGCCTCTTTTACCATGCAGCTGTGCAGAGGATGGCTGCCTGATCAGTCTCATTTAAAATGATTCTTCCTTCTACTGGTTTTTTTTTTGAAGGTATGCCTATTTGTTTGATCTAGTGTCTACCTTTTTCTTTTTGTCTTTCCTTTTTGATTCTCAGGGCACTGAGCAGCTCCCAGCTCAGCTGAGCTGATCTGTTTTAAGGGCTCCCTCTGTTTCCTTTCATCGGGATAATTTGCACTTATGTCCCTCATAAGTCAGTCTTTCCCACATTACAGCAATCAACTGATCTGAGAGAAACAAGACAAAAATCACTGTGTTCTGGGAGGCTTGTGAAGATACTGGAGGCCATATGTTCCCATCCCCAAACAGAATGTAACTTATGCTTTCCATCACAACTTGCTGCTATAGAAGCCTCTTTTATCCAGCTTAAACCTAAGCTGTTGAAGTCTCTCAGCTCGCAGCTAGGAGGCCAGCATCCCTCAGCTGGAAAAAGGGTGTGGTGTGTGGTCAGGGAGGAGCAGCCAGGACATGCCAGCCCTACAACCCACATATGCTGCTCAAACCACAGCCACTCGTGCAGGAGCAGCCACAAAGGTACTCGGGGTTCATGCCACGGAGCCGTGCAGTGCACGTGGCACTGTGTGTGCCTGCATCACGCAGCCTCCCATCCCTGCATTGGCACTCTCTCTCCCAGCTGTGTTTTGGGAACCCTCTGACAGCAGCAGCAGGCTGGTGGCACGCTGCTTTTCCACCGTGTGCCAGTCCCCTGCTGATGGACACCGAGTGATCCAAGCCTGGCTGTGCTGAGCCTGGGCCCCGTGCCTGGGGGAAGGCCAGCGCCACAGCCACACATTTCCCAGCTCAACAGCCCACTTCTGTATGGAGTCTGAGTCCAATCCCACTCACGAGGGGAGCGGCAGCCCATAATGACCTCCATAATCACCTCCATCAGCATTTAATCTTTACCATCTTATCACACTGTGGAACACACCAAGCAATTTTAGGTTTCTTCACCTGCCGCTGATTTCTCACCTCTATTCTCTGGAACACGCAGTCTTCTATCCAGCCTTATTCCAGTTAAAACTCTTCACCTCTCTCCCCACACTCCGTAAAGCCTCCCCACGGGTCTTCAACTGCTGTGCACCACCAGCTTCCCACCCTCCTGCCAACAGCCCGGCCACGGCTTCGGCTCACTCTGCTCTCTCCCTGGCCCCGGACTCGACCCAAGTGCAGTAACTGTGTGGGGTTTGCCATTTCAAGAACGTGGCCTCTCGCATTCCCCACCCTGCCAAAATCCCCATCCCCACCCTGCCAAAGCCCTGCTCAGGTCCCCGTGTTGGCTCATCCTCCCATGGCTGCATCTGCCTCTGCTCCGGCCTTGGCTGAGGTTTTGCCTCGGCTCGTATCTGCCTGGAACAGCACCGGGATGATTTTGTTTTAAATCTGTTTGCTCTGGCCCAGTAATTCTCCCTTTTCTTTCATCTTTTGATTTCCTATTCGGCACCAGAGGCAAAGCCAGTTCCCTGCACTCTCGAGGACCCTTCAGAGCACCACCACAAACAGCAGCAAAGTGCACCCCTCTCCTCGCTCGGAGCTTTTCCAGCTCCTTCCTCTCTGATATCTCAAAGAAAATACCCCCAAACAGCCAGGCTGCTGCAGTGCCAAGGCCCCTGTTGCTCCTGAGAGCCACACTTGGCTCTGTCACTCCCAAGCTCAGCGTGTCCATATCACTGTGGGCTCTGTCCTTCCACCCACGCTGTCCCTGTCCCCACCTGGAGCAGCACAGCACAGCTGATAAACCGCGTGTCAGGAAGACTCGTGCATCCAAACAAACTCCAATTTCTTCCATCTCCCTCGTAAAGGAAAAATTCATCCTTTGCAATTTCTTTTTATGAGACCAGCTTTTACAGACCCTCCAGCTCTCGTTATGGAAAATAAGTGGAAACTCCTGGCAGGGGATCATATTCTTTGGGGTTTTTTTTAATATATACAAGCAAAAGCGTATATTATGCGCTGCCTACATCGTCTTTGCCAACAAAATTTGCTGATGCTTGCAAAAACTATAGGATAGTTGTCCAAATTTGCCTGCCACTTGCTACCCATAGACAGTCATGAATTGTCCCTCTTGCTGACAAGTTAATGTTGCATCATAAACTGCAAGTTTTGTTGCTATAACACATGACTGAATTCAATATGTCGGGAAAATGATTAATTGCCCCAGAGATTTGGATCTTTAAAAATAGCAGAAATTCAAAAGCCCAGTGTTCTTTATTCTAATGCTGGTAGAATTTACATCATGGTTAATAAATAACAGGCCTCCTTCAGAAATTAGGTCATTAGATTATTCTGTTTGCAAACATAAAAATTCAATCAGATGGAACTGGTAATATCTAGGATACATTGATGAAACTATTGTGACATCTCAAAAGCTTATGGGGATTATTTCAAGGAAATCTTGGTCTGACTTCCAAATGTTTGCAAATTTAGGTGCTCCAGTATTGGGGTAAGATAAAAAAATAAAAAGGTTCTTTGCAGCAACTCAGAAATTTGTATCTTATTATATCCCAAAAGAGCGCTGGATGTCATCACAAAGGGCAGCCACTGACCTCTCTGTGACAGGCACAGGACCCAAGGCAATGGCTGGAGCTGTCTCAGGAAAGGTTTAGGTTGAACATTAGGAAAAGGTTCTTCCCCAGAGGGTGCTGGGCACTGCCCAGGCTCCCCAGGGAATGGGCACGGCCCCGAGGCTGCCAGAGCTCCAGGAGCATTGGGACAGCGCTGCCAGGGATGCACAGGGTGGGATGTTGGGGGTCTGTGCAGGGCTGGGGTTGGACTGGATGATCCTGTGGGTCCCTTCCCACTCAGGATATCCCGTGATTCCATGAAAACAGAACCTGTGCTTTCAGCATTTAGATTTGCAGCTGCAAGAGGTTCTTCCAAGCCCTGTCTGCATTGTACAGCACCATTATGACAAATGTGCTCTGAACTCACTCGTTCTCCAGTCATTTTGTTGCTTTTTGTGTAGCTGGGGTGCACGAGACCGTAACCAAAGGATCTAATTCCACATCCAGGGTTATATTGAGCACTCTGCTGCTCCTCTGCTGAGCGTGGCCATGCAGCACCACAACAAAACCCAGCCTCCCTCCACCAAAACAACCGAGCAATTGCACAATACGGGGTTATTGCACCAAAACCAAGGGACTGGCCCATCCCAAAGATGATGCACTTTCCCCAGTGCATCCACAGCCATCACCGATGGCCTTTGCCAGTGCTTGACAGCAAATCTGCAGAGGGAACTGCTGCTGGTGGGATGCTCAGGTGAACCCAGAGACAGGCAGCAAGGGGCCACATTTCCCTTCCTGAGGCAATCCCGACCATTTTCACATACCTCTCCTGCCCAGAGCAGCCTTCCCAGACCCAGCACCCCTCCAAGAGCCTGGGAAGAGCTGCTGTTGCCAGGAGGCACATAGAAAAATAGAAGCCAATTATAAGTGATGGCTGGGCTGACAGTGAGTACTTTTAATACAGCTGCCACACACGAATGCCAATACGCTGGGCTGAATCCCTTTCTCATCAGCAGCACAGCCCCCAGCACAACAGAGCCTGACCTCAGGGCTGCCTTCCCAGGGTGTGGGATGAGGGAATCAGCACTCTGAGGCCGCAGGAAGCAGATGTGGATAAAATCCACTGGGACATCACCAGTTTGTTAAGCCGGTACCTGTGCCTGTTTCATTTCTCAGAAGTCCTGGCAACGCAGGAAGAATCAATATTTCCCCAGTGTTAGAGGATGCCTGGAACAGAACAGGCTGCTTTTACCCAGAGCACCCCTATTCCCGACAGCTGCAGGGAAATTGGGCACATAAATGCAATTGATTGTATGGCTTTGACATAACACAGAGCTGGGGTCACCCTGGGGGGAGGAGAGGGAAACCCCCGGGGGCCTGCAGGGAGACCTTGGCTCCTGCCAAGGGACACAGCAGGACTCCGGAGGGGAGCTGCAGGCAGGGCTCTCCATCCCTCTGCTCCTGCCCTGGGGCCAGCACTGGCTCTGACAGCAGCCACCAACACCAGCCTCCGTGTTAAACAACACATCTGAGGGTCTGCAGCCTGTGCTCTCACAGCCCTGTACAGCCCAGCACTCCAGCTCTCAGGACAGAGGGCTCCTTCCTGTTTTCTCTTTAAATGCCTCCCTGCTTCTCTTGGGGCAGAGGGAGGTTGGTAAATAGAGCCCATGAAACACAAGCCTGGCCTGTACCTGGGTTGTTTTTTCAGAAAATGTTCTCCACTGAGGCTTTTCTGTTCCCTCCAGTCTCCACACCAGGACCCCAAGCTTTGGCCAAGCCTCTGCTCCTAACACTTTTTTGTTTTCTTAAATGGACTGAGAAGTCCTTTCATAAAGTTCACTTGAGGAAAACGCATTCATCCCAGGGTCCAAGCAGGATTTCAGCTCAGCCCCTCACTCCCATCAACAGTGAGCCCATCTCATGACAATGCCCTGGCCTTGAAGGGCCACATCCATGCACAAAAACCCCTTTCTGAGAAGATTTTTACATCCATGGAGCTGCAAGGACTAATAGCAATTCTCTCACCACAGCTCTCCAGGTGATGGGCACCAACCTGAGGCTCTCCCTCAGCTGCCTCTGCCTGTCTGCTGCTGATGTGCTCTTGGGAAAACACTGTATTTAAGACATCTTCCCTACGCATTTTCAAGTCTGGGCACCTAAGTATGAACATAAGTATCTGTTTTTGCGAATGTCCTGTAGTTTTTCCAACCTTAAAGTGAGGAAGGCAACGTTTAAAAAATGAGTAGAAGCACTTCTGTGTCAGATTCATGTTTCAGACCTGGGTTATTCCACGGCATTTTTTGAAGGGCAAGTTCTCACTGCTGGAGGAAGGCACAATAAAGTCCAACAGTTCTTTACAAGGTGACTCATCCTGACTCAACAAACAGGTCCTGGGACTACCCTGACCCTGTTGTAGGGACCTGGCTAGACAACTTGCCCATCTCCTATGTTAGATTTCCATCAGAATTTAGGATAGGCACAGAAATGAGCAAGAAGACAAGAAGGTACAGAAACACCTGGAAAATAAAGCCCTGGCTGCAAACCAATTCAGTAAAGTCACAAATAAGCCCAGTAGAATGAGTTGTCTTTCCTGGCTGCCCAGTCATAGCCACCTCCCAGGATGTATGAAACATCAGGATGGGATGGAGATGAGTTTCCCAGAAGTCCGTGTAGGAAGGGACCAGGAGTGGAGGCAGCAGAGAAAGTTTGGTGTCCCAGGGGAGCAGCCACACAGTGCTCCAAAAGCTGACCTTCCAGTCCTCCGCAGCAAGGGGGAGGCTTTAATCATTGCTAAGAAAAGCAGGCAGATGGGAAGGGGCAGATGTAATAATCTGGGGGGGTTCCCTCCTGTGAGGATGAGTGGGCACCACAGGAATGAGAAATGAAGCTCTACACAGAGGTGGAGTCTGCCTGAAAACTGGCACAACACGTCGCTGCGCTGAAGGATTTCAGTTTTCACATGCTCCATTTTTCCAACCCAACAAGATGAATTTTTCCACAGGAGCAGATGCTTTTCTTGAAAGATTTCTTTGAGCAGAAATGCCAAATTCTCCATCAGGAAACTGTTCTGATGGAAGCATTTTCAACCAGCCCCATTCAAGGTCTATTTCAGGACTGGCCTTTGCTGGCCTGACTCAGTTCTTTAACTCATCACGGGTTGTTTTTCCTGCCATTACGTACTTTTAAATTGAGAGTGTCTCTGCTTTAACTGAGCTCCTGCTACTGTTTAGACAAGCCCTTGTTCTGAGTCAGGTCATGAACAGGGAGCACGGCAGCCCTGGCGTGACCAGGGGCTGCTGGGCAACAATCACCTCCCAGGAGGGAATCCCCTTCCCAGCAGGATCGTGGCTGTTGCACAGGGATTGCTCATCCCTCCACACTTTTCTCTAGCCCCCCCTCTGAAAAATCCAACCATTTCAAACCAGTTTCAAGGCATTTTTCAGCCTACTCCACCCATTTCCAGAGTGAAGTCAGAAGAGTTTAAAACCATTGTCTGGTTCCACAGGGTCATTTCCACTCACATTGCCACTGACGAGCTGGGAATGATTTCTTTCCCCTCCCATTTTCAGCTCAGCATTCTGCTACATCCCTGCCTTCCAAGTGCAGGAGGACAAGGATGCCAAGGAGCAGCAGATGCCACCAGGACAGCAAGGATGGCATCAAGCAGCTTGGGATGTTCCAACCACATCTCCAGGCCTTATTTCAGTGTTTTGCCACCCTTCCCAAGGAGGGCTTAGCCCAAACCCCTGTGTTTTCTATTACTGGGATGGGATCTGGGCAAGGTGGGCTGCAGAAAATTAACAGGGCAAAGTCCCATAGCTCTGACCTCCACTGAGAGCAGCAACCTCTGCCTTGAGCCACAAACCAGGGAAGCACCCAGCAGGAATTTCATACATTTCCATTCAGGCTGGCAAAGACCTTTAGTTCATCAATCCCAGCTGTTAGCCCAGCCCCGCCATGTCCACCAGTAAAATCATGTCCCTACGTGCCAAGCTTTGTGAATAGTTCCAAAGATGGCCATTCCACCCCTTCCCTGGGCAGGCTGTTCAGTGCCTGACCATCCTGTCCATGAAACAGCTTTCCCTGATATCCCAGCCTAAACTCCCCCAGCACAACGTCAGAACATTTCATTTTGTCTAATTGCTTGTTGCTTGGGAGAAAGGGACTGCTCCCCACCTTGCCCTCCGCAGCTATTTGAAAGGAGGTTGTAGCTAGAAGGTCCCTGCTCAGCCTCCTCTTCTCCCAACTAAAAACCCACCTCCCTCAGCCACTTCTCTCAAGACGTGTGCTCCAGACCCTTCCCCGGCTCCGTCTCCCTTCTTTGGAAGCACAACGCTACACAAATTTAACAGCAGCGTTTAACAAGCTCCACCGAGTCGCTCCCCGTCGAGAAAGCCACCTGCGGCCGGCACAGCGCTCCGGACACCCGCACAGCTCGCTGCCACAGCCGCCCCTGCCCTGCACCAGGGGGTGGCGGGGACCTTTCCCCGCATCTCAGCCTCCTCGCATCCTCTCCCAGGCGGGAGCAGGGGATTCGTGGCCTCCGGTTGCCCTCTTGTGGTGCAGCTCCAGTCAGGCATCGCAGCAGCTCTCAGCATCCGCCCGCAGCTGGAGGCTCAAAGCCCCAGGTCACGCACCCAGAAACACCAACGCGTTTTGTACCTTTTCAGACCTCTCCCAAGCACCGGCTGTGCCGAGCTGCCCGTCTTCTGCAGCTCAGAACAACATCCTTCCACTCAATGCTGGCTTTCATAGAAGCATTAAAAATAAAAAAGGTCTATGTGTAAGAGGATTGGATTTCCAGTAAAAACTCCAGCCAAAAACCATTTGAAAGTTTGTGTTTGTTTGTTTTCTTTAAACAAATCAAAACAAACTCTGCTTTAGCCAAGAACTGAACCAGAAAGTTATTCTTGTCCCTCCACAAATAAGTTCTGTGGAACACTGGATCCTTTCAAACCAACAACAAAAGCTGTACCATAAATAGAGATTACTTGTTTTCACTTCTATCATTTCCATTACAAAGACACTTCATCTTTTATTGAGCTAGCTCGTGGTTTAAATTAAAATTTGGTTTTAAATAGAAATATTGTTCTCTTCACTCGGTGGTGAAAGCATACCAGGGTGGGAGATCAGTAATACTGGTGGCTGTTGGACTCCCCATCATTTAGGAGGGTAGTTAAATTCACAGCACTGCCTGAAGTCAGTTACACCCATCTCTAGAGAGCATCTAGACACTGAGGCCTTGGAGTGTTGGGTCTCCTGAGCCAAGCCTCACCTCCAACTCTCTCTAGAAACCGACAATCGCTCTGGAGCCCCAATGACACAAGGATGGATTTGGTGTTGCTGGACAACCTTCAGAAAGGCCCTGCACATCCCACACCTGACCCCTTCCTTCATGCCCTCCATTGGTGCCACCCAGATCCGCAAGATTTTTCACTCAAGCGTGTGCTGTGAGCTCCAACCAAGAAACACTGGATTAAAACCAAAAGACACCACACATTTCACTTGAATCCATTCCTGGAGGTGTTCCCAGGCAGGTGGCATAGGCCCCTGAAGAACCTGCTCTAGCGGAAGGTGTCCCTGCCTGTGGCAGGGGACTGTAACAAGATCTTTAAGGTATCTTTGAGCCCAAACCACTCTAGGGTTTTATGATTTACAGTCACAGTTTAGTGTAAGACACTTAGACAAGCAAACCCTACAAGGGCAGTCACCATTTTCCGAAACAATCCAGCCTCCAGGCAGAGAAATCTGCTTTACTTGAACTTCAGCACAGGACAGAGCCCAGAGAATGGAGCTGCGTGTCCTGGGCAGGCAAGGCCAGATTATTTAATAGCTCTTTCGAGATCTGCTCTTAGAATTTGAATTTCAGAAAAACAACAATCCCAAGAAAATCAATGGAAAAGCAATTTGCTGAATGGTTAAGACATAAGAGCCAATCCATACTTTGACCAGCCCATCACAAGCACACCAAGCACTTTAAAAAGCCATTAATACTCCAACTTCCAAACAGCCTGATGCACAAAGGGAGAAAAAGCAGATTTAAACGCTGAGATGCACAGGAGCCAGGAGTGCTCTGCTGCCATCTCCAGGGCAGAGAGAAAACCTGCCTGTGCCGCATCCTCTGCTGGATGCTACGCACATTTTGCAAGTTGGAGAAACCCGCTGGCCGTTTGCTGGGGGTGAAGGTCAGCTCACATGAGATTTCCTCAAAACGACCTCCCCAAACAGCATCTCCTTCTGCTACAGCTGGAGACTTTTCTCTGAACCCCTTGGGGCATTTCCTGCTTCCCAGATTTGGGCACTGTCCCCTCTGAGCATGCAGGGGGAGAGGTGAGGGGCCTGAGGAGATGCTTGTGACATGCCATAACAAACTGGGATACAGAGATGCATCCCCACAGCACTGAGATCCCACCAGGACACGAGTGCTTCTTCCCCGAGCTTCACCCAAACACCACCGGCAATCAACAAACACAAACATCACCACGTTTGGGCTGGAGCTTTGCTCTCCAAGCCTCCCTGAGCTCATTAAGGGGGCTCCAGTGTGTCCTAGGCACCGCTCGGGCTCGGTGCTTTCATCCGAGCAGGAGACAGCGGGCAGGGCTCTTTACACCCCGGCACCGAGCTGTCAGCCAGAACTGGGGACAAGTAAAACAACCAAACAACACTAATTGGTTCATTGCGTGCCCTGCCAGGGACGTGGCAGCTTTTGGGTGCTGCCACCAGCACCTCCAGGCTGGGCTGATGCTGCAGCACAGAACCTGCTCTAGCGGAAGGTGATATTCCTCCTGGCTCCCGGGTCTGCAGGGACCTGCCCTAGATTTGCACCCACTACAGAGTCAGAGTCCCTCTGGACAAACAGAAAGCTGACATTCCACAAAGGAAAACAGACCAAACAAGCCCAGGCAGCAGGTATGGCTGCTGGGGCCCTGCCAGCCCCAGGAGTGGTGGCATGAGCCGCTCACCAGCTGCGTGTGGCCAGCAGCCCCCTCCATGTGCCACCCTCCGTCCAGAGGGGCCAGGTCACCCATCGGGACCCCCAATAGCACCCCAAACCCCCTCTCCCCCCCTCAGCCACGCTCACACAGAGCCAGGAGGATGCTCAGAGCCTCTGGCACACGCTCCCTGCTGAGGCAGGACCACCCAGCCCGGGGATGTAATGCCTGTCCGGGGAGCAGATGGAGGCCAAGTTCTCATTACTGCAGATCATTAGCCGGACGGGAAGAGGCCTCCCCTTATCACTTTCCCACGTTGACACCAAAGAAGCTGCATCACTCTGCTCCCGGCTGGAGGGTCGGCTGGCTCAGGTCGAGGTGAGTCTCAACCCAAGGGCATTAACCCTTTCTGCATCACTGCAGCAGCTTTTATTGCTGTTTCAGCCCCTGAGGACATCCCTCAGGAGCCAAGCAACGTAAAGCAGTGGCTGGGCATGTCTCACTTGGACATATTTTCGGGTTAAACTGACATAGTTTAACCAGAGCCAAAATCTCACCTGAAAGGTGATTACTGTCAAATTGGAGCCATGCCAGCTGCTCTCTGGGACTCTTCATCCTCCCTCACCAACAACCAGGCCAGGTGCCAGGGGATTAAAAATAACTGTTGGTAAAGCCTTGCTCAACCCCCCAGCCATCAGTGCCAGCACAGCCAAGGGGAGAAAGTTGGGGAGTGCCTAAAGTTTCTATTTCCACCACCAATTTAGTGATGATTTAACTTAACGGCTGACAGCTCTTCCAGCAGCAAGGATTTTTATCAGTAAAGCAAACTAGGGAAGCTTTGCACGTCAATGAGAGCAGAGGCACAGGTAGAGAGCAGTGAAGGTGACAGAGAAGCCATAGCCACCCTCAGTGGCACCAGAAACCACTGACACAGGCTCAGAGGTGCAAAACAGGGATGGACATTCCCACAGGGGAAACAAACACCCCACAACCCTGCAGCAAATCCCTCATCTGGGCAGGAGAGTGCTCGATCCACCCGTCTGCACCTCTGCCCCTCTCCCCAGCAGGGACCTGTGAGCCCGAGCCCTTCATTAACCCCCTCCTTTGGGATGGGGGAACACACTGGCACCAGTGCATGTCACAGCACTTCCACCCCAGTTTCCACAGCAAAACCACCCTTGCGTCACCCCAGGAAATCCCAACTCTGGGCAACAGCTGCGATGGGGCTCCCAGGGACACAGCTGATTGTGAGCACTCAAAACACCTGGTAAAACCCAGAACCCCACCCCAGCTTAACTGAGCTCAGCTGGGGGCAGTTCACCTCCAGTCACCAGGCAGGCTCTGCTCCTCCCCGAGGAGCCCCTGCAGCCGGGGGTCTCTGTTCAATATTCCCTAACCTTCCCTAGAGGATTCAGAATGCCCCTGACGGAGGCTTTAATCCCATTCCTGACTGCTGTCGTCCTCCTGAAGGGCACCTCGCTGTCATTCCTCCCAGCACCACCTGTTCTCCCTTTACACTCCCGAAATGCTTCTGTTTTGTCTGGAAGGTATTTCCCACTGCTGCACCTCCTGCTCCTTCAGGCACAGGGATCTAACAGCGCCCACCGCTCAGACCCGCACACGTTACAGCACTCTCGCGGTCTGTGCTGGAACTGCTCAGTCCCTGGCTGTATCCTGCGAACAATCTACCAGCTAATTAGTAATTAATTATTTGCACATCCCTAATGCTTCCTTTTCCAGGCTAGCAGAGCGTTTTACGAGCATAAAGAAACAAAAACTCATCATTGCCCGGAGCCGGCGGGGAGCCCAACACACCCAGGGATGCCAAAAAGCTGCTCTGCTGCTCACATCAGCTGCTGGGACACTGCAGCTTTGGGGCAAGAGCCCCATCCTCGTGTGCACCGTTCACATCCTTGAGCTACAGACAATTTTCCTCTGTGCCCATTATGCACCACTTCCATCCAAAAGAGCCACGTGCAGCCATATCCACTGCAGAACAGCACTAACCCCTCTCCCCCCTCCTTTTTCTTTCCCCCCGAACCCAACATAAGCATTACATTCTTTTTGAGCCACAGCTCCAGTGTTGAACACCACGATTTAGGGCTCTAAACACCATTGAGAAGCACATTAGAACCCCCTGCCTGCTGCAGAAGCCTCTCTTCCCTCCCAGAGTTGCAGAGGGGAGAAGCAGGACCCCAAATCAGCAGCAGCTGCCAGCAGCAATTGGCATCCAGGCTGCAAATAACTCTCACTCCCTTGGCCCTCATAAATAAGAGGAAAAAAGTTAAGAATTGCTTTGCCAGGTGGCTGTAGATCGTAAGCAATCTGTCAAAGGAAAAGTAAACGGCTCACTGCTTCTCCTCACAGGACTGAAACATACCTGGATTTCCACTTTGATAACACCAGAAACCTCACCCATACAGGGAGAAACAATATTAACTTCGCAGGAGCTGGAGCTGCAGGCCCATCACCCTCAATCCCTCTGTGCTTTGTGCCCCTTCCTGGTATTTATTTAGAAGTCAATAAGGCTTTCCCAGTAAATCTGAGTCCAACACACACCACACAGACAGGTACACGGAGTGTCCACACGGATCTGTGCCAGGACCAGCTCCCCTTCTCCAGCACACTGCGGATGGGCAAACTCAGACATCACTCCACAGAAGTCCAAGAGCCGCAGGTGTTGGGAACCTGCTCCAGAAAGGCTGTTTGTGGCTTTTCACAGAGATCAAACGCCCCAGGCACTCTTTTGGCTCCAAGGCAGCAAAGCACAGCTAACCCAGGCAGGAACCTGGGGCACTCAGGGCTAGCTCTGCCTCAGCCCACCTGCTGCTGGGACAAATCACTCTGGCCCAGCCTGTTGTTCCACGCTAGCAGTCACCTCCTAAGCATCCCACACTCAGTGTACAGCCAGAGGAGCTGTGTTAGCCTGCTCTCCCCAGCCTGGGGGACAGATTTCTCACCCCACAAACACAATCATTCCCTACAACACCCAGAGCCCATTTCACCCCAAGTGCACAACCTTACCTGGGACAGCGAGGACATCTCGTGCACACACACCTCAAGGAAGAGAGCGATCTTTCCCATGGCAGAGCTACCTCCCTGCCTCTTAAAACTGCTCCCAGCCCCTTCCCATCAGCAGATGATGTCCACTGGGGCTGGCCTTAACCACCAGCACCTGTGCTAGGGCAGGACAGAGCCCTGCTACCACCTGGCACCCACTGATTTGCTGATTTGCTGCAGCTGTTGCAGGAGCTTGCAGGTCATCATAGCATCACAGAATCATGTGTGATCTCCACNTTTCACCCCAAGTGCACAACCTTACCTGGGACAGCGAGGACATCTCGTGCACACACACCTCAAGGAAGAGAGCGATCTTTCCCATGGCAGAGCTACCTCCCTGCCTCTTAAAACTGCTCCCAGCCCCTTCCCATCAGCAGATGATGTCCACTGGGGCTGGCCTTAACCACCAGCACCTGTGCTAGGGCAGGACAGAGCCCTGCTACCACCTGGCACCCACTGATTTGCTGATTTGCTGCAGCTGTTGCAGGAGCTTGCAGGTCATCATAGCATCACAGAATCATGTGTGATCTCCACTTGGAAGGGATCCATGAGAATCATCCAGTCCATCTCCCTCCTCCTGGCAGGAGTGCCTCACACTAACCCCAACATCAGCACACTCCTTGCTGCCCTCAGGCTCAGGTGCTTTGGGCTACAGCTGCCACTTCACACTGGGAGGATCCCAGTCTGTGCTGGGGTATGGCCAGCCAGGGGATCCAGTTTGTCCTGTCTCCTTCAGGTCAGGACAGACCTTCCCCTGAGTCATTCCATCATATTTACCTGTCAATAAAGAAGTTTCCACAAATGACCAAAGTTCATGCTGAGTTTAGCAGAGAGCCATAGGGTTTCATGTAATGCTGTTTTTCCTCTGTCTCTATTTTTGAAGGAAACTAAACAGGAATTGGCCAGAGACAGTGGATCCTGAAGCTGGATCTTTCCATAACACCTGCTCAAAAGGTGAGTGGGACAGAAGACACTGCTGTTCCCTGCCTGATTACAAACCCTTACCTCCAGCAGAGACCACAATGGGCCAGCATACCTGCCAGATTTCTTCTTCCCAGATTTCTTGCTGCCAGATTTTTTGAGTCTTTATGGGCCAGGCTGACTCAAGAGGCATCATCCAAATTTGCTTGTCCCGAGATTTCCCTTTTTCCCTGGTTTCTGGCCTCAGCGCACCTTGCCCACATCAAGCAGATGGTGCCCCGAGCCTCGTGCTGGAAGTGCTGTTGGCCCAAATGAAGCGTAACACGCTGAGTTGTCCCTAACAAAGGGGTCCTCTGTTTGGCTTTCCCGGGAGGGTTATTATAGCCAGCGTTTATTTTGGCCTGGGACCAAAACATGCATTAGTGTGCCTCATCCTGTGCACTTCTGTGTGCGGCTCTGACAGGCGTGGGGGGCTTGCAGACTCCAGGCCAGGCTGGAGGGAAGTTTTTCAGGAGTTAAAAATCTTCTTCCCGTACACACACTTTCAGAGAAGCGGGCCCAGGGCATCCTGGCATGCTGGGGAAGGTCCATACTGGCCCCACGTGTGCCCATCCTTGCCCAGTTTGCTGTGGGGCAGTGGAGAGTGCCAGGGGCAGGCTCAGGGATCTGCCCCACAGCCCCAGCTGTGCTGCTGGGCTGTGCAGTAATTGATTTTGGTTTCTCGTAGCGGGATAATGATACTGAACCTGCATTGTAAATGTTTCAGGAAGTAACAGGAAAAGCAACAGGTCCACACAGTGCTGGGAGGATGGATCTGCAGTGGCTGAAGGGGTATTCCCATTCCCAGTGCATGGAGATACTGGAGAAATGTGTCTCTCCACACCAGGGGATGCAGGTGCTGTCCCCCACTCTGTATTTCAGTTTCTTTGAGGACGATGCCACCCTTTCCCTGCAAACTGGTGCACCTCTGACCAGGGTCAGGAGAGGCCTCTACACTGCATTTTGTAGCCTCGAAAGAAACACCAGCAGGGTGCTGGGCAGCAGCAGTAGCTCACCTGGGGCGACAGGAGCCCCAGGTCCGATGCTGGGACACTCAGTCCCCCCACGCTGCACCGCTGCTGCTGCCACAGGTGCTGCCACCGTGTCCCTGTGTGAGCAGGTCCCTCGCCGTGCTTTTGGCACGTCCTTTGCTGAGCTGTAAACGTCACAGCAGACGGCATCTGCTCTCTGTGCCGTGCTGTAATTAGGAAACAATGTTATTAAAACCACTTCCCATCTCTGCTTTCTTTTCATCTCCCCTCCTTCTCGTTGTTCCTCTATTCTCTCCCGTGCAGCCCGTGGCCTTTGGGCTGAATGCTGATGAGCTGTTGTTTGCTCTAATCTGCAGTGCTTGTTAACGGGATTGTTAACACAGTTTCAAACCACCTGCTCTGGGTTGGCTCCCCCCAAGTCCTGCCCCTCCAAATCAGAGCCCATTGCTGGGGAGGTGCTGGGGTTATTGCTCTTTTCTGCTCCAGATGCTCATGGGCACAAGCTCTGCCACCCACGTTGAAGCCGAGCTCTGCCCAAATCCATGTGTTTTCCTCTGAGGGCATCTCTGCCAACATGATTTTTTTGGTAAATCACTACATAAAGGCATTGCATACGTATCTATACACCCAGCCTCATGTCCTTCCCCACAATTATTTGTTTCCAACAGGAGCATGGCCAGAGTTGGCAGCCACCAAGGGGGTTACAGGGATGGAGCCCCTCTCCTGTGAGGGAAGGCTGAGAGAACTGGGTTTGTTCAGCCTGGAAAAGATAAGGATTGAGATTCACCTTATTGTGGCCTTCCAGGATCTGAGGGGAGCCTACAAGAAAGATGGAGAGAGGGCATGGAGTGACCAGACAAGGTGGAATGACTTCAGACTGAAAGAGGTTTATATGAGGTATTAGGAAGAGATTCTTCCCTGTGAGGGTGTGAGGCCCTGGCACAGGGTGCCCAGAGAAGCTGTGGCTGCCCCTGGATCCCTGGCAGTGTCCAAGGCCAGGCTAGATGGGGCTGGGAGCAGCCTGGGATGGTGGAAGGTGTCCCTGCCCATGGCAGGGGGTGGAATGAGGCGATCTTTAAGTTCCTTTCCAAACCAGTCAGTGATTCTATGATTTCTCCTGGGCCATCCGCTCCCACCTGGGACATCCAAGTGCTGCCAGCACTGGATGAGGGATGCTTTCCAGCACTCTTTGCACAGCGAGGATTTTACCTTCGATTCATGCATCTCACAGCCAAATTTTCAAATTTTCAAATTTCAAATGTAAAGTGTGGGCACAACAGCCACAGACACCCCTGCCTCTGCTGAGTGAGCCGAGTGAGAAGATGCAGGTGGGAAGTGGGGAGGAATGGGGCTGCAGGAAGGGACAGGAACAGGGGAACAGGCAGGTGGCCCAAGAGAAGAGATGCCCGTGGAGCTGAGACCCTGTGGAGTTACTGGGCCAGGGAACTGGAGTCTCCTCTCTGCCAGGCACAGCAGGACCCACACTGCCCTAAGAAGTGCTTTGAGCTTGCTGGGTGGCAGCTGGGCCAGAGGAGTCGAGCACTATTTGTGCGTGGCACTCCAGGGTGTGTTAAGATGGCATTTCAACCCCAGTTCAGCACACTCTGGGGAACACCAGTGACAGCCCAGCTCTGAGTTACCCCACCTTGAGCTGCCCTGAGGGGGCTGGGGAGGGAAGGCAGCTGCAGTTCACTGCTGGAGAAGCAGCTGGAAAGGCTCTTCCACCTGTCAGCTGGAGGACATCTGGGCCTCTTGTTTTAGTATCACTTTAGTCTAGGAGTAGATAGAAACTTCTAGAAGTTGAGGTAACTTTCTAAGAACAAGTTAGTAGCATCGTAAAAGAGTACCAAAAGTGTATTGAAGACATTTCTACCATTTTCCTGCCTAATTTCCTCCTTTTGTTGAGTGCTGTGTTTTGGGCTAGATGAGAACCCTGGTCTCTCCAGAGTGCTCCCATGGCTGGTACTGGGATCTGGAGATGCAGACAGCAATTTGCCAAGCACAAAGATGCCTTTGAACCTAATAACTTGCAGACAATAATACTCTTTTACATGCTAATAGATGGGATTGTTCTTCAAATGTCTGACATTTATAGCAGTATAATATCTCTGGTGGAAAGCATGCCAGGGATAGGCACGACTTCCCAAGGCAAGGGCTGGGGAGAGAAAGGGATGGAACAGGAATTAATAGACAAGATTTGTGACTGAATTTCACATTAGGTTTCCTCCAATTGCTGCTGTTTCCTTCCCATATTTCAAAAGCTATGACTGCCCTGGAAGGTAATTCACACAAAACCCCCTAAACAAAGCAGTGGAAATAGAGCAGCAAACGGAGATGGGCTGTAAATCAGCATCATCCACCTGGAAGCTTTGCTGGCTGGTATCCAACTGAAAAATCAGGGCCAGACCTCAGTAGCTCTGCTTAATATCAGAGAGACAATAGGCACGAATGCGTGCCTGGAGATGTTTGCTTGAAATGGATGAATTATTAATAAACTTATTGTTATTTGTTATTGTTCTTAAGCAGCTTGTCTCGGTACACATGTTAAAGTGGATTTCAGTCTTTCCTTATTATGCCTAACAAATATTTGTGTCCAGATGTGAAGTGGGGACGGTATCTAAATTCTGATGAGAGATGCCCAGAGGGAATTTGTGTATATGGGGCAGTGGGAAACCTGGGATTGTGTTTGCATCCCTGCCCACCTGAGCTTACTGTTTGTTTGCTTGAGTCAAGCACCTTTCCAAAGGCCAGCCAGCCCATAATATTGTTGGAAAACCTGCTAGGAGAAGATGTGCAGCAGCTCCAAGGGACAGAGCTGGCACTGCACCCAAAACTCCAGGTGACTCCTTCCCCAGGTCGAGTCCTGCCAGTATCTCTGCTGCATTCCCAGTGGAGGGCAGGGCTTGAGGACCAGCAAGCCTTACATTTCTGTTGCTAGCTCGTGGCTGAGACAGGAGCAGGAATGTTGCCATGATGTCTACTGAATGAATACGTGCTACTGCTGCTCTCGTTTGTCTGCACAGTTTTGGAGGAGTTGCAGATGGCCCTTTAAATACTCACAAGGCCTGCAGCTTTTCCAGAGTGGGTTTTTTTCCCCCCCTTTCTCCAAGCTACTTGGCTCCCTACAATAATTAATATTATCTAATGGGGTGAAAAGCAAAGCAGAGCCTTCATATTTGAGATTATTCACACAAACAAAAATGTAAACAGCTGTCTGAGAGAGAAGGAAGGAACGGGCTGTGAGACAGGACCCTGCAGGAATGAGCTGCCTCGAGCTGTACAAAAGCCTGTGTGCCAGGATGTTTGGTGCCCACTGGGCACAGCTGAGAGATGCTGTGCTGCCACATCCTGGACAAGGAGTGGGGCCACTCTCAGCCCCAGGGTACTGTCCAGGGGGTTTGATTCCCTAGAAATCTCAACTCCCATAAAACCCGCTCCTCTCCAATGCCAAAACTTATCACTGTGCTCATCCAAACAGCTCAGCCTGGCTGAAAACTTCCAGGACTCAGGGAATCACAAACATCCCCCCCATGAACCACAAGCACTTCGTTTCAGATCTATTCCTAGGCCCCAGGGCGCAGGATCCCAGAGCTGGGTGGCTTCAGAGCACACGGACAGGATGACAGGGCAGGTCAGGATGGGATGACAGGGAAGTGTCGCAATGACGGACACGGCCCGGGGAGGGAGAGAACCGAACTCCAGAGCGACTAGATAGAAATGCCTTTATTTATTTATA